>CM024755.1:152521431-152721431 GCA_014218235.1 Colocasia esculenta
AGGCTGAGGGTCTGTCATCCCTGGAGATTTCGGCAGCAGTTGGAAGGCACAGGCTGTAGTTCCCGAGCCTCCACTCTTCCTACTCCAGCCCCTCCTTCTCCACCCACCTCATCCACAGCTCCTCCA
Source organism: Colocasia esculenta (assembly GCA_014218235.1). NCBI lineage: Eukaryota > Viridiplantae > Streptophyta > Magnoliopsida > Alismatales > Araceae > Colocasia > Colocasia esculenta. The sequence goes on from CM024755.1 coordinate 152,521,558, forward strand.
GCACCCCCTGTTCCCAAAAGGCCACGTTTACGACAAATCTCCTCTCCCACTCCTTTCACTTCTTCCACCACTCCTTTACCTTCCTCCTATGTTGAAGTTCTTCCCGGATCTTCTTTAGCTGGAGCTTCCTCATCTGGTCCCTCCTCCTCAGGACCAAGTGATCTTCCCACCATCACTCCTGACTCTTTGATTCATCCACCAGCACCTCCATCTTTCATCACTCTCATTCCTGAAGGTGCCCAACTCACCCAAAGTGAGATCCATGGCATCAAGGATGAATTTGAAGAAGCAATTCTCAAATTTGTCCTAGCCACTGGAACTCACTCTCACAGGACTGGTATTTCCAGCCCTGTCTCCAAAAGAAGGAGACTTACTTCCACCCTTCCTGTCTCCTACGATCCTTGCTATCCACCACTATGGTTTTCCCTAGCCATAGCAAATAAGCACAAACCCCTTTATGTGGAATATCTTCAAAAGGTGGTTTTTGCTCATATTTTTGGCTTACCTTTCCAAAATCTTTCCAACCATCTTACTACCATTTTCCCTTACACTTCTCTTTCAAAGGCTCAACAGTCCAAAATTTTTTCTGTGACTGAAGCCAAAACTGAAGAGCAGTGGGCTCGGACCAACAGTGCTTTGTACTCCCAATTTCGAAGAGTACAAGCTGCCAGATATCCCCCCAGGGAAGCCCCTCTCCCTCTGTATGAATGGTTCCAGATCCATCACAAGAACCTGTTTGGACCCTTCATTCAGAAAGAAATTAAGTTCATCAGGCATTATCAGATGTTCTGCAATTACTGCTATCTAAACAGCTTGGATGAACCTCAGTTGGGGAAGTTTCGTGCAGCTATCACAGCTCTGCAGTCGACTCATTGTGAACCTCTTCAGGTGGACTTTGCTACCTTGAAGTTCCCAGACATTGTGTTCCTTCCACCTCTCCATTCCTTGATCATGGATTCATCGGTTGGTACACTTGTCTTTGAGAGAGCTGCTAGAGTCATGGCCAGGTTGCATGTATATGAAGGCCGTGATCTTTCTTTCCAAAGATTTATGTTCAAACACTATCTTGAGGGGCAGATTTCAGCCGATATCCTTGCTCCCATTCTCTCAGAATGTGAAAGGCTGACCTCTGATGAGTGGCTCAAGCACTATCTGTTGTCTGCTCAGCAGCTTTCTGATCTAAATGACTCCCAGGCCCGAGAAAATCTACCTCCTCTGACCCCTGGTGACTTTCTGGACGCAAATTCTCGTCACCTCATCAGGAATACATTCGCAATCTGGACTGAGAGATTCAAGATATTTTATGATTTGCAGAAGGAGCTCCAGTCTCATCAGATCTTCTATCCTATCAAGATGGACAAGTTTCTTCTTTTTGCCAGCTTTGGGTCCTTCTCCCCTTTCAAAATAGCCTTAGGATTGGATAAATATGGGGACTTTATTTCTGAGCAGTGGAAACTTCATCTCAAGAGGATGGCTCCCACTATGGGACCCTCCTATAAAATTGAGATTGGAGCTTTTCAAGCTCATTTTGAAGAGCAGGAAAGATTGGCATTTCCTGTCATCCGACAGTTTGCCTCCTTGTTGTCTCCTGCCTTCTATCTTGATCCTTCTCTTCGACCTCAAGATCAATAAAAAAATTCACTTCTCTTGTCTTCATATATTTCTTATCTTTTCTTTGTCTCAGATTACCCTTTTGCTTAATGACAAAAAGGGGGAGAAATACTTATGTCTGAAACATACTTATTGTTGAGTTTTGTCATCACCAAAAAGGGGGAGATTGATGATCAGATCATCCCCATATAATTATAATTAATTACATATTTATTTTGGTGATTAACAAAATAATATCAAAGTTTTCTAACATGCATTCTATAAGTCTTAAGTGAATGATCGAGGAAAAGGTGTGGATAAGATCTAGAAGGGGGGGGATGAATAGATCTATGTCACTTTCTGCGGAAGCTTAAGCAATTTAAAATAATTTTAGAATCAGAGGCAATTTTAACAGTAAAAAAACACAGATCTGATGAAATGTTAAGTGAGTTGATAAAATAGATATGAAAACCAGTTGATTAAGTGAATCTTGATCGATCCTATGCAAGCATCTAACGGATGATAGAATCAAACCACAAATAGACAAGTGCACAGAGATTTTTAGGTGGTTCGGAAATCACCCATGTGATTCCTACATCCACCCCTCACACCCAGTGAGGATTCACTAAACAACCTGGGTAACACACCCACTCGAGCCAGACAACTCCAACACCTGAGTTTACAACTCACACACCTCTAGAGCAAGACTACTCTAGATCCTGAGCAAGACTGCTCAACAACCACTTGAGCTCGACGACTCAAACTGAGCACAATGGCTCACAAACAACTATGCTAGACACCAACACAAGACATAGATCTTCTAGCAGCAGATCATGTCACACATGAGAACATTCATGAGAATATGCAGAAGCACTTGCACAATCTCAAAATGTCTCAGAAGAACAAAAGTACAAAGAAGATTATATGAAAGAACTTTGTTCTTCAGTGTACTCCCTTGTAGAAGCTCAGATTGGGAAGAAGTTTGAATCCTTGAAGTCCCAACCGATGCTCTGCACAATTGAACTTGGGGATCTTCCTTGAAGTCTTCTCCAACAGATGCTTCTACTTAATCTGCTTCCTTGAGGCGCTTCAGATGCTTCTTCAACAATCACACTCCAATTCTCACAATCGAATTGATGAGAATTGGTCTTCAGAAGACACCAGGAGAGCAGAGGAGGGAGATGAACTCTTCTCGCCGCCAAGGGGAACTTTTCTGGAGGCTTGGAGAGTTCGTGGGGTCTCTTGATGTGATGGGTGGCCAATTGGGGGCCTTTTATACCCAAAAGATTCCAAAGATACCCTTTAGGTATAAGGGCACACGATCCTAGGTTGATACACCATCGCCCTAGGCTGACACGTGGCAATCATCCATCTTAAGTTGGAATATTTCTGTAGTGTGTCGACCTGCCCTGGTGGTGGTGTCGACACACTGTCCCAAATTGAAAACAGGCTGTTCTGGGAACGAGGTCCAGTGTCGACCTGCTCTGATGCTGTGTCGACCTGCTGTCCCAATTCTGCAAACAGGCTGTTCTGGGAACTGAGTCCAGTGTTGACCTGCTGTCCCAATCCTGCAAACAGGCTGTTCTGGGAACGAGGTCCAGTGTCGACCTGCTCTAGTCCTGCGTCGACCTGCTGTCCCAATTCTGCAAACAGGCTGTTCTGGGAACTAGCTCTGGTGTCGACCTGCCCTGAGAGTGCGTCAACCTGAGTAGTCTAATTCCTAGAATTTGCAACTCGTGTCGACACACTCTTTGACTTGTGTCGACACAGTCTCAACATTTCTTCACCTTTTTGCCTTTGAATCTGGGTTGTTGTGTCGACACCATTGTGGGGTGTGTCGACACTTCTTTTGCAAAAAGTGTTTGTACCTGAAAATTAAACACATATATCATTAGTAAAATATTTTATTATGAGTACAAATGATAAGTGTGCTTTGAAACATGCTTTTTGAATATAAATTTCAGGTGAAATGTATTTATCATGTTCCAACTAGTTTGCATTCAAATCACATTTGTCATCATCAAAATAGGAGGGAAAATGATATGAAATTACACTCAACCCAACAATCTCCCCCTTTTTGATGATGGCAACAATAAATCTATATGACAATGAGGTTTTGATGAGATGTGATTTTAAGCAATTTTTGGTTATTCAATGTCCTTATTTTTGTTCATGTTCATGCTTGTCAAAGACCTTTAAATATAGCTCATTCACAATTGATGGTTGTACTAGAGAAGTACAATGTAACTTGAAGTGAGTTAGTTGCATAAAGAAGGTCAAGCAACTTGACAAGCATTCATTCATTCACATTCACATAAAGATTTTCAATCACATTGAATTGAAGACACAAATGAGAAATTCATTCAAGCTGAGCAAAAAGCATTTCATTTCATTCAAGAGAAACATTACAATCTTTCCAAAAGGATTACAGTCATTTCTTGTTCTTTCTTGTTCTCTTTCTTTCTTCTCCCCCTTTGACATCATCAAAAACTAAGTACATTATGAAGAGGGTGGAGGAGGAGGAGGAACTAAGATTGTCTCAATGTCTGACAATCTTTTCTCCATGAAAGTCAAGTTGGACTTTATTTGATCTTGAATGGTTATGAGTTTTGTGTGCAAGTAATGTTCCATTCTGTCTGAATTTTCAATCAAGGTAGCTTGAATTCTTGCTAGATCAGCTGCAATGGGTTGTGAAGAGGAAGATGATCCAGCTGACCAACCAGGACTTTGCATGATTTTGAATTCTTTTGTCAAATCAGAGATCTGGTTGTCAATGTGTGCATTGAAGTTCCTCATGCTCTCCAAATCATCCACAAAATGAGCAAAAGACAGTCTAGTGCTTGTGATCTCATGTAATGTCTGCTTGGTGTTGAAAACATCAGCTTGGGAATTTGCAAAATTCCCTGAAGAACTGCCTCCAACTTTTGCTGGTGCTCCTTCAACTGTAATGAGGCATCTGCCAATGTACCAATTAATCTGTTGAATCTTTGAGCGGCATAGTCTGAGGCAGCTTTTTGTTCTATGAATTTGGCAGACACAGTGTTCTCCAATCTCTGAATCCTCAACTCAAAGGTTTCTGACATGGTTTGAATGGAGGAGTTCAAGGTGTCAAATTTGTCATTTAAAAAGGAGAACAACTCTGGTGGAACAGAAGGTCCACCAGAGGATGTGGATGTTTGAAAAGTGGGTGGTGGAGAGAAATGTTGAAGCTGAGGTGAGAGTGGGGCATGAAATGGAATGACACCTTCAGTTGAAACTTGAGGTTGTTCCTCATTCAAAAGAGGCTGATCCTCTTGACCTTGGGGCTGGTCCCCTTGACCTTTGGGGCTGGTCCCCTTGACCTTGAGGCTGTTCCTCCTGAGCTTGAGGCTGGTCCCCTTGATCTTGAGGTGTTCCTCTTGAGCTTGAGGGGCCTCAACCACAACTGGCCCTCTCCTAACTTGATTGCCCTCCAGTCTAAATCCTATGAATTTCTGAATATTCTTAAAGGTATAGATGTTGGACTTAGGGATAGACTGGGATTTCTCATTCTCCAAGGGCACACCAAAGTGCTGGAACACTGAGGTCAGATGTGCAGCATATGGAAGAGATCTCTTGAGGTCTTTCCTGGTTGTTTCAGATATGATTTGATACATTATTACATGGAGGTTGATTTTGATGTCTTTTACCATGCAATAGAGAATGAACCTCTGAATATCTGTTAGCCTGTCCCTTCCACCACCTTGAGGGGTAATGATTGTGGTCAACATGTGGTGGATAATCCTCAACACAGGGGGAAAGGAATTTGTGTTGAATCTGGTAACATGGGTTTGTTTTGGATCAGATGCATCAGCAGGAAGGCCTGTCATGATGGTATAGGCTTCATGAAGATCAAATTCAAAGTTATGATAATCTGCCCCTTCATCTGGTACTTTGAAAATAGAGGTAGCTTTATCAGTTGGCATGTCAATAACTATGCCCTTAACCTTTGATTGATACCCTTCTTCTGTGCATTTCAAGTTCTTGTAGAATTCCCTAACAAGTCTTGGATAAATGATTTGAAACTCAGAAATAAAGAGTAACCAAGACTGAAAAGAGAAGTAGGTCTGAATTTCTGGAAATGTGTTTGCTAGTTGAATATCTGATAAATCCAATATCCTGGGCTTTAGAATGAGCTTGGCTTCACTATTGATGTCTTGAGATTTGGAAGACTCAGACGAAGATGACTCTGTAGAATCTCCAGAAGAGGAGCCCGGATTCTCAGGTCTAGAAACCCTACCTCTGCCCGAAGAAGAGGGTCTACCTCTCTTGGCAGTTGGTTGAGGTGCAGAGGAGGACCCTGGTTGCTCTGCAGGGTCATTGCGCCTTTTAGATCTCCTTTCAAATTGGGGAACATCATCCTCTGCCAGAACTGGCCTGGACGAAGCCTGAGATCTTGCTCCACGGCGAGGACCCATCTTTCTCACCATGGTTGCAAGGATGGAGTGGAATCGGGAGTTGATGAAGGAGAAGAGAGATGATTGAGAAAGGTATGTGATGGAGAGAGAAGGATGTGAAATTTCTTGCCGGAAATGAGAAAAAGGCGTCCGTCGGGTCGACCTGATGCCTAAAAAGGGTTTGCAGTGGTGCAATACCCTGCAGGAACAACAACGGCTTATCCGAAACCCACGATTTAAAAAGGTCTGGCAAGAGGGCAGTGTCGACACTAGAAGACTGTAGTGTCGACCTGACCTAGGGAGTGTGTCGACACGAGATAGGATGGTGTCGACCTGGCCTATGAAGAAACATTGAATTTTTGTGTGAGAATTTTTTGAGAATTTTTGGACTTCTTTAAAATGATAATCAATGAGAGAAATAGTCATTTCAAGGATGTTTAAGAGGCTTAAAAAATTCATTTGTTATATTTTGCAAAGAGATTCATCACAATTCAAGTTTTAAACAATTTCCAATAGGATATGAGCATTCAAATACTTGAGTCAATGAAATGATGATTTGAGGGATATAATATATCTAACAATCAATTATAATCTACCATATTTCTCAACGTTAAAGAAATAAAGATATCATCTAGACTGAATACAATTGCTTTGAAAATAAAACACAATCTTAAATAACAACTTGATGATGAATGAAAATGATTCTTTCTAAACAAAACTCCATGAACACATATATTTCGTTTTTGTAACAGACTGTCAAATGATATAAATCTTTTTCACTTAAGTGCTAGTGCTTTTTACACACCATAGTCCTTGGATACTTAAGATTTATTCATTGTCAAGTCTCAAAGGGGTAAATAATGACCTTTTGACATCAAAATATACGTTTTGTAGACGCCAATATTTCCAGTTACTCAGTCATTATCAAAAAGTATAACACATTTTTGTTGTATTTTGAATCGATTTTTGAATTTTTATCCCCTTTGAACAGAGATAACAGTAGTACCTCATGACATGCATGGCACTTCATTCATTGTGAAGGTGTGCAGTTTCTCAGCACAAATGTCATTGCTCTGTTGAATTTTCAAAAATTTTGAGAGTTTTGTAAGATAGAAGTCAATTTTATCCAACATCAGTTGCAAACAAAGAGATGTTTTAATTTCAAGACACAAGTTGTGTAACGACCCTCTTCATACCGGTACGATTATACCAATCCCCATCGGTATAAAGGGCGTCGTCACAGTGGGATATGTACCCAACACTAGTCGATAGGTTGATATGTACCTGGATAGCAATAGAGTACAGCGGAATAAAATAAATAACTCAACTCTTAACCCATCACCAATCACACATTCCACAATCTAAATAGCGAAATAGAAAGACAATGTCCACATTAATACAAGATAAAAGAACTACATTGTCCAATATTGTCCATACAATAATCCTTTTCGTGATAAAGAAAAGAAAGAAAGTACAACTAGTAACAGCTCCACAAAATAGTCTTCTAAATGACGATCCTCACCAAGGTTCCTTCTAGAACCCGATACCTGTCAACCTGTACGCCGAAGCAAGAGTGAGTCCAAAGACTCAACAAGCAAACCAAAGTCTTAAACTTAAACATGTCACACTCACAATATGGCATTAACATTAAAGAGATGCACACTATCTTCAAATCACGAAGGTACTCATGGTCCTTACTCTCAACTAGCAATACATATTATCTTCACAGAGCATGCTTTAGTCCACCATTCTTTTAATCCATAGATATCTCTACTACTAGAGCATACAATTGAGCGTAAAGAGGAGAACAAGCTAGCACGATGACTACTTTCTTTTCACATGACCTTTTTGTATTTATTTATACAATTTACTTGCTGTTTTAACATAATAAAATCGCATGCACATAGTTTCACATTTTGTAGCATGACTTGGAGGTTAAAACATGGTGAAACCACTTAGCAATCCATGAGCACTTAAGTATGAAACTTTTATACTAATTGAGCCTTTCAACTAGCATAGAATCCAAATATTTTTCATGCATTTGCCATATTCATAATCAACCTTTTGCAAACGTGAAAATCCTATTACATGTTCACTACCATTTCATTCACGTGAGAGCTATATATATATACAATTCAATCACAACATGATAGCAATTAACGTGGGATTCTCATATGTTTGAAAGGGAAGTTCCTAATATGGATTTTACTCATTCTTACACATGTGAAACATCGTTTTACATACATTTAGGTTGCTGTTTGGATATGCATTTAACACTTTCATGACATATATCATAAGTTCACAATCTACACATTTATCCCACATGATTGCACACTTACTCATTCACATTGTTTACTTTTACGCATTTGACATGTACACATGTTCACACTTACACAATTTACACGTTCCCACATCATTTACTCTACCACTTCCACTTATCACGTGTCACATCGATTGCACTTACCACGTGCATCATGGGCACTTACCACGTGCCATGTTCACATATTTCACACTTTATTCATTTTTCATTGCTTAAACAATTTGCCATGACACATAGTCCTAACCACCAGTAGAGGACACTAACAAATATCTCATAGCTCGTGCTCATTCCTTAGCACAGCTCTCAACACAACTCATAACACAACTCATATCACAACGCATGACACAACTCATACACATACTCACCACCTAGGCAATACAGCGGTGAATCTTGGTAACTGCGCAGACCGGGAGAAGCCCTCTCCACCCTATCCAGTGGTACTTGTCCACCTCCGGGTTTTTCCCAATGCCTTTGGGACAAACTTATATCACATGGAGCCTTCCATAGGGACTTTTCTATATACGGCTCCCGATGCCTCTAGGGTAGCAGTGTCACATAGGCACAACTTTTACACTTTACTCATACCGAGTTTTAACACATGTTTTACACATAACACTCACATCTCCTTCATTTTCTCATGCACAATGTGACTCTGTTTTTCTCCTAATCATGCTACTACAGATGACCATAATTAACATTCCGGAGGTTTCATTAATCAGGTTAAATTGTTCAGAAACCAAAGCATTTCATAATAGCTTGCATTAGTCACACATTTAGCATGGAAATTTCATATTGCACTGTATAATTGTCCAAATGACCTGAAACTTTGACCACATACTGGTTTCAGATTTAGGACTTTACATGCAAGTTTTCAGATTTTTCTGAACTAAAACGAGTTTACAGAAAATCAAACATACATTTCACATGCTATTTGAAATCCCTATTAGCATGGAAATCTAGCATAAACAATTGATTCAACATGCCTCAGCCCTGACCTAACATGCATGTATTCGCACGAAATTCTACCCGTATTTATTGTACAAAGCACGATTTACTAGAGAATTTAATAGTCCTACACATGTTCTCTATTTTCCCAAAACATGAATTCTAACAAATCATATAAACATGGGAAAATCATGGAAATTGCAAGGAATAAACTGATGCATGCATACATGGCTCACAACATTTAGCACCTTCCGACCCTCACTAAATCATCCAAACAGTGAGTCAAGAAGGTCATTGCCTTAACATACATGCATTTTCGCAAAGCAATTAAATTGCATTACTCATACCATGCTCAATAATCCATCCACACACCACAATAGATATCTTACATAACGTATAGGGTTTACAGTATATCCTCATGCGTCAAAAGTCCGGAAATTAATTACTTAAGGCAGAACAGTCTACTGTTCTGCACTGAAGAACTTGGCGGCAGTGTCTGGCCGTTCACAGAGTTTGACGGCAAGACCGATCTTGGTGTCAAGGCATTGACGCCAAGTTCCTGTCTGTGCAATACACAGACCGAGCTCCGGGTATTTGGTGAATGTGGGGTTCCAGGACTCGAGGAAAAATCCATAAAAATACTAAGACTCAAGGGGACATGTTTAGGGTTACGATCTAGGTTCACTTGCCTGAAGAAAAACCCCTAAACGGATCAAAATAGCCGATGAAGCTCTCCTTGGCACCTGCCAAGAAGCCTCCAGAAATCCTTTGCTCCGGGTTCCAGGGGGTTGCAGGCCACAGTCCAACGCCGGGGAAGCCTTCTCCCATGTATGGCCTTCCTCCTTGTTGTAGAAGCTCACCCGAAAACACCTCCAGTCGCCGGATCTAAGCCTTCCAAGGTCAGTCCCTCATCTCTTCTCTCAGCTAGGGTTTCTTTTTAGAAAATGAGCCAAGGGAGCTCTCTAGGTTGCAAAGAGAGGTGTTTTATAGAATAAGGGGGCAAGAGGGGCTCATGCAGGACTGAAGGGACAAGTAAGAGATGTTGGGAAGACATCTCCCCAATTAGAAGCCTGGCCCAATGAGTGCTCTCTGCGCTTTGCTGTGCATAGAAAATTAGAGATATTGACGTCCACATCCATGGACGGCTACATTAGGGTTGGCGTCCGTCGATATGGACGCTGACATAACATGGGCGTCCATCCATGTTGACGCCAAGACACTCTTCTGCCAGAACTTAAAATCATGCAGAACCATGCTTAATCCACTCATACATGCATATGAAACCTATGTAGTATAGTGTATACACCACTACACCATGTAAACATCCAATATTTATTACTAATCCTACACATACATACATAGGTACATCAAGATAACAACACGCACATGAATATCTTCATACGCATACAATGTATAAGGTATAATATGTACATTACTACACCGGGCAATCAATAACATTTACACCTAGGCATACACAAGCATACATGAATACACTAAGATAAGATGTATGTAGATATCTACCTATGCATACATGATGTTTTACATAAGTGTGACTCAACACACGGCAAAATAAAATGACAAGAATTGCGAGGGCTTCGCAAATCATTAGGAGGTGATATGAATTACGTTAGCTAGGAATAATCTATTTGATAAAATAGTCCTTGCATACACACACTTGATTTGACATATATATAGTATACACACATGGGTGTAGCATACTTGTGTACATTATGCTTGAAATAGACGGATACAACGTGTGCACCGGTAATTAGATTAACTTGCACAACTTTACCTAACATTGCTTAAGTACTATATGCATAGGATTCCTTAATATGCACTATATGCATAATTTAGCCAATTGACTATTCTCACCTAATTATCATAAAAATACATGCATGTTATTCATGAGGAGTATAGAATCCCAATATAAACTACTAAATACACCTACCATGCTTGAACCCTTTACGTACATGCAATGTACGAAGTACAATGTACGAATTAACTAAACCATGCAATGAACCATGTTTACAACTAAACATACACATGCATATATAAGTACACCAAGGTGTTATGCATGTAGAATTAGGTATACAATTGTCACACGCATAAGATAACATACATACGTACATACACATATGTACTTCATATACTCTCATACAAAATTCCATGGAATAGGTAGTATAGGATATTCTTCATTATTTAGAAAATACATACATAATATTACTCAATCATTCTCATTTCTACGCGAATACACGTATACATATATATATATATATATATATATATATATATGCTCATGCTCAAGAGAAGTATAAAAGTTATAGTAGGCACAATGAACTACGCATGCTATGCACACAACAAGCGAACTCCCAACACACCATTCATATACATACATATATATAAAAGAGAATAAAAATTCGGGGTCTAACAAGTTGTTTTCAATCTTGGAAGAATTCTGAGTTTCTGTGGGTTGAAAAAATATAGTTGACAATTGATTAGTAAAAAATATGATAGATCACTCAAAGGATCATTTGGAGTCTCTAGACATATGAATGATGACATCATGCAGGAAATTGATGAAATGCAAGAAAAGTTATGAATTTTGCAAAAATCATGACTTGTGAATTTTCTAGCTCCCCCTGAGATGATGATTTCAATCATTTTCTATCAAAATAAAGATATGCAAGTTTTTGAAATCAAGAAGGATTCTCTTTAAACAATAAAAGCTCCCCCTCAACAATTGCATATTCATTTCTTAGTACTTGGCGGAGACATATACTCTCGCATAGTGAAAGTGTCCAGACAAGCATAACCTGTCCTTCTCCAAGTCACCATTTGATATACCAAGAAATTTCAACACAATAAGAGTTGAAGAATTTATTGTCCAAACGAAATGGAAGTGGAATTGAGAGAGATATGGACAGTGTAACTGGAGGAAGCAAAGGGTTATGATATGAAAAGAACTCCCCCTTAGACAATGCATAACACTCAACCCAAACCTAAAGAGAGATCATGAATGTGGACATTTACAAAGACCAAGTTCTCTCCTCAAAGATGAAAATCTGTTTTCAGGAAGGGGTTTGGTAAAAATGTCAGCAACTTGTTTTTCAGTTTCAATGAAATAGAGTTCAAAGGACTTCTTTGCAACCTCATCTCTCAAGAAGTGATGCCTAATCTCAATATGCTTTGTTCTAGAATGCTGAATGGGGTTTTTAGACAGATTTATTGCACTTGTATTATCACATAGGATGGGTACACAACCTAAATCTTGGTTGTAATCGAGAAGTTGATGCTTCACCCAGAGAATCTGAGTTCCACATCTACCTACTGCAACATATTCAGCCTCTGCAGTTGACAGTGCAACTGAATGTTGCTTCTTGGAAGCCCAAGAAATAAGGCACCCACCTAGGAATAAACACCCACTTGTGCTTTTTCTATCTAATTTACACCCAGCATAGTCAGCATCACAATAGGCAATCAAATCTAGCGTGCAATTAGCAGGATACCAAATTCCTAAATCACATGTTCCAACAAGATATTTGAAAATTCTTTTAACAGCTAACATGTGACTTTCTTTAGGATTAGACTGAAATCTAGCACACAAACACACACTAAACTGAATATCTGGTCTAGAAGTTGTAAGATAGAGTAGAGAGCCAATCATACCTCTATAGGTCTTTGGGTCTACTGACTTACCATTTGAGTCTTCTTCTAGCTTAGCATTTATGGCAATAGGTGTGCTTGAATGCTTGAGGGTCTGAAAGTCAAACCTTTTGAGAAGTTCCTTGACATACTTGGCTTGACTGATAAAGATACTGTGACGGCCCTCATTATACCGGTACGGTTATACCAACCCACGTCGGTATAGCGAGTGCTGCCAGCCACAGTGGGACATTTACCCAACGATACAAACAGCTGAGATACACGCGAATATATATAACAGAGTAGCGGAAGTAAAAGAGAACTATCTCCATTCATTCATCATCCACATTAAACATACATGCAGTTTACAATTTACAAAAAGGAACTAAAATTCACATGATTTAATTTGCTGAAATAGAGATACAAAATGTCCACATATTACATTCTCTCAATGTAATTCTAATACAATGTTCAAGTACATACTATGAAGTACACAATCACAAAGAACTCAAAAACTGGCTAGTCTCCACGCTCGGAGTCCGTCTCTGCTGCCTCCTCCGAGGGTACTGTGTCACCAACTATACCTATACGCCGAAGCAAGGAGTGAGTCCAGGGACTCAGCAAGTAACACTATGCATGATATACACGTACAAGTCCTAGTGGTTTCTACACGCACATTACAATTAGCAACACATAGCATGCTAGTCCATTTAAGTTTTCAACCTATCATGAAAGTTCTACAATTTTATACATAACGCATGCTTTCAGATTTCAAAAAATAACATTCACCTATCACATGGTCTCTATTCAATTCACTCATGAGACTTTAATCAAAACGTGAGAGCTATTGACATGAACAATTTACATACATGAACGGGGAACATAATTAGCATGGATTCCACATGTTCTTAAGTACATACATAACTTTTTCACATGCTTTAGGTTGCTGATTTCACATGGTTCAATGACTATAAACCTACACATGAAAGCTACAACGTTGCTTAAACATAACATATGAACAATCCATCATGCCATTTTGCTCACATACTCATTTGTTGTTCCTAACATGGATTCTAAACACTTTTACGCACATAAACATGAGTATGATGACATACATTTTCTGAATTCACATGGTTTCAGATTTAGTCTCACATGGGTTTCAATGACACATTTACATATCTGGGATTTCACATTTTTCTTTACACTAGTTTCCTCTTTTCACATGTTTACCTTTTTCACATACACATTCACATGTCACTTACACATTACACATGGTCACATACACTTTACACATTACACTTTACACATATTTTAGGTGCCGTGACACATAGTCCAAACCACCAAAGAAGGACACAAACACATCACATCACATAGACGCCATCTAGGCAATACAATGGCGACTCTTGGACTGCGCAGACCAGGAGAACAATTCTCCACCCTAACCAGTGGTACTTGTCCACCTCCAGGATTTCCCCCTAATGCCCTTAGGGTCACTTAACACAATGAACTTTCTCAGGGGGACTTTTCCCGGATACGGCTCCACTGCCTTCTTGGAAGCAGTATCACATTGGCACAGCTTACACTTTTACACATTTACCGTTTTACACATGGTTTTACACTTGACACTCTTTATCTCATTCACTTTCTTACTCACATTAATATCTCTGCTTTTCCTAACATGATACTACACATTTCAAGGTTTAACACACAGTAAACACATTAATCATACTGGGTTTAAACAAAATCTAATCACATTTCGATCATATGCACAAATTATCACATTTCACATGAAAGCACATAACTTTTTATTTACTGCTCCAATTGACCTAAAATTTTAACCACATGCTGTTTTCGGGTTCCAAATCATACCCTCAATTTTTCAGATTTTTCTGAGCTAAATAGGATTTACAGAAAATCAAACACCTAATTAGCATATTATTCACAACTTAAGCTAACATGGGTCTAACACATTTTGAAATTTATCCACTTACTGTTTTGCACAGAGACCACTAATGCATGATTTTAGAATACAACATCATCCTAATTCATACATCTATAAATCCGTTACCACAAACCATTTTTACATGCTTTCATTTTACCGAACCGAACTTATTAGCAATTCCACAAGTATGCATGAATTACCAAAAATTCAGAACATACATACATGGCCCACAATTCTTCATGAACAGACTGAAAACAAGACATTCAACTAATCCTAATCATGGAACATTGATTTGCAAAAATTATCTACAAGTTATGCTCACAAGTTTACAAGATGTCATTACCCCACATTCACCATCACACCACATTCATCCACAACCACAATGCACAATATACATAGAGTATAAGGTGTACAATATATCCTCATCGCATAAACATACCGAAATTAACATACAAGAGGGACAGAACAGCTCACTGTTCTGTTCAGAAGAACTAGACGGCGGTCTCTGGCCGCTGACTCAGGGTCAGCGGCATGGTCGATGGATGCCAAGGATGAACTGGGCGTCCAGGGACCTTGCCGTTTACTCAGGTCTGTGCAGAAACACAGACCCGAGCTCTAAATCTTGGGTGAATTGGAGGGTCTAGGACTCGAGGAAAATTCCATAAAAATGTCAAAACCACCTAGACTCATACGGGGACACCATAGATAGGTCACTTGCCTCTCTAAACTTCCTCCAAGAGATTTATGGCTCGAAGAAGACCTCCTTGGGCAGTTCCAAGAAGTTGCAGAAGTGCCTCCAAGATCGCCTTCCTCCGGGCTCCTGGGTGATCTCCACGCCGAGGGGATGATGGGGAAGCCTTCCCCTTTGCTTCAGCTTCCTCCTTGATGCAGAAGATCTCCAAATCCAGCTCCAAGGGATCGGATTTGAGGGTTCTAAAATGGGGTTTTCTCACAGAAAGCTCTAGGGTTTTTCTCTCTTCTTCTCTCCTCTTGCAAGGGTGAAAATGAGAAGTGGGGAGAGGCCAACTCGGGTTCAGGGTGTAGGAGAGCCCCTCACCCACTCACCATACTGACTAGACAGCCTTAGAGCTGTTGGGGGACATCCCCCCAATGGTTGCCATGCCTTGCTTTAGAAGTTTGCAGCTCTGCTGCGCATGCAGGTCAGAGAATTTGATGTCCAGATCGCTGGACGCCGGAGTGAGTGTTGGCGTCCAGGGCTGGACGCTGACACCACCTCAACGGCCAGGGTTGACGCCAATAGGGTCTTCGGCCAGAACCCTAATTTATGCAGAAAACCATGCATACCAAGCTTCTATACATGCCATATGTACATGGTATAGTATCCATACTATCATCACGCAATACATACATTATTTATGTTTAATATAAACACATGCACGCGTAATTATACTAATTAATGCCTACGTAATTATGTACGTACATACACAAGCACAATTATTCACACATAGATACAAATAATACGACGGAAAATTAGAGGGTCTTACACCCTCTCCCCCTTAAAGAAACTTCGTCCTCGAAGTTAGAACGACACTACTCAAATAAAAGGGGATACTTCTTCTTCATCGCATCCTCAAGTTCCCACGTAGCCTCCTCACGTGAGAAGTTCCGCCATAGAACTTTCACCAACGCGATACTCTTGTTCCGGAGATGCTGAACCTTCCGGTCAAGAATGGCTACTGGTTGCTCGACATACGAAAGATCTGGCTGGATCTCCACGGGCTCATGACTAATCACATGAGACGGATCTCGGACATACTTCCTGAGCATAGATACGTAGAATACCGGGTGAACGCTAGCCAAAGCTGGGGGTAATGCTAACTCGTACGCCACGTTGCCCAAACGTCTGAGAATCTCATATGGGCCAATGAACCTAGGGCTTAGCTTGCTATGCCTGCCAAATCTGACGACACCTCGAGTAGGCGATATCTTCAAGAAGACATGATCGCCAACCTCGAACTCCAAATCCTTTCTCCTGTTGTCGGCATAACTCTTCTGCCTATCCTGTGCCGCAACAAGCCTTTTCCTGATAAGCTGAATCTTATCCGAAGTTTCCTAAACCAACTCCGGTTCGATCAACTGCCTATCACCAGTCTCCTCCCAACATAAAGGAGATCTGCAGGGCCTACCATACAACGCCTCGAATGGAGCCATTCCAATACTAGCATGAAAGCTGTTGTTGCATGCGAACTCCACAAGAGGTAAATGACGCTCCCAATCATCCTTCCAATCCAGAACACACGCTCTCAACATATCCTCGAGCGTCTGGATAGTCCTCTCGGACTGTCCGTCGGTCTGGGGATGAAACGCCGAACTGAGCTTGTGATGGCCCTCGTTACACCGGTACGGTCACACCGACCCACGTCGATATAACGAGTGTGCTGCCACAGTGGGACATTTACCCAACGATACAAACAGCTGAGATACACGCGAATATATATAACAGAGTAGCGGAAGTAAAAGAGAACTATCTCCATTCATTCATCATCCACATAAAACATACATGCAGTTTACAATTTGCAAAAAGGAACTAAAATTCACATGAGTTAAATTGCTGAAATAGAAATGCAAATGTCCACATATTACATTCTTTTAATGATAATTCTAATACAATGTCCAAGTACATACTAAGAAGTACACAATCACAAGATCTCAAAAGCTGGCTAGTCTCCACGCTCGGAGTCCGTCTCCACCGTCTCCTCCAACGGTGTCGTGTCACCAACTACACCTGTACGCCGAAGCAAGGAGTGAGTCCAGGGACTCAGCAAATAACACTACGCATGATATACACGTACAAGTCCTAGTGGTTTCTACATGCACATACAATTAGCAACACATAGCATGCTAGTCCATTTAAGTTTTCAACCTATCATGACGGTTCTACAATTTTATACATAACGCATGCTTTCAGATTTCAAAAATATAACATTCACCTACCACATGGTCTCTAATCCATTCGCTTATGAACTTAACCTTATAAAGAACCAAACGTGAGAGTTATCAACATGGACAATTTACACACATGAACGGGGAACATAGTTAGCATGGATTTCACATGTTCTTAAGCACATACATAACTTTTTAACATGCTTTAGGTTGCTGATTTCACATGGTTCAAAGACTATAAACCTACACATGGAAGCTACAATGTGGCTTAGAACATAACATATGAATAATCAATCACGCCATCTTGCACACATATTCATTTGTTGTCCCTATCATGGGTTCTAAACACTTGCACACGTAAACACAAGAAGGATAACATGCATTTTCTGAATTCACTTAGTTTCAGATTTAGCCTCACATGGTTTCAATAACACATTGCACATCTAGATTTTCACATTTTCCTTTTTCACAATTTCCTCGTTTCACATGGTTACACTTTACACATACACATTCACATGTCACTTACACATTTACACATGGTCACATACCCTTTACACATTACACTTTACACATGTTTTAGTGCCGTGACACATAGTCCAAACCACCAAAGAAGGACACATTCACATCACATAACACATAGGCACCATCTAGGCAATGCAATGGTGACTCTTGGACTGCACAGACCGGGAGAACAAGTCTCCACCCTAACCAGTGGTACTTGTCCACCTCCAGGATTTCCCCCTAATGCCCTTAGGGTCACTTAACACAATGAACTTTCTCAGGGGGACTTTTCCCTGATACAGCTCCACTGCCTTCTCGGAAGCAGTATCACATTGGCACAGTTTACACTTTTACACATTTAACGTTTTACACATGGCTTTTACACTTGGCACTCTTCATTTCATTCACACTTTCTTACTCACATGAACACCTCTGTTTTTCCTAACATGATACTACAGAGTTTTCAAGATTTAACACATAGTAAACACACCAATCATGCTGGTTTAAACAAAATAAAATCACATTACTATCATATGTACGAATTATTCACGATTCACATGGAAACACATAACTTTTTATTTACTGTTCCAAATAACCTGAAATTTTAACCACATGCTGTTTTCAGGTTCAAAATCATACCCTCAATTTGTCAGATTTTTCTGAGCTAAATAGGATTTATAGAAAATCAAACACCTAATTAGCATATTATTCACAATTTAAGCTAACATGGGCCTAACACAATTTGCAATCTATCCACTTACTGTTTTGCACAGAAACTACTAACATATGCATGGATTTAGAATACAACACCATCCTAATTCATACATCTATAAATCATTTGTCACAACCTATTTTTTTTTTCATGTTTTTATTTTACCGAACTACACTTATTAACAATTCCACAAGCGTGCATGGATTACCAAAATTTCAGAACATACACACATGCCCCACAATTCCTTATGAATAGACTGAAAGCAAAACACTCAACTAATCTTAATCATGGAACTTTGAATTGCAAAATCATTTACAAGTTATGTTCACATGCTTACAAGACATCATTACTCACATTCACCACACAACTCACACACATCCACAAACACGATGCACGATATACATAGCTTATAGGGATACCATATATCCTCATCGCATAAAACATACTAAAATTAATGTATAAGTGGGACAGAACAGCTCACTGTTCTGTCCAGAAGAACTCGACAGCGGTCTCTGGCCGCTGACTCAGGGTCAGCGGCATGGTCGATGGACGCCAAGCTCAACCCAGGCGTCCAGGGACCTTGCCGTTTACTCAGGTCTGTGCAGAAACACAGACCCGAGCTCTGAAATTTGGGTGAAATGGAGGGTCTAGGACTCGAGGAAAATTCCATAAAAATTATAAAAACCTCCTAGACTCATACGGGGATACCATAGATAGGTCACTTGCCTTTCAAAATTTCTTCTAGGGGATTTAGGGGCTTGGTGAAGACCTCCTTGGGCAGTCCCAAGAAGTTGCAGAAGCACCTCCAAGATCGCCTTCCTCTGGGCTTCTGGTTGATCTCCACGCCGAGGGGATGATGGGGAGGCCTTCCCTTATGCTTCAGCTTCATCCTTGTTGCAGAAGATCTCCAAATGAACCTCCAAGGGGTCGGATTTGGGGTTCACAAATGGGGTTTTCTCACAGAAAGCTCTAGGGTTTTCTCTCCTCTTTTCTCCTCTTGCAAGGGTGAAAGTGAGAAGTGGGGAGAGGCCAATTCGGGTTCAGGATGTAGGAGAACCCCTCACCCACTCACCATATCGATTAGACATGTTCAGAGCCGTTGGGGGACATCCCCCCAATGTTTGCCATGCCTTGCTTCAGAAGATAGCAGCTCTGCTGCGCATGCAGGCCAGAGAAGTCGACGTCCAGATCGCTGGACGCCGGAGCTAGGGTTGGCGTCCAGGTCTGGACGCTAACACCACCTCAACGGCCTGGGGATTGACGCCAATAGGGCCTTCGGCCAGAACCCTAATTTATGCAGAAAACCATGCATATCGGACATATATACATGCAATGTACATATAGTATCGTATCCACACTACCATCATGCAATAAGTACATTATTTATACTTAATATAAACACATGCATACGTAACTATACTATTTCAAATACCTACGTAATTACGTACATACATACACAAGCACCATATACACACGTGAATACGAAAAATACGACGGAAATTCGAGGGTCTTACAGAGCTTAAGCTCCGAACCTAACGCATCCTGAAGACCCTTCCACAATCTCGAAGTAAATCTCGGATCTCGATCCGAAATGATCGACTTCGGCACACCATGCAATCTAACGATACCGCTAACATACAATCTAGCTAAGCTCTCTACTGACTGCTTCTTCTTCATAGGCAAGAAATGAGCAGTCTTCGAGAATCTATCTACAACTACCCAAATCGAGTCATTGCCCCTTCTAGATCGAGGAAAACCCGATACGAAATCCATAGTGACCGCTTCCCACTTCCATACGGGAATATCCATCCTCTGCATAAGGCCGGATGGTCGCTGCCGCTCGGCTTTCACCTGCTGACATACTAGGCATCTAGACACATAATCCGCAATCCTTCTTCATGCCTGATCTCTTCATGATACATCTTAGTGTTACCCGGATACATCTTAGTGTTAATGAATAGAAAATCACGATCTATGAGCCTCCGCTAACACATGCTCACGGACATCTACTACATCAGGGACACAAACACGGTGCTGAAATCTAATCACACCGTCCTCATCACGAGCAATGCCCACCTTACCCACTAACTCTAACAATCTAGGATCAGCTTTCTGCTGCTCAATCACCTCATCCAAGACTAAGGATCTAAGGGACAGCTGAGCTACAAAAGCCTGACACAACGATGGCTCTAACTCGGTCATAGAGCACGCTGCATCCTCCAACATCTTCCAATCCTGCTGGAGCGAAGACCTCTTCCTACTAAGAGCATCTGCTACGACGTTCGCCTTTCCAGGATAATACTAAAGGTCGAAGTCATAGTCCTTCAAGAACTCAATCCATCTTCTCTGCCTCAGGTTTAATTCCTTTTGGGAGAAAAGATACTTCAAGCTCTTGTGGTCGGTAAACACCTCAAATCTGACACCATAAAGATAGTGCCTCCAGATCTTTAGTGCATGAACCACAGCTGCTAGCTCCAAATCATGAGTCGGATAGTTCCTCTCATGCTCCTTCAACTGACGAGAAGCATAAGCTACTACCCTCTCTTGCTGCATGAGCACACAGCCTAAACCGATCTGAGATGCATCCGTATAAATGGCAAAGCCTTCTAGACCACTGGGCAATACCAATACCGGAGCAGAAGTAAGCTTAGCCTTCAATAGCTGAAAGCTGCGCTCACATGCCTCAGACCATACGAACTTCTCACCCTTTCTGGTCAGCTTTGTCATAGGGGCGGCGATGGATGAGAAACCCTCAATGAATCGCCGATAGTAACCAGCTAACCCAAGGAAACTACGAATCTCCGAAGGAGTCTTGGGAACATCCCAATCCATAACTGCCTGGATCTTTGCTGGATCAACAGCTACACCAGCGCCGGAGATAACATGCCCGAGAAAGTGAACCTCGCGCAACCAGAACTCGCACTTGCTGTATTTTGCATACAGTTTGTGCTCACGGAGAACCTCTAAGACTATCCTCAAATGCTGACGATGTGTGGCCTCATCCGGAGAATAGACCAACACGTCATCAATAAACACAACAACAAAGCTATCTAAATACGGACTAAACACCCGGTTCATGAGATCCATGAACGCTGCAGGGGCGTTGGTCAATCCGAAAGGAAGAACCAAAAACTCATAATGTCCATAACGGGTTCTAAATGCCGTCTTCGACACATCCTCACTCCTAATCTTCAACTGATGATAACCAGATCGCAAGTCAATCTTGGAAAAGACTGATGCCTCTCGCAACTGGTCAAACAGATCATCAATCCGAGGTAAGGGATACCGGTTCTTCACAGTCACCTGGTTTAGCTTCCTATAATCAATGCACGACCGAAGTGACCCGTCTTTCTTCTTGACGAATAATATAGGCGCGCCCCAAGGGGAAACGCTAGGGCGAATAAATCCCTTATCGAGCAATTCCTGCAATTGCTTCCTCAACTCGGCTAATTCTGCAGGGGCCATCCGATATGGGGCCTTCGAGATAGGAGAGGTGCCTGGAAGCAACTCTATAGTGAACTCTATCTCCCTATCCGGTGGCAATCCAGACAAGTCATCGGGAAAGACATCTGGAAAGTCCTGCACCACATCAATCTCTGCAAGAGTCAGTGACGAACCAGTATCGGGTACTAGCATAACGCTGGCAAGAAATGCGTCACAACCCTTGTTCACCATGCGCATCGCCTTCATGGCAGAGATGACTAACTTTCCCGCTAAGTTCTTCGGCAAGGGATGAGAGAACTCATCCTCACCAGGAATGCGGAACACAATCTTCTTCCTACGACAATCCACTAACGCATAGTGCTCCTCTAGCCAATCCAGACCAAGGATACAATCATAATCCTTCATCTTGAGCAAGAAGAAACACCCATCTAGGAACCTATCCTCAATGCACACAGGTAACGACGGAATGCACTTCCTAGTCGATACCGTACCCGCAGGGGTGTGCACAGACAAAGGGACCTCTAACTCCTCAGACTCTATGCCTGACTCTAGGGCTAACTGCCTAGCGAACCGCTCGGAAATGAACGAGTGAGTAGCACCCGTATCAAACAAAACCCGAGCGTGCACACCGAAAAGTAAAACTGTACCTTCGGTGACATGCTCCGCCTGCTCGGCGTCCTCACGAGCTAACGCAAACACTCGAGCTGGGGCTCGAGGCCTTCCTGGTCGTCCTGTAGCTGGCGCGACTGCCGCTACTGCTGGTACTGGCGCTCCTCGCTGAGCTTCCTGCTGAAGTCTTGGGCAATCCTTGATCTTGTGGTCGCTGCTCCCACACTTTAAGCATCTACCCGCTACTAACCAGCACTCGGAACCTCCATGGGTCTTCCCACAATGGGGACACTCTCTCTTCGCACCGGGGGAACGTACAGAGGGTACCTGAGAGTTGCTGACTGCCATTTGTTTCTGCGGTGTCTGGTACACCGTTTTCCTCTTATCTTGCCACTGGAATGTCGCTGCCGGCCTCTTCTGCGAAGCCTTCTTCTCCTCCAGATACTGCTCCATTTCTCCCTCCTGTCTGCAGGCTGCGCTGAGGGCCTCGTCTAGCGTGCGGTGGTCGAACGCCACGAGCCTCGTCCTCAGT
The DNA here is from genome assembly GCA_014218235.1 of Colocasia esculenta. NCBI lineage: Eukaryota > Viridiplantae > Streptophyta > Magnoliopsida > Alismatales > Araceae > Colocasia > Colocasia esculenta. The sequence goes on from CM024755.1 coordinate 152,545,114, forward strand.
GATGGTTTGAGACCCATCACGAACTTCTTGGTCTTCCTGCGCTCATCCTCTACTATATGCGGTGCATATTTAGAAAGTTCAGAAAACCTTGCCTCGTATTCCAGGACGGTCATTGATCCTTGCGTCAGGGAAAGGAATTCTTGCTCCATCTTGTCCTGGATGTGCTCGGGGACACACTTGGCTCGGAAGAGCCTCACGAACGCGTCCCATGCCACATCTACTGCTCCGTCCTCGAAGCGCGTACGCAGTAGGGAGGACCACCATACATCAGCTCTCTCCTGCAATACACCTTCATAAGCACTAACCAACAATTTCTAACTTGACAAACAACATACAAGCATAAACCAAAACATACCTGTAGCATGTAGGTGGCTAAGGTCACCTTGTCCTCATCAGGACACCTGATAGCTCGGAAGATTTTCTCGGTCTCCCTCATCCAACTTTCTGCTAATAGCGGATCACTCTCCCCCTTGAAAGAGGGTGGGGTCATCCTCTTGAATCGCTCCATGATGGAAGGTCCACCATGGTCCTGAGCTGGGGCCTGAGCCTGATACATTAAACAACAAGCAATATACAATAAACACAATATCATACAATTCAAAAAGCAGACTACTTAGTTGTTTTATTATTTTACCTGGGCCTCCAACTGGGCCTGGAGTGCTGCCTGAGTGTGGGCCTGTGTCTGCATGGCTTGCACCAGACCTTGCATGAATACTCCATAGTCCACTGGCGGTGGTGGGGGAAGCACAGGGCCCTGTGGGGCCGGGGCCTGCTGCTCCGCCCGCTCCTCACGCCTCTGCTCGTCGTCGCGAGCTGGCACACCTCCACGTCGTCCACGGGAAGCCATGGCTGTAATGAAATTTCAGCCACCAATTAGAGCTAGGTTACTAAGTTTTCTAACCATTTTCTTATCTATTTTTCACTTCTTATTAGTGTTTTCTACACATGTGGACATACTTAGCATGCAATGGGGATGATGACTTAGTTATATTCATGTGTAATCTCAACCGGTCTCTCTGATACCAATCTCTGTGACGGCCCTCATTATACCGGTACGGTTATACCAACCCACATCGGTATAGCGAGTGCTGCCAGCCACAGTGGGACATTTACCCAACGATACAAACAGCTGAGATACACGCGAATATATATAACAGAGTAGCGGAAGTAAAAGAGAACTATCTCCATTCATTCATCATCCACATTAAACATACATGCAGTTTACAATTTGCAAAAAGGAACTAAAATTCACATGATTTAATTTGCTGAAATAGAGATACAAAATGTCCACATATTACATTCTCTCAATGGTAATTCTAATACAATGTTCAAGTACATACTATGAAGTACACAATCACAAAGAACTCAAAAACTGGCTAGTCTCCACGCTCGGAGTCCGTCTCTGCTGCCTCCTCCGAGGGTACTGTGTCACCAACTATACCTGTACGCCGAAGCAAGGAGTGAGTCCAGGGACTCAGCAAGTAACACTATGCATGATATACACGTACAAGTCCTAGTGGTTTCTACACGCACATTACAATTAGCAACACATAGCATGCTAGTCCATTTAAGTTTTCAACCTATCATGAATGTTCTACAATTTTATACATAACGCATGCTTTCAGATTTCAAAAAAATAACATTCACCTATCACATGGTCTCTATTCAATTCACTCATGAGACTTTAATCAAAACGTGAGAGCTATTGATATGAACAATTTACATACATGAACGGGGAACATAATTAGCATGGATTCCACATGTTCTTAAGTACATACATAACTTTTTCACATGCTTTAGGTTGCTGATTTCACATGGTTCAATGACTATAAACCTACACATGAAAGCTACAACGTTGCTTAAACATAACATATGAACAATCCATCATGCCATTTTGCTCACATACTCATTTGTTGTTCCTAACATGGATTCTAAACACTTTTACGCACATAAACATGAGTATGATGACATACATTTTCTGAATTCACATGGTTTCAGATTTAGTCTCACATGGGTTTCAATGACACATTTACATATCTGGGATTTCACATTTTTCTTTACACTAGTTTCCTCTTTTCACATGTTTACCTTTTTCACATACACATTCACATGTCACTTACACATTACACATGGTCACATACACTTTACACATTACACTTTACACATTACACTTTACACATATTTTAGGTGCCGTGACACATAGTCCAAACCACCAAAGAAGGACACAAACACATCACATCACATAGACGCCATCTAGGCAATACAATGGCGACTCTTGGACTGCGCAGACCGGGAGAACAATTCTCCACCCTAACCAGTGGCACTTGTCCACCTCCAGGATTTCCCCCTAATGCCCTTAGGGTCACTAACACAATGAACTTTCTCAGGGGGACTTTTCCCTGATACGGCTCCACTGCCTTCTCGGAAGCAGTATCACATTGGCACAGCTTACACTTTTACACATTTACCGTTTTACACATGGTTTTACACTTGACACTCTTTATCTCATTCACTTTCTTACTCACATTAATATCTCTACTTTTCCTAACATGATACTACAAATTTCAAGGTTTAACACACAGTAAACACATTAATCATACTGGGTTTAAACAAAATCTAATCACATTTCGATCATATGCACGAATTATCACATTTCACATGAAAGCACATAACTTTTTATTTACTGCTCCAATTGACCTGAAATTTTAATCACATGCTGTTTTCGGGTTCCAAATCATACCCTCAATTTTTCAGATTTTTCTGAGCTAAATAGGATTTACAGAAAATCAAACACCTAATTAGCATATTATTCACAACTTAAGCTAACATGGGTCTAACACATTTTGAAATTTATCCACTTACTGTTTTGCACAGAGACCACTAATGCATGATTTTAGAATACAACATCATCCTAATTCATACATCTATAAATCCGTTACCACAAACCATTTTTACATGCTTTCATTTTACCGAACCGAACTTATTAGCAATTCCACAAGTATGCATGAATTACCAAAAATTCAGAACATACATACATGCCCCACAATTCTTCATGAATAGACTGAAAACAAGACATTCAACTAATCCTAATCATGGAACATTGATTTGCAAAAATTATCTACAAGTTATGCTCACAAGTTTACAAGATGTCATTACCCCACATTCACCATCACACCACATTCATCCACAACCACAATGCGCAATATACATAGAGTATAAGGTGTACAATATATCCTCATCGCATAAACATACCGAAATTAATATACAAGAGGGACAGAACAGCTCACTATTCTGTTCAGAAGAACTAGACGGCGGTCTCTGGCCGCTGACTCAGGGTCAGCGGCATGGTCGATGGACGCCAAGGATGAACTGGGCGTCCAGGGACCTTGCCGTTTACTCAGGTCTGTGCAGAAACACAGACCCGAGCTCTAAATCTTGGGTGAATTGGAGGGTCTAGGACTCGAGGAAAATTCCATAAAAATGTCAAAAACCACCTAGACTCATACGGGGACACCATAGATAGGTCACTTGCCTCTCTAAACTTCCTCCAAGAGATTTATGGCTCGAAGAAGACCTCCTTGGGCAGTTCCAAGAAGTTGCAGAAGTGCCTCCAAGATCGCCTTCCTCCGGGCTCCTGGGTGATCTCCACGCCGAGGGAATGATGGGGAAGCCTTCCCCTTTGCTTCAGCTTCCTCCTTGATGCAGAAGATCTCCAAATCCAGCTCCAAGGGATCGGATTTGAGGGTTCTAAAATAGGGTTTTCTCACAGAAAGCTCTAGGGTTTTTCTCTCTTCTTCTCTCCTCTTGCAAGGGTGAAAATGAGAAGTGGGGAGAGGCCAACTCGGGTTCAGGGTGTAGGAGAGCCCCTCACCCACTCACCATACCGACTAGACAGCCTTAGAGCCGTTGGGGGACATCCCCCCAATGGTTGCCATGCCTTGCTTCAGAAGTTTGCAACTCTGCTGCGCATGTAGGTCAGAGAATTTGACGTCCAGATCGCTGGACGCCGGAGTGAGTGTTGGCGTCCAGGGCTGGACGCTGACACCACCTCAACGGCCAGGGGTTGACGCCAATAGGGTCTTCGGCCAGAACCCTAATTTATGCAGAAAACCATGCATACCAAGCTTCTATACATGCCATATGTACATGGTATAGTATCCATACTATCATCACGCAATACATACATTATTTATGTTTAATATAAACACATGCACATGTAATTATACTAATTAATGCCTACGTAATTATGTACGTACATACACAAGCACAATTATTCACACATAGATACAAATAATACGACGGAAAATTCGAGGGTCTTACAGATCCCTTCAGATGTTTGGTTAACCTGCAGTCCCAAGAAAAATGTTAAATCTCCCATTAAACTCATTTCAAATTCATTCTTCATTTGATTTGAAAATTCAGTGCATAGGCCTTTATTGGTTGAGCCAAATATTATGTCATCAACATAAATTTGGACCACAATTATTTGATTTTTGACTGTTTTTGTGAACAAAGTCTGATCAACATTTTCTCTAGAATATCCTTTTTCAAGTAAAAGGTACTCAAACGGTCATACCAAGCTCTTGGAGCTTGCTTAAGACCATAGAGAGCCTTATTAAGCTTGAAAACATGGTTAGGATGTTTTTCATTTTCAAATCCAGGAGGTTGTTCAACAAAAACATTTTCCTTAATATATCCATTTAAAAAAACACTTTTGACATCCATTTGATAAACTTTGAAATTCATGGAGGATGCAAAAGCAAGGAAAATTCTAACTGCTTCTAGTCTAGCTACAGGGGCATATGATTCTTCAAAATCAATTCCAAATTCTTGATTGTACTCCTTTGCAACTAGCCTAGCTTTATTTCTAATTACCTGACCAGATTCATTCAATTTGTTTCTGAAAACCCATCTAGTGCCAATGACTGTTTGGTCACTAGGTCTAGGTACTAATTCCCATACTTGATTTCTTTCAAATTGATGAAGTTCATTATGCATGGCATTAATCCAATCAGAACTTGATAAGGCTTCATCAATTGACTTTGGTTCAATTTGGGAAATTAGAGCTAGTGGGTCTTCTTCAATATCATGCAAGAATGATGATCTAGTTCTAACTCTATCATGTACATTGCCAACCACATTGTCTAATGGGTGATCTCTCAGAATTCGATGTTCAGATATTACCTGTTGAGAAGTACCCACTTCTGGGACAATGTTACATGAACCACTTGAAGATGGTGTGTTGTTGTTCAGGTTCTCTTCAATGTTTTCAAACTCCTCAACAGTTGGTGAAGAGTCCACAATAAATTCATCCTCTTCAGTGTCTTGTCTTTCCCTGCAAGATTTAGAATTATTAGTTGAAAAGGAGTTTTCATCAAAGATAACATGTGGAGATTCTTCAACAGTTTCAGTTTTAAGAATGTACACTTTGAAAGCCCTTGACACTTCAGAATAGCCAAGGAATATGGCTTCCTGACTTTTAGCATCAAATTTGTCAAGGTTTTCTTTGTTATTGTTGTGTACATAAAATTTTGCACCTAAAGATTTTAAAATAGGAAACAGTTGGCTTTTTGTTTTTCAATAATTCATAGGGGGTTTTCTTGATTTTTGGTCTGACCAATGCTCTATTGAGTATGTGATTGGCTGTGTTCACAGCTTCAGCCCAGAAGGATTTGGGCAAGTTACTCTCAAGTAGCATGGTTCTAGCCATTTCCACAAGAGTTATGTTCTTTCTTTCCACAACTCCATTTTGTTCTGGAGTTCTTGGTGAAGAAAACTTGTGGAATATTTGAAATTCAGCACAAAAATCAGAAAAGGATGTGTTCTCAAATTCACCCCCATGATCAGTCAAAATATTTTTGATTTTATATGGATAAGTGGTTAAGACAGTGGTACAGAAATTCCTGAATTCAAGACAAGTATCACTTTTGTGGGACAGAAAAATAACCCAAGTAAATCTAGTAAAATCATCAATGATTACAAACCCATATCTTTTGCCACTTAGACTTAGAATTCTTGTAGGGCCAAAAAGGTCCATGTGAAGTAATTCTAGTGGCTTAGATGTGAGTACCTCATTGAAGTTTTTAAAAGATTTTCTTGTTTGTTTTCCTTTAGCACAAATCCCACAAACTTGATTTTCAACTTTAGAGAAGGATTCAGGAAGACCCTTAACCAAATTCAATCTTAACAACTTATTCATTGTTCTGAAACTTGCATGGCCAAGTCTTTTGTACCAAGTCCATGCAATTTCATCTTTATTTGCAACAAAGCAAAGATTTTCAGAAAAGTTTTTATTTAGGTTGATCATGTAGACATTGTTTTCCCTTTTTCCAAAGAATTTGATTTTATCAGTTGATGAGTCAATTACCTTACAGAAATCAGATTCAAACACAACTTTGTGACCTTTGTCACATAGTTGGCTGATACTGAGCAAATTATAATCAAGACCATCAACTAGTAAAACATTATCTACAGAGTTTGAGGAAGTTTGACCAACCTTACCAGATCCTATGATCTTTCCTTTATTTTTACCTCCAAAGGTTACTGACCCTCCCTCCTTTTCAATCAGGAATGAGAATTTGGCTCTGTCTCCCGTCATGTGTCGTGAACACCCACTGTCAAGAAACCACACATTAGTGTTGGGTGCACGACCTTCCTGCAAAAAGATCAGTGGAGAGAAGATTTTGGTACCCAAACAGAGTTGGGACCATCAGAATGTTTGAACATTGTCAATAAATCTTTTCTCACCCAAATTTGACCTGTTTTTTATTTTTGTTTTGTTACATTGGTGTTTTCAGTCTTTTTCTGTTTGTTCTTTTTCTTAGGAATGAAAGCACCAATATTTTTGTTTTTAGTGGGGGGGAGTTTTTCATTTGAGCATAGGAATTCAGATGAGGAGGTGGAATCCATGGATTTTGTTGGTACATCCAAAGGTTTGGATTAAAGAATTGAGGATGATACCAACAGGGGTTGTCATACCATTGGCTCCAAGGATTGATCCAATCATCTTGAAATGTTGTCTTGGAGGTCCAATGTTCTTTATAACTGATTTCCTTTGACTTTTTCTTGTTTTTCAAATTTTTATTTGAATTTTTGATTGAGTTGTTTGAAGCTTTTGATGTTGAGCAGGTCGACCTCTCCATGACTGGTGTCGACACAACAACCACAGAAGTCTTCTTCTTATGGACTGGTGTCGACCTGTCAGAAACTGTGTCGACCTAGTTGTCTTCTTTTGTTTTTGAGTTTTTGATTTGTTTTGTGTTTTGTTTGATGTTTTGTCTGATGTTTGCTTGATTTCTGTGTTCTCAAGATTAGGACCTTTGACAAATTTAATTAATGGTGCTTTGCCCTTTTTCTCACCAATTTGTCTTTCTTTGGTTTTTGTTTGTTGAATCCTAATCCATGAGAGGTTGTTGTCATATTTGTTCCTAGTAATGCCTCCAAGTTATCTTTACCTTTTGTGAAGGTTTGGATAACTTCATCCCTTTCTTTTAGCTGGTTTTGAAGAGTTTTAATTTCTTCAATCTTTTATTATTTTTCTTGTTTTTCCATTTCCAGATTTTCAGATAATTCTTTGAATTCTTAGGTGGCCTTTTGAGAGGCAAGCTTCAGATCATCAATTAGATTCATGAGATTTTCTTTTTCTTCATTTAATTCTGTTATCTCATTTTCTAGCTCACAAGTTCTGTTGTTTGAAGATTGGTTATGATAAAGGTTTTCAATTTTCTTTTTGAGATATTTATTTTCTTTTCTCATTTCAGAATATTTTTCAACTAATTCAGAATAAACATTCTGCCAATCTTCAACAGTGAAATCTTCAAAAGTGGTGTTTACCTTTTCTCCAGAATTGTTGGCCATGAAGCAGATTTCCTCACTCTCAGAGCTTGAGGATTTTTTGTCTTCTTCTTCCTCACTTGAATCTTCATCGGACCAAGTGGCTACCATGGCCTTTGGCTTCTTGAACTTCTGGAATTTTTTGTGCTTTTCTTTCTTGTTCTCAGGACACTCTCCCTTCATGTGTCCTGGCTTATTACACCTATAACAAATGACAGTTTCGTCAGATTTTTTATTCTTGTTGAAATTAGAAGAGGAAGTGTTTCTTTTACCTGAGAAAAACTTCTTTTTCCCAGACATTTTTCCTTTTCTATATTTCAAGAATTTTCTAAATTGCCTGGTCATGAGGGCAATTTCATCCTCATTTGACTCAGACTCCTCAGAACTTGTCTTTTCTTGACTTTTGTCTTTGTTACTTGAGGAGGCCTTAAGTGCCATCGGCTTGGTCTTAATTATGTGTTCTTCATTTCTTTTCAAATTGATTTCATATGTCATTAAGGATCCTATCAATTCATCCAAAGAAAGTTTGGACAAATCTTTAGAATCTTCAATGACAGTGGTCTTTGTGTGCCAAATAGAAGAGAGTGAACGTAAGATTTTCCTTACCAAGTCTGCATCTGTGTAGTCCTTACCTAAGGCCTTGAGTCCATTGACAACAACCATGAACCTGGCAAACATTTCAGAAATTGTTTCATTAGACTTCATCATAAACAATTCATATTCTGAAACAAGAATATTTGCCTTAGTTTCCTTCACTTGTGATGTTCCCTCATAAAGTAATTCGAGTTTATCCCACATCTCTTTGGCAGATTTGCACATTGAGATTCTCGAATACTCTTTGGGATGAACAGCACATTGAATCATGTTCATGGCACTATAATTCAATGTGGCTTTTCTTATTTGTTCCCTAGTCCAGGTTTCTTCCTCTCCCTGGTTTTCATAGGGACCAACCTCAACCACTTTCCAAATTTCATAGTTCTGGGCTCTTAGAAAGACTTGCATTCTATTTTTCCAGTATGAATAGTCTGTTCCATTAAAGAATGGTGGCCTATTTATGGAATGCCCCTCAGCTATGAAACCTTTGGAATCCATTGACTTAAGAAGAAAGCACAGAAGAATATTCAGCAAACAAGTAAACAAGCAAGCAATCAGACACACAATACTCAAAAACTGCTCAGATCAAATCAGATCAAGTTAAACCCTCTCTGATACCAATTGAAGGATCGAGGAAAAGGTGTGGATAAGATCTAGAAGGGGGGGTGAATAGATCTATGCCACTTTCTGCGGAAGCTTAAGCAATTTAAAATACTTTTAGAATCAGAGGCAATTTTAACAGTGAAAAAACACAGATCTGATGAAATGTTAAGTGAGTTGATAAAATAGATATGAAAACCAGTTGATTAAGTGAATCTTGATCGATCCTATGTAAGCATCTAACGGATGATAGAATCAAACCACAAATAGACAAGTGCACAGAGATTTTTAGGTGGTTCGGAAATCACCCATGTGATTCCTACATCCACCCCTCACACCCAGTGAGGATTCACAAAACAACCTGGGTAACACACCCACTCGAGCCAGACAACTCCAACACCTGAGTTTACAACTCACACACCTCTAGAGCAAGACTACTCTAGATCCCTGAGCAAGACTGCTCAACAACCACTTGAGCTCGACGACTCAAACTGAGCACAATGGCTCACAAACAACTATGCTAGACACCAACACAAGACATAGATCTTCTAGCAGCAGATCATGTCACACATGAGAACATTCATGAGAAATATGCAGAAGCACTTGCACAATCTCAAAATGTCTCAGAAGAACAAAAGTACAAAGAAGATTATATGAAAGAACTTTGTTCTTCAGTGTACTCCCTTGTAGAAGCTCAGATTGGGAAGAAGTTTGAATCCTTGAAGTCCCAACCGATGCTCTGCACAATTGAACTTGGGGATCTTCCTTGAAGTCTTCTCCAACAGATGCTTCTACTTAATCTGCTTCCTTGAGGTGCTTCAGATGCTTCTTCAACAATCACACTCCAATTCTCACAATCGAATTGATGAGAATTGGTCTTCAGAAGACACCAGCAGAGCAGAGGAGGGAGATGAACTCTTCTCGCCGCCAAGGGGAACTTTTCTGGAGGCTTGGAGAGTTCGTGGGGTCTCTTGATGTGATGGGTGGCCAATTGGGGGCCTTTTATACCCAAAAGATTCCAAAGATACCCTTTAGGTATAAGGGCACACGATCCTAGGTTGATACACCATCGCCCTAGGCTGACACGTGGCAATCATCCATCTTAAGTTGGAATATTTCCGTAGTGTGTCGACCTGCCCTGGTGGTGGTGTCGACACACTGTCCCAAATTGAAAACAGGCTGTTCTGGGAACGAGGTCCAGTGTCGACCTACTCTGATGCTGTGTCGACCTGCTGTCCCAATTCTGTAAACAGGCTGTTCTGGGAACTGAGTCCAGTGTCGACCTGCTGTCCCAATCCTGCAAACAGGTTGTTCTGGGAACGAGGTCCAGTGTCGACCTACTCTGGTCCTGCGTCGACCTGCTGTCCCAATTTTGCAAACAGGCTGTTCTGGGAACTAGCTCTGGTGTCGACCTGCCCTGAGAGTGCGTCGACCTGAGTAGTCTAATTCCTGGAATTTGCAACTCGTGTCGACACACTCTTTGACTTGTGTCGACACAGTCTCAACATTTCTTCACCTTTTTGCCTTTGAATCTGGGTTGTTGTGTCGACACCATTGTGGGGTGTGTCGACACTTCTTTTGCAAAAATGTTTGTACCTGAAAATTAAACACATATATCATTAGTAAAATATTTTATTATGAGTACAAATGATAAGTGTGCTTTGAAACATGCTTTTTGAATATAAATTTCAGGTGAAATGTATTTATCATGTTCCAACTAGTTTGCATTCAAATCACATTTGTCATCATCAAAATAGGAGGGAAAATGATATGAAATTACACTCAACCCAACATTAAGCACAGGAAATAAACAAGGAAAATCAAGCACATATGGTAAGTACTAAATACTTCTGTCAATAAGCCAGGTAAGTGCATTTCTCTAAGTCCACATCGACTTCTGTTGAAAGTCACAACGATTTCATAAGTGTTTTAACGATTTCCTTGTAAGATTGGAAAGTCATGTTGTTTCAAACAAGTCGATCCTGTAACGATTCTATAAGTCATCATAACGATTCCTTTAAAGCTCGTAACGACTTGTCTGTCGCAACGATTCTATAAGTAATCATAACGATTTCTTTAGAACTCGCAACGACTTACTCGCCATAACGATTTCTTAAGTAATCATAACAATTTATTTAGAACTCGCAATGACTTGCTCGCCGTAACGATTTCTTAAGTAATCATAACGATTTCTTTAGAACTCACAACGACTTGCTCACCGTAACGATTTCTTAAGTAATCATAATGATCTCTTTAGAACTCGCAACGACTTGCTCGCCGTAACGATTTCTTAAGTAATCATAACGATTTCTTTAGAACCCGCAACGACTTGCTCGCTGTAACGATTTCTTAAGTAATCATAACGATTTCTTTAGAACTCGCAACGACTTGCTCGCCGTAACGATTTCTTAAGTAATCATAACGATCTCTTTAGAACTCGCAACGACTTGCTCACCGTAACGATTTCTTAAGTAATCATAACGATTTCTTTAGAACCCGCAACGACTTGCTCGCTGCAACGATTTCTTAAGTAATCATAACGATTTCTTTAGAACTCGCAACGACTTGCTCGCCGCAACGATTCTATAAGTAATCATAACGATTTCTTCATAACTCGTAACGATTTGCTTTTCATAATGATTTCATAAGTCATCGTAAGGATTTCTTCAGAACTCGTAACGATTTACTTTTCATAACGATTTCATAAGTCATCGTAACGATTTCTTCAGAACTCGTAACGATTTGCTTTTCATAACGATTTCTTCAGAACTCATAACGATTTCTTCAGTGAACACAACGACTTGCGTTCTGTAACGATTTGTTAAGGGTTTTACAACGATTTCTTTAGAGCTCATAACGACTTGATAAGTGTTCATAACGATTTCCCTGTTGAACACATAAACTTGCTTTAACGATTTGCTCTCTAACGATTTCATAAGTCATATAGACAACGACTTTATGGTTTATATCGACTTGTCATTTATCTTATCTCTTGAAGCGTTGACTAGTCAAAGTCCACGTATATATCTCTCTGACACTCCTGCATTTATGAGATCTGAACGTATCTCTGCATGCATGCAGACGATATCGTCCATTATCGTGCTTACTCTGAATACGTCTTTTAGATTCAGCTATTTGGCTTTACTATTTTCATGACTATTTCTTTTAACGTTGACTGACATCAGAGACAGCTTAGCTGTCCGCTGTTCAAAATTGAAATTTGTGTAGATCTTTGATCCAGTTCCACTTTACAACGTTGGATAAATTAGAAGCCAAAGGATATCTCAGAAGATCTCATCTCTTTGCGTGCACAAGTGATCAAAAGGTCATTGACTGGAAGCTTCCAAGCATCATTCAGTCTAACGTCTACTTAAGAGGGAGACAACGAACACTTCAACGTATATATTTTAAATTGGAGATATAAATACAAGACAGAAGATCAGAAGAAGCAATATATACAACGATAGATTGAAAAACCTGGTTCAAGCTTTCAAATCTTCAAAAGAATTCCAGAGCCAAGAACCTCATTCCACTTTGCTTTTGTTCTTTGCTCTCCACTGTAGTGAAAAACTTGAGAGAGCGTGTGTAGTTCTAAGAGTGTGCTTAGCTTAGATTCTTTGCTCTCAGTGCTAGTTGCTTCAGATCTTGGCTTGTTAAAAGCTTGATCTAGGGGCTTGATCTTATTCCATTCTCTTTGTGTTGTTTCCCTTCGGTTGTGAAGGAATACCTGGTGGTATCCAGGGTGTTGTATTCCCTTCGGTGTGAAGGAAGACCTGGTGGGGTATCCAGGGTGGTGTACTTCCCTTCGTGTGAAGGAAGACCAGCTGAGCTGGGTGTTTGTTGTGTCCATAGGGGGACTGTACCCTAGTTAGTGGAATCCTGAGTTGTTGCTCAGGGACTGGACGTAGGACTCCTAAGGAAAGGAAGTCTGAACCAGGATAATTCTTGTGTTGTGTGTTTGTTTTCCTTGTGTGATTGCCTTTCGAACTAACAGCTACTAACCTCTATCGAAGAACGTTGTTGTGTGAATGTTTTTGATTTACAGGTACTAATCAATTATTTTTAAAAGACCCATTCACCCCCCCCCCCCGCTCTGGGCTCGTCATCTGGGCAACAATAACAACCCTAACAACTCGTCACAAGATTCTTTGGAGGGACAGTAAAAGGAAAACAAAACACAGGTGACTTCAAGGGAGATGACCTTACACACATGAACATATTGATATGGTGAGGTGATACACTGTAATTTTTGTTGTCTATGCAGACAAATGGAAAAGAGAACAGAAAAACAAAACTGATATGGTAAGGTGAGAGCAAAAGAACTAAGAGATATCAGTAAAATAAAAGATAAATGGAAGAATTCTATTGCATCAATGTCCAACATATTTCTGAGGTGCTAAGTCCATCAATTTTGGGCCGCTTTTCTACAATCTTCACTTCCCCATGCTTTCTACATACTCCTAGTAAACCATTTCACACAACAGAGCCAAGTTCCATTGGCATCTGATTAACAAGTTCCCGTCCATGAATACTATAAGCTTTGATCATTGAATTCCATGTCACTATATCACGCGTTGCCATTTGTTCAGAAACAAGCTTCGACAACCTAATGTTACCACATCAAGCATAGGCGTGAATGAGGGAATTGCAAAGCACAACATTGCCTTCAAAGTCCGACTTTGCTATGAGCACATGGATAGAAGAAACACATAAATTGTTGTTGTTTATGCCGACAAATGGAAAAGAGAACAGAAAAACAAAACTGATATGGTAAGGTGAGAGCAAAAGAACTAAAAGATATCAGTATAATATAAGATAAATGGGAGAATTCTAATGCATTAATGTAAAAAAAATACACACATCAGGGAAGAGAAATGCAAGACCATTTTTCAAATCACCGTGCGCATCAAATGGAAATTAGGATAATGGGTACCTCTTCGGTAACGGGAAACAAGGAAGAGAAACAACCGAACAGATGAGGGAAGGAGGTCTGCACATCACAATAGAACCATAGGCGATTGCAGAGGACCACATAACATAGGGAAATTTGAGATGGAGGAGATGCCTAATGCAACAAGCACCAAAGGGGAGAGGGAAGCCCCTTATAAAACACAACAACGAAGAATCGAAGAAGAAGAACACTAACCGCATAAATAAAGGAGATATTTGATTTTAAAATGCATAGTATAATCAAGTGGATCAATCAAATTTTTGAAACGCATCCCGTGAAGCCTCTGAAGTACTTGCATTGTCGATCGCCTGGGAGGGCCTTGCCTAAAGAAATAACCACATCTACAGAATGTCGGAGAAAGCCAAGAGGGGAAGTATAGATTTTTGGGTCGCTGCACCATAGCGTGGACAAGGGCGATTGTGCAGAGGACTTCATGTGCTAGGGTTGCAGGAGGTCTACAGATGTGCACCTACAAGATTCGCTTACGGGAGAGAAGCGAGAGGGTGAGAGTATGTAAGGCCCTCAAATTTTGTCCTTTTATTTTGTTGTGTGTGTGGATTCATGCTTGTGTGTAAATATTATGTATGCATATGTAGATATCTAAGTACATATTAGCTAGGTGTACTTATGTATGCATGTGTATGTTTAGATGTGATTATTGTTTGTTTGCATGGTGTAGTAGTGTGTACACTATACTACATATATTGCAGGTATATACATATAGCGTATATATGGTTTTCTACATGGTTTAATGCTCTGGCCGAAGAGCAAATTGCCGTCAACATGGATGGACGTCCATGTTGAGTAAACGTCCATGTCGATGGACGCCAACTATGAGGTAAACGGCCATGGATGTGGACGTCTATTTCTCTGATTTTCTGTGCGCAGCAGACCCCGAAATTCTGGGTTGGGCGTGCTCACTGATTAGGGAGATGTCTCCCAACGGCTCTCAACTCCCATCAGACCCTGCCCACGCATGCCCCAAGCCTAGACTTATATAGAAAAACCCCTTAGCAGCTGGAAGAGACCCCTTTGTCTATTGGCAAAGAAAACCCTAGAAACCCTAAGTCCCTGTGCGAAACCAGAACTTTGAGCCTTGAGATCTGAAGACTGGTGGCTTTTTCCGGTGATCTACTTCAACAAGGAGGAACCCTTGACATCAGGCTACACATCCCCGACTCTGGTGTGCTGCGAGGATCATCCCAGAAGCCGGAGTGGAGGTGTTTTGGAGGCTTCTGGGCTTTGGCCGAAGAGGGCTTCTCCGACCTTGTAATCCGTTTGTAGATTTATTCAAAGGCAAGTAACCCATCCCCGTGATGCATGTATATGTCTAGTAGGTCTTAGATATTTTATGGGATTTTACTCGCGTCCTGGATCCCCCACATTCACCCTTTCTTTGGAGCTCGGTCTGTGTTTTTGCACAGATAGGAACTTAACGGCAAGATCCCTTGCCGTTAAGCTCTTCAATTGGCGACAGACGATGTTGCCGTTAACCCCTTTGAATGGCTAGCCTTTGCCGTTTAGTTCTTCAGGATAGAACATTGAGCTGTTCTTCCTTATATATGATTAATTTTCGAAGTTTTTCGCATGAGGATATATTGTAAACGTTATATGCTATGTATTATGAATGGTGGAATGCGTTGTGAGATTTTGTGAATTTCTGTAAATAGTGTGAATGGTTACACTTATGAAAAATGCATGTTAGATGAGACCTTGGTTGTGTTAGTCTATTGTGCACATGATTCGTGAGGAATTTGAATGCCATAAATTTTCTAGACCATGTGTATGTATGTCAGTCCATGCTCTGCAAAATTGGAAATTTTCCCATGATCATGTGATGTATTACAATTTCGGTAATGAAATGAGAAAGCATGTGTAGGGTCATGTAAAAATCACAGTACATAGTATGATGTGAGATAAATTCGAAAAAAAATTTGGTGATAATGTGCATGTTAGGTGCAGGTCTGAGAACTGCCAAATCTGACATTTATGTCGTGCTTCCATGATAACTGAATTATTAATGGCATGTGAATGAGTGATTCATTTTCTGTAAATTCTGTGTAACTCAAAAAATTGTGAAAATTTGCATGAGTGGTCTAAACCCTGCAAACAGTGTGTGGTTAAATTTTCATGAGATTTGGGTAACAGTAGGTTATGTTGTGAAATTTCCATGTGAAAATGAGCTATTAATGCATACTATCATGATTATAGTTGGATTATGTGTTTTCAACCTGATTAGTGTAAATTACTGAGTGTTTAAAACTCTGTCAAACAGTAGCACCATGAATTAGGAAAAACTGAACCATGTGCTTAATAGCGACAACGTAAGTAATGCGTAAATTGGGTGAAATGTGTGTGTGTTAAAAAAAAATCGAAATGTGTAAATTGTGCCATGTGTGACACTGCTTCCACATAGGGCTGTGAAACCATACTGTGGAAAAGTCCCAACGGGAAGGTTCAATGTGTTAAAATCCTATGGGCATTAGGATGAAATCCTGGAGGTGGACAAGTACCACTGGTTAGGGTGGAGAGTTCTTCTTCCGGTCTGCGCAGTACCAAGAGTCGTCACTGTGTTGCCTAGGTGGCGTCTATGTGTTATGTGTTATGTGATGTGAATGTGTCCTTCTAGTGGTGGTTTGGACTATGTGTCACGTCATTTAAATGTGAAAATGTGAATGTGTATATGTGCAAATTGTGTAGTGTGAACATGTGAATGTGAAACGTGTAAATGTGAACAATGCGAACGTCTAAATGTGTAAACATGTGAATCCAAGGTGTTAAAAATGCGAACTTGTGATTTATGTTATGAAAATGTTAGATTCATGTTAAAACAGCAACCTTAATGTGTTTATAATGGTGTTTTATACGTGCAAAAGTGTGTAGAATCCATGTTAGGGATATTTCCTTCTTATGTGTGAAAATCCCATGCTAAATTTGCTATCATGTTGTAGTTAAATGTAAGTGTAGTTCTCATGTGAATGAATGAGTAGAAAGCATGCGGTAGGTATTTCATTTTGGATTGATATAAACCATTTATCATGCATAGTGAAATTAGTAGAAATATCATGATAGGTAGTTTTTCGTTATTGTACAACCATGCTACATGTTTTGATAAATAAAATTGAATGAATGGCCTACTTGTGATGTATGCATGTATGATGTGTATGGAGTTTACTTGCTGAGTCTTTTAGACTCACTCTTGCTTCGGCGTACAGCTTTAGCAGGTGACCCTACTTCCTTGGAGGAGACCATTGAGAGCGACTCCGAGCGAGGAGAATAGAGTGTTGTGGAGTCACCGTTGTTGTACCTTACTTTCATAGTATGTAATTGAGACTTATGAAATTGAAGCTTATGTAAATTTGTGGACGAACAATGTAATTTGAATTTTGTATTTCATTATGTGGACTTAGTTCCTTAAATTGCTATATGGATCATGTATGTTTAATGTGGATGATGAAATGAAAGGACAGTAGTTCTTTTACTTCCGCTACTCTATATTCATATTTGTGTACATCTCAATCATGTGTGTTAGTGCTTGGGTAAATGTCCCACTGTGACGAGACTCACTATACCGACTTGGATTGGTATAATCGTACCGGTATAAGGAGGGTCGTCGCAGAGATTGGTATCAGAGCAACTGGTTGAGATTGTACATAAATATACATAAGTCATCATCTCCATTGCATGCTAAGTCCTTATAGAGTTGCCCACGTGTGTAGAGTTGATTAATAATGAATGAAAGATAGATAAGAAAGTGGTTAGGGACTAAATAACGTAGTTTCTAATAGTGATTAAATTAATTGCAGCTTATGGCTTCACGTGGTAGACGTGGTGGTGTACCTACTCGTGATGGAGAGCAGAGGAGAGATGAGCCTAGGTGTGAGGACCAAGCTGAGCAACAGGCCCCGGCACCTCAGGGTCCTGTACTTCCCCCACCGCCACATGTGGATTATGGAGTGTTCATGCAGGGTCTAGTGCAGGCCATGCAGACGCAGGATCACACCCAGGCTGCACTCCAGGCTCAGATGGAGGCTCAGGTTGGAATAATAAAAATAAAGAGTAGGTTGTTTATTTAATTGCATGATGTTGTGTTGAATATGCATTGCTTGTTGTCTGTTGTAGCAGGCCCAGGTTCCAGTTCCCCAGGCTCAGGACCATGGTGGACCCTCCATCATGGAAAGATTCAAGAGGATGTTGCCACCCTCTTTTAAGGGGGAGAGCGACCCATTACTAGCTGAGAACTGGATGAGGGAGATCGAGAAGATCTTCCGGGCTGTTAGGTGTGCGGACGAGGACAAGGTCACTTTAGCCACCTATATGCTACAGGTATGTGTCAGTTTTATATGTTTGCTTATCCTATTAAACTAGAGTTGTTAGTTGGTGCTTATGAAGGTTGTGTTGCAGGAGAGAGCTGATGTGTGGTGGGCTTCCTTACTGCGTACCCGATTCGAGGACGGTGCTATTGACGTTGCTTGGGAAGAGTTCGTGAGGCTCTTTCGGGCCAAGTTCGTCCCCGAGCATATCCAGGACAGGATGGAGCAGGAGTTCCTTTCCTTGACTCAGGGCTCCAAGACTGTACTCGAGTATGAGGCCAGGTTTGCTGAGTTATCTAAGTATGCACCTCACATAGTAGCTGATGAGCGCAGGAAGGCAAAGAAGTTTGTGATGGGCCTTAAGCCATCACTGAGGATGAAGCTAGTGGCGTTCGATCATCGTACCTTGGACGAGGCCCTTAGCGCTGCTTGTAGGCAGGAGAGTGAAATGGAGCAGTACCTCGAGGAGAAGAAAGTTTTGCAGAAGAGACCTGTGGCCCCTTTCCAACGGCAGGATAAGAAGAAGACAGCATACCAGACACCGCAGCGCCCAGTGGCAGCCAGCAGTACTCAGGTACCTTCTCAACGTTCCTCTGGTGTGAAGAAGGAGTGTCCCCATTGCGGAAGACACACGGTGGTACGGAGTGTTGGATGGTAGCGGGAAAATGCTTGAAGTGCGGGAGCAGTGACCATAAGATCAAGGATTGTCCGAGACTTCAGCAGGGAGTCCAGCGCGGAGCGCCAACCCCAGCAGCGGTAGCAGCAGCAGCGCCAGCTACAGGAAGACCAGGAAGTCCTCGAGCCCAAGCTCGAGTGTTTGCCCTAGCACGAGAGGATGCCGAGCAGGCGGAGCATGTTACCGAAGGTACGGTTTTACTTCTAGGTGTGCAGGCTCGGGTTTTGTTCGATACGGGTGCCACTCACTCGTTTATCTCCGAGCGTTTCGCTAGGCAGTTAGCTCTAGAGTCAGGCGTAGAGTCTGAGGATTTAGAAGTCCCGTTGTCTGTACACACACCCGCGGGTACGGTATCGACTGGGAAGTGTATTCCATCGTTACCTGTGTGTATTGAGGATAGAGTCCTAGAAGGGTGTTTCTTCTTGCTAAAGATGAAGGACTTTGATGCTATTCTTGGTCTGGATTGGCTAGAGGAGCACTATGCGTTAGTAGATTGTCTTCGGAAGAGGATTGTTTTCCGCATTCCTGGTGAGGACGAGTGCTCTCATCCCTTGCCAAGAAACTTGGCAGGAAAGTTGGTCATCTCTGCCATGAAGGCGATGCGCATGGTAAACAAGGGTTGTGACGCTTTTCTTGCCAGCGTAGTGTTAGTACCCGAGGCTGGTGAGTCACCTACTCTTGCAGAGATCGAGGTAGTGCAGGATTTTCCAGATGTCTTTCCCGATGATTTGTCTGGATTGCCACCGGATAGAGAGATAGAGTTCACCATAGAGTTGCTTTCGGGCACCTCTCCTATCTCGAAGGCTCCATATCGGATGCACCTGCAGAGTTAGCCGAGTTAAGGAAGCAGTTGCAAGAATTGCTAGATAAGGGATTCATTCGCCCTAGTGTTTCCCTTGGGCGCACCTATCCTGTTTTAAAGAAGAAGGATGGATCACTTAGGTTATGCATCGATTATAGAAGCAAAACCAAGTGACAGTGAAGATAGGTATCCCTTACCTCGTATTGATGATTTGTTTGACCAGCTGCAAAATGCATCAGTCTTTTCTAAGATTGATTTGCGATCTGGTTATCATCAGTTGAGGAAGATGAGGAGTGTGTCCAAGATGGTGTTTAGAACCCTTACGGACATTATGAGTTTTTGGTCCTTCCTTTCGGATTGACCAACCCCCTGCAGCGTTCATGGATCTCATGAACAGGTTTTTAGGCCGTACTTAAATAGTTTTATTGTGGTATTTATCGATGATGTGTTGGTCTACTCTCCGGATGAGGCCACACACCGTCAGTATTTGAGGGTAGTGTTAGAGGTTCTCCGTGAGCACAAGCTGTATGCAAAATTCAGCAAGTGCGACTTTTGGTTGGATGAGGTTCATTTTCTTGGGCATGTTATCTCCGGTGCTGGTGTAGTAGTTGATCCAGCAAAGGTCCAGGCAGTTATGGATTGGGAGACCCCCAAGACCCCTTCGGAGATTCGTAGTTTTCTTGGTTTGGCTGGTTACTATCGGCGATTCATTGAGGGATTTTCATCCATCACCGCCCCATTGACTCAGCTTACCAGAAAGGGGGTGAAGTAGTGTGGTCCGAGACATGTGAGAGTAGATTTCAATTATGAAGGCTAAACCTTACTTTCCGCTCCGGGATTGGTATTACCTAGTGGTGCTGAAGTTTTTGCCATTTATACGGATGCATCTCGGATTGGCTTAGGCTGTGTACTAATGCACAAGAAGGGTAGTGGCGTATGCTTCTCGCCAATTGAAGGAGCATGAGCGTAACTACTGACTCATGATTTGGAGCTTGCGGCAGTGGTTCATGCACTAAAGATCTGGAGGTACTATCTTTATAGTGTCAGATTTGAGGTGTTCACTGACCATAAGAGCTTGAGGTATCTCTTCTCCCAGAAGGAACTAAACCTACGGCAGAGAGAATGGAATTGAGTTCCTCAAGACTACGACTTTGATCTTCAATATCACCCGGAAAGGCGAATGTCGTAGCGGATGCTCTTAGCAGGAGGAGGTTTTCGCTCCATAGAATTGGAAGATGTTGGAGGATGCGACATGTGCGATGACTGAGTTAGAGCCCTTATGCCAGGCTTTTGTGGCTCAGTTGTCCCTTAGGTATTCGATGTCGGGTGAGGTGATCGAGCAACAGAAAGCCGACCCTAGACTCCAGAGGTTAGTGGGCAAGGCAGGCATTGCTCGCGATGAGGATGGCATGATCAGATTCCATCACCGAGTATGTGTTCCTGACATTGTAGATGTCCGTGAGCATGTTTTAGCAGAAGCTCATAGGTCGAGATTCTCTATTCATTCGGGTAACACTAAGATGTACCAGGATTTGAAGAGGTCCTTTTGGTGGTCCGGATGAAGAGGGATGTAGGGATTATGTATCTAGGTGTTAGTGTGGCAGCAAGTGAAGGCCGAGCGCCAGCGACCATCTGGTCTTATGCAGAAGATGGAGATCCCAGTATGGGTGGGAAGCTGTCACTATGGATTTGTTTCGGGTTTGCCTCGCCTAGATGGGGTAATGACTCAATTTGGGTAGTCATAGATAGATTCTCGAAGACTGGCGTATTTCTTGCCTATGAAGAAGAAGCAGTCAGTAGAGAGCATGGCTAGATTGTATGTCAGTAGCATTATTAGATTGCATGGTGTGCCGAAGTCGATCATTTCGGATCGAGATCCGAGATTTACTTCGAGGTTGTGGAAGTGTAAGGCCCTCTAATTTCCGTCGTATTATTTGTATTTATGTGTGAATATTTGTGCTTGTGTATGTATGTACATATTTATGTACGTATTAATTAGTATAATTAAGTGTACATGTGTTTATATTAAACGTAAATAATGTATATATTGCATGATGATAGTGTGAATATAATACCATATACATATTGCATGTATATATGCTTGGTATGCATGGTTTTCTGCATAATTTAAAGTTCTAGCCGAAGGCCACCTTGGCGTCAAGCCCAGGCCGTTGAGCTGGTGTCAGCGTCCAAACCTGGACGCCAACACTAACTCCGGCGTCCAGAGATATGGACGCCAACTTCTCTGACCTGCATGCGTTGTAGAGCCAGAAAATCCGGGAACAAGGCATGTCCACCATTGGGGGATGTCCCCCAACGGCTCTAAGGCTGTCTAATCGGTATGGTGAGTGGGTGAGGGGCTCTCATTAGGTCTGAACCCGAATTTGGCCTCTCCCACTTCTCACTTCACCTTGCAAGAGGAGAAATAGAGAGAAAAACCCTAGGTGAGCTGTGAGAAAAACCCATTTTAGAACCCTCAAATCCGACCCCTTGGACCTGGATCCGGCGTCCCCCCTGCTGCAAGGAGGTTGCTGGACCAACGAGGAAGGCTTCCCCGACATCCCCTCGGCGTGGAGATCATCCAGGAGCCCGGAGGAGAGATCGTTTGGAGGCACTTCTGCAACTTCTTGGGACTTCCCAAGGAGGTCTTCACCGAGCCTTTAAATCCCTTAGAAGAATTTTTTGAAAGGCAAGTGACCTATCCTTGATGTTCCCTTATGAGTCTAGGATGGTTTTGTGATTTTATGGATTTTTCCTCGAGTCCTAGACCCTCCAATTCACCCAAGATTCAGAGCTCGGGTCTGTGTTTCTGCACAGACCTGGTTAGACGGCAAGGTCCCTGGACGTCCAGATCATCCTTGGCATCCATCGACCATGCCGCTGACTCTGAGTCAGCGGCCAGAGACCGCCGCCAAGTTTCTTCTGAACAGAACAGTGAGCTGTTCTGTCCCTCTTATACATTAATTTCGATATGTTTTACGTGATGAGGATATATGGTAAATCTTATACCCTATGTATATTGTGCATTGTAGTGTGTGAATGAATGTGGTGTGATGGTGAATGTGGGTTATTAGTATCTTTTAAATTGTGAGCATGACTTGTAGATAATTTTGCAAATCCATGTTCCATGATTTGGATTAGTGGAATGTCTTGGTTGCAGTCTATTCATGAAGAATTGTGGGGCATGTATGCATGTATGTATGTTTTGAAATTTTGGTAATTCATGCATGCTTGCAAAATTGCTAATAAGTTCGGTAGAATAAAATGAAAACATGCAAGAATGATTTGTAGTATTCAATCCATAGATGTATGAATTAGGGAATTTTGTGTTCTCAGTTCATGCATATGTGAATGGCTTATGTGTAAACAGCAAGTGGCCAATTTGCAAAATGTGTTAGACCATGTTAATTTAAGTTGTTAATAGCATGCTAATTAGGCGTTTTATTTCTGTAAATCCTATTTGGCTCAGAAAAATCTGAAAAATTGAGGGTATCATCTAGAACCCGAAAACAGCATGTGGTTAAAATTTCGGATCATTTGGATCAGTAAATAAAAAGTTGTGTGTTTTCTTGTGAAATGTGATAATTCGTGCATATGATCGTAATGTGATTAGATTTTGTTTAAACCCAGCATGATTAGTGTGTTTACTGTGTGTTAAACCTTGAAACTCTGTAGGTCCGTGTTAGGAAAAACAGAGGTGTTCATGTGAGTAAGAAAGTGAGTGAGATGAAGTGTTATGTGCAAAACCAAGTGTAAAACGGTAAATATGTAAATGTGTAACTGTGCCAATGTGACACTCTTCCGTAGAGGGCAGTGGAGCTGTATCAGGGAAAAGTCCCCCTGAGAAAGTTCATTGTGTTAAGTGACCCTAAGGGCATTAGGGGGAAATCCTGGAGGTGGACAAGTACCACTGGTTAGGGTGGAGACTTGTTCTCCCGGTCTGCGCAGTCCAAGAGTCGCCATTGGAATGCCTAAATGGCGTCTATGTGTAATGTGATGTGTATATGTCCTTCTTTGGTGGTTTGGACTATGTGTCACGGCACCTAAAAATGTGTAAAGTGTAATGTGAAATGTGTATGTGACCATGTGTAAATGTGTAAGTGACATGTGAATGTGTATGTGTAAAGTGTAACCATGTGAAAAGAGGAAACTAGTGTAAAGAAAAATGTGAAATTCTAGATGTGTAAATGCGTTATTGAAACTCATGTGAGACTAAATCTGAAACCATGTGAATTCAGAAAATGCATGTTGTTATTCTTATGTTTATGTGTGCAAAAATGTTTAGAGTCCATGTTAGGGACAACTAATGAATATGTGTGCAAATAGCATGATAGATTGTTCATATGATATGTTTATGCGTTATTGTAGCTCTCATGTATAGTTTTCAGCGATGAAACTATATGAAATCAGTAACCTAAAGCATGTGAAAAGGTTCATGTATGTGTTTAAAAATGTGTAAAACCCATGCTAGTGGCGTTACCTTTCATGCATGTAAATTGATTATGTTGATAGCTCTTATGTTTGATTCTTTAAAAGGTTAAAGTTCATGAGTAAATTGAATAGAGACCATGTGATAGGTGAATTTCATTTTAAAAATCTAAAAGCATGAGTTATGTATAAATTGTAGAACTTTCATGATAGGTTGAAAACTTGAGTTGACTAGCATGCTAGTGTTGACTAGCATGCTATGTGTTGCTAATTGTAATGTGCATGTAGAAACCATTAGGACTTAAGTGTACATCATGAGTAGTGTTGCTTGCTGAGTCCTTGGACTCACTCCTTGCTTCGGCGTACAGGTATAGTTGGTGACACAGTACCTTTGGAGGAGGCGGCAGAGATGGACTCCGAGCGCGGAGAGTAGCTAGTCTTGGAGTTTCCTTGTGATTTGTGTACTTCATAGTATGTATTGGAACATTGTATTAGAATTATCATGAAAGGAATGTATTATGTGGACATTTTGTAATCCTATTTCAGCAATTTAAATTATGTGAGCTCTTAGTTCCTCATTGTAAATTGTGAAAATTCATGTATGGTTAATGTGGATGATAAATGAATGGAGATAGTTCTCTTTTACTTCCGCTACTCTGTTGTATATTCACGTGTATCTCAGCTGTATGTATCGTTTGGGTAATGTCCCACTGTGGCAGCACTTGTTATACCGACGTGGGTTGGTATAACTGTACCGGTATAATGAGGGCCGTCACAGGAAGGGCCTTTAGGATGCTTTAGGTTCGGAGCTGAAGCTCAGTTCGGCGTTTCATCCCCAGACAGATGGACAGTCTGAGAGGACTATCCAGACGCTCGAGGATATGTTGAGGGCATGTGTACTGGATTGGAAGGATGATTGGGAGCGCCACTTACCTCTAGTGGAGTTCGCATATAACAACAGCTTTCATCCGAGCATTGGTATGGCTCCATTTGAGGTGTTGTATGGAAGGCCTTGCAGATCTCCTTTATGTTGGGAGGAGACTGGCGATAGGCAGTTGATTGGTCCGGAGTTAGTTCAGGAGACTTCGGATAAGATTCAGCTTATCAGGAAGAGGCTTGTTGCGGTACAGGATAGGCAGAAGAGCTATGCCGACAACAGGAGGAAGGATTTGGAGTTCGAGGTAGGTGAGCATGTCTTTTTAAAGATTTCACCTACTCGAGGTGTCGTCAGGTTTGGCAGGCATAGCAAATTAAGTCCCAGATTCATTGGCCCGTATGAGATTCTCAGGTGTTTAGGTAGCGTGGCTTATGAGCTAGCTTTGCCTCCGGCTTTAGCTAGTGTTCATCCCGTTTTCCACGTATCTATGCTCAGGAAGTATGTTCGAGATCCGTCTCATGTTATTAGTCACGAGCCAGTGGAGATCCAGCCAGATCTGTCATATGTGGAGTAGCCAGTAGCTATTCGTGACCGGAAGGTTCAGCATCTCCGGAACAAGAGTATTACGTCAGTAAAAGTTTTATGGCAGAACTTCTCGCGAGAGGAGGCTACTTGGGAGTTTGAGGATGCGATGAGGAAGAAGTATCCTCATTTGTTCGAGTAGTGTTGTTTAAACTTCGAGGACGAAGTTTCCTTAAGGGGGAGAGGGTGTAAGGCCCTCAAATTTTGTCCTTTTATTTTGTTGTGTGTGTGGATTCGTGCTTGTGTGTAAATATTATGTATGCATATGTAGATATCTACGTACATATTAGCTAGGTGTATTTATGTATGCATGTGTATGTTTAGATGTGATTATTGTTTGTTTGCATGGTGTAGTAGTGTGTACACTATACTATATATATTGCAGGTATATATATATAGCGTATATATGGTTTTCTGCATGGTTTAGTGCTCTGTCCGAAGAGCAAATTGGTGTCAACATGGATGGACGTCCATGTTGAGTAAACGTCCATGTCGATGGACGCCAGCTATGAGGTAAACAGCCATGGATGTGGACGTCTACTTCTCTGATTTTCTGTGCGCAGCAGACCCCGAAATTCCGGGTTGGGCGTGCTTACTGATTGGGGAGATGTCTCCCAACGGCTCTCAACTCCCATCAGACCCTGCCCACGCATGCCCCAAGCCTAGACTTATATAGAAAAACCCCTTAGCAGCTGGAAGAGACCCCTTTGTCTCTTGGCAAAGAAACCCTAGAAACCCTAAGTCCCTATGCGAACTAGAACTTTGAGCCTTGAGATCTGAAGACAAGTGGCTTTTTTTGGCGATCTACTTCAACAAGGAGGAACCCTTGACATCAGGCTACACATCCCCGACTCTGGTGTGCTGCGAGGATCATCCCAGAAGCCGGAGTGGAGGTGTTTTGGAGGCTTCTTGGCTTTGGCCGAGGAGGGCTTCTCCGACCTTGTAATCCGTTTGTAGATTTATTCAAAGGCAAGTAACCCATCCCCGTGATGCATGTATATGTCCAGTAGGTCTTAGATATTTTATGGGATTTTACTCATGTCTTGGATCCCCCACATTCACCCTTTTTTTGGAGCTCGGTCTGTGTTTTGTACAGACAGGAACTTAACGGCAAGATCCCTTGCCGTTAAGCTCTTCAGTTGGCGGCAGACGATGTTGCCACTAACCCCTTTGAACGGCTAGCCTTTGCCGTTTAGTTCTTCAGGACAGAACAGTGAGCTGTTCTTCCTTATATATGATTAATTCTGAAGTTTTTCGCATGAGGATATATTGTAAACGTTATATGCTATGTATTATGAATGGTGGAATGCGTTGTGAGATTTTGTGAACTTATGTAAATAGTGTGAATGGTTACACTTATGAAAAATGCATGTTAGATGAGACCTTGGTTGTGTTAGTCTACTATTCACATGATTCGTGAGGAATTTGAATGCCATAAATTTTCTAGACCATGTGTATGTATGTCAGTCCATGCTCTGCAAAATTGGAAATTTTCCCATGATCATGCGATGTATTACAATTTCGATAATGAAATGAGAAAGCATGTGTAGGGCCATGTAAAAATCACAGTAAATAGTATGATGTGAGATAAATTCGAAAAAAAAATCGGTGATAATGTGCATGTTAGGTACAGGTCTGAGAACTGCCAAATCCGACATTTATGTCGTGCTTCCATGATAACTGAATTATTAATGGCATGTGAATAGTGTTTCATTTTCTGTAAATTCTGTGTAATTCATAAAAATGTGAAAATTTTCATGAGTGGTCTAAACCTTGCAACAGGTTAAATTTTCATGAGATTTGGGTAACAGTAGGTTATGTTGTGAAATTTCCATGTGAAAATGAGCTATTAATGCATGCTATTATGATTATGGTTGGATTATGTGTTTTCAACCTGATTAGTGTAAATTACTGAGTGTTTAAAACTCTGTTAAACAGTAGCACCATGAATTAGGAAAAACTGAACCATGTGCTTAATAGCGACAACATAAGTAATGCGTAAATTGGGTGAAATGTGTGTGTGTTAAAAAAAATCAAAATGTGTAAATTGTGCCGTGTGTGACACTGCTTCCATAGAGGGCTGTGGAACCGTACCTTGGAAAAGTCCCCATGGGAAGGTTCAATGTGTAAAATCCTATGGGAATTAGGATGAAATTCTGGAGGTGGACAAGTACCACTGGTTAGGGTGGAGAGTTCTTCTCCCGGTCTGCGCAGTACCAAGAGCCGTCACTGTGTTGCCTAGGTGGCGTCTATGTGTTATGTGTTATGTGATGTGAATGTGTCCTTCTAGTGGTGGTTTGGATTATGTGTCACGGCATTTAAATGTGAAAATGTGAATGTGTATATGTGCAAATTGTGTAGTATGAACATGTGAATGTGAAATATGTAAATGTGAACAATGCGAACGTGTAAATGTGTAAACATGTGAATCCAAGGTGTTAAAAATGTGAACTTGTGATTTATGTTATGAAAATGTTAGATTCATGTTAAAACAACAACCTTAATGTGTTTATAATGGTGTTTTATACGTGCAAAAGTGTGTAGAATCTATGTTAGGGATATTTCCTTCTTATGTGTGAAAATCCCATGCTAAATTTACTATCATGTTGTAGTTAAATGTAAGTGTAGTTCTCATATGAATGAATGAGTAGAAAGCATGCGGTAGGTATTTCATTTTGGATTGATATAAATCATGTATCATGCATAGTGAAATTAGTAGAAATATCATGATAGGTAGTTTTCCATTGTTGTACAACCATGCTACATGTTTTGATAAATAAAATTGAATGAATGGCCTACTTGTGATGTATGCATGTATGATGTGTATGGAGTTTACTTGTTGAGTCTTTTAAACTCACTCTTGCTTCGGCGTACAGGTTTAGCAGGTGACCCTACTTCCTTGGAGGAGACCGTTGAGAGCGACTCCGAGCGAGGAGAATAGAGTGTTGTGGAGTCACCGTTGTTGTACCTTACTTTCATAGAATGTAATTGAGACTTATGAAATTGAAGCTTATGTAAATTTATGGACGAACAATGTAATTTGAATTTTGTATTTCATTATATGGACTTAATTCCTTAAATTGCTATATGAATCATGTATGTTTAATGTGGATGATGAAATGAAAAGACAGTAGTTCTTTTACTTCCGCTACTCTGTATTCATATTTGTGTACATCTCAATCATGTGTGTTAGTGCTTGGGTAAATGTCCCACTGTGACGAGACTCACTATACCGACGTAGATTGGTATAATCGTACCGGTATAAGGAGGGTCGTCGCAGAAGAAGCC
The DNA here is from genome assembly GCA_014218235.1 of Colocasia esculenta. Lineage (NCBI taxonomy): Eukaryota > Viridiplantae > Streptophyta > Magnoliopsida > Alismatales > Araceae > Colocasia > Colocasia esculenta. Next base: position 152,574,058 of record CM024755.1, read on the forward strand.
ATGGAAATGTTGACTTCACGCGACCTGCATGAGAGGGGAGAATGGGGAAGATGACGGAGGCGACGGGCGGAGATGAGTCGGAGGACAACAATGTGCAGAGGCGCACATGGCTCGTATGAGGAAGGGTGAAATGGGTTGGTTAAAGTGAGTTAACCATATCTCAAGGGTGTTGATGGGTTATAAAAGATTGGGTTAACTCATTACCAAACTGAGGTTAGAAGACTAGATAATAAACTGAAACTGATCCCTAGGGCGGAGCAACCAAGAGTAAGATAGAGATCTATACTCACCAAAATAGGGAAATTGGAATAGAGGGATCGTGTGCAGGGGGAGGGAAGTAGAAGAAAGATGGAAGTTGACGAGATATATTTAAAGTGAATGGTCTCTCTGGCCTTCCGTCTATCTAATCTCCATTCCGAACAAACATATATAGTCAGGGAACTGCAGATAATGTATATGCTTCCCCCAGTTTTCAAGCAGAGAATGCTATATTGCTGGAAGACCTTTGTGTTTGGTGAAACCCCTATTAGATATGTTTAAATCCTTCTGTCAGTTAGACGTAAAAATAAGCTTGTCCAAGATATTTACTCATTTGTGAATAATATGGTTCATGGAACTTGAGCTTTAGAATACATCTTAATGAGGTGGCATTTGAAGAATTTTTAAGATCACATCTTGCTCTTGGCCATGCGCATTTTGATTCTTATCTACAGGGCACAAGGAGATGGAGGTGGAAAATATGTTTTACTCATAGTCTGTTTGTTTCAACGTAAAATCTCATATAAGAAAAGATTTTCGAAAAAAAATTATATAGTAATATAGTTGGTATCACTGAAAAGTGAATCTACAAAAATCTTTTACTTAAAATTATAGATTTTGATATTCTTGATGGACTCTATAATTATTTTTCTAATTTTTTCTTTCACGTAAGATTTTCAAGATTTTCACGAGTGTGACTACAATATCTACTCTACATAACATATTTTTTATTTTAGATATTTTAATTATTTTTCAAAAATTATTTTTAATAAATATTTACTAAAAAATAAATATCAGAAAAATCTTTTCAAGAAAAACATTATTGCGGGTATCAAATATACAATTATGTCTTTAATTTTCTTGTAAAAAAAATTTTTTCTTATGAATGTATTTTACAAACAATCAAATGAACCCTCAACTAAATATTTTTGTGAAATATCTAATGATGGGGGAAAACCAAGGGTTGGTGGTGAAAATAATTTTGTCCAAATAATTTGTGTCAAAGATTAAGCTGCATCTTTGGAAAGTGGCAATGATCTAGTTGATTTCATAAACACGACAGAATTAACACACTTCAATATTCGCAGATCTGTTTATATATTCTGTCGGTGCTTTGAAGAAAGTGCAGATCAATTCTTCTGCAACTGTGAGGTTTTTCTTAATTAGTAGAAGCATTACGCTTGGCCACTATTCCCCACCCATCACCGCGATCTCCACCCCCCCTCCGCTCCAGCCAGTCGCAGCGGAAGTCACCGTGACCCCCCTCCCTCCTTCCTCGGACCCCTCTCACTCTCTCGCCGGATCCTCTCTCTCTCTCTCTCTCTCTCTCTCATCTCTCTCTCTCTCTCTCTCTCTCTCTCTCTCTCTCTCTCTCTCTCTCTCTCTCTCTCTCTCTCTCTCTCTCTCTCTCTCTCTCTCTTCTCTTCTCGTCTCTCTCTCCATCTCTCTCTCTCTCGCTCTCTCTCTCTGGATTGCTTCTCTCTCTCTCTCTTCCATCGGGTCCCTCCCTCTTCTTCTTTCTCGCTGCCGCTGTTGTGCCGCCTAGGTCGCTGTCACCGCGTCACCCATCACCACCGCCCCAACCCTGCGGAACCCAGGCCACTGTGATCGCGGGCTCCGCCTCCCTGCAGCGCCCTTGGTCCTCCACTGGGCCCCCCCCCCCCCCGCCAGGTTGAGTGGAGAACTGCGGGGTCCTGCCTGACCGACTCCAGGGCGATCCACCGATCGGGGTAGCTCCAGCCCGGTCCTAATCGTGGGCCGGCCCAACCCCAGTAGCTTTCAACTGAGTCCAGCAGAGCTCCACTGCACCGAGCTTGCAGGGAGTTCACCCAGTTGCAGCATCTGCTCACCCAGGATCGCGGAGGCCCTTTCCGGACAACGAACATCCAGCAACCTGTCCCGCATCATTTCATGTGAGTAGTTTTGTGTTAGATGTTGATCGAGGTGTGTACCTCGTGCGTTGCGGAATGTCGTAGGATCAGGAAGAAGGCTACAAGAGTCTTCTTCGTAGTTCCTCGCTCCAAACGTCCTCGGGATGCGATGGTGATGTCCCGTGAGAAGCCTTACACTTATGTGAGAGAGAGAGAGAGAGGGGGAGAGTTGCGCAGATTCTTCCAAGAGAGAGACCCCTCTCTTGCATGCGCATGAGAGAGGAGGAAGAGTCCTCCTTGCGTTGGGAAACTCTCTTTCGCAAGGGACAACCGCATCAGCGGTTTTCCTATTCCAAAGGTTGCCTTGGCAACCTTTGGTGCCCACGAGGGCAACCAACCGATGGCATGATGCCATTGGTTAACATCTCCCACTTGCCCACAGAGGGCACAATAAAAAATCAGTTGCTCACTAAGAGCAATTCATCTCTCTACACTTGCTTCTCAATCATACATACGACGAATGGAGTGAGCGACCTTACGAGAGTCAGCACAACAGATGAGTAGTGATCTATTAAGTTATCACCAAAACTAACAGATCACAATACTCTAAAGGAATCCCGTAGTACCCTAGATATCTTCAATATTCACCAGCTTTGACATCCTGGATCTCTTAAAACTAGCGACGTCAAAACTCGAACGTTTTGTATTCACGACTTTATCGCCACTAAGTCGACATAGTCCCTCGAGGTGTGAACCACAAAACATGGTGCAATATTCAGATGTCTTTCTTGAGTTCTCATGTCAATTCAATTAGTCTTGACCGCTTTCCTAGTCATGTCCCGCTGGACTGTATCAACCATAGCCCTAAGGAGCATGCTAAAGTAGCGACATCAAGCTTCCTTTTCATGACATAGATCTCAAGTCCTAAGGGTACAGATGGATCAATGAATTATGATCCAAGAGCTCACACAATGATGAAACAGAGATCTCATTCATCATTCTCTTCAAGGGTCGTTTTACGCACATGTGGTATGTACACATGCTACGGTGTTCTTCCATCATTATGGGCGTGTCACATACAACATAATAAAAACACCATACGGTTCTTAGTCTAGCCACTCCCACTGCGGCTAACCCGAGTCTCACGACCTCTTATCATAAAACTCGCAACCGGCTTAATGAAGGCTTCACGGATTTGATTCTCATATCCTGTGATCGATCCAGAGGGATCTCATCTTAACTCAATTTAAGGCGACAATAAAAAGAAAATATCTTGCTCGCTCTCATAGCGCCATAGATATAAATTTATCTTGCTCGCTCTCATAGCGCCATAGATAAAAATTGTCTCATCTTGCTCGCTTTCTTAGCGCCAAGGCGAATGACCCGTGTGAGGGGGTCCATTCAGAGCCTAGTGACACTTTTCTTGATGTGTAAAGTATTCCAACCATAGACACACATAAGGAAGGAAAATATAATAACTTAATTGTCAATCAATAATTGTGCACATCACAATTACACAATCCCATATTTCTAATATGGGTTACAAATGCCTCCCTCGGGATTTGTTTAGTTAGTGGATCGGCCAACATATGGCCTGTTGAAATGTGTCGGAGAACCACCAACTCCTTTGCAACTAAATCCCGAATGTAGTGATAACGAATGTCAATGTGTTTGGTTCGCCCATGGTATTTAGGGTCCTTAGCATAGGCCAAGGCCGATGTTCTATCAACATACAGCACCACCGCCTCCTTTGACAAATGTGTCATGGCCAATCACTGTAGGAAACTCTGCAACCAAACAGCCTCTTAACATGCAACAGAACAAGCCACATATTCTGATTCCATGGCGGATAAAGCGATGCACGTTTGTTTCTTGCTACACCAAGAAATGGCCCTCCACCTAACATAAACACATAGCCTGAGGTGGATTTGCGCTCATCTTTATCACCGGCCCAATCAGCATCGCTGAAACCTCTCAATCTTAAGTCACCTCCTTTGTAACATAAGACAAGGTCCGAAGTACCACGAAGATATCGAAAAATCCTCTTAACTGCTTTCCAGTGAACGAGACCGGGATTACTTTGATAACGACTAACAAGGCCCACCGCAAAGCTAATGTCTGGCCGTGTACATAACATGGCATACATTAGGCTTCCAATTGCAGCAGCATATGGCACTTTAGACATTTCATTCTTTTCCTTATCAGTTTGTGGACATTGACTGATACTTAAAACACAACTCTTATCAATTGGAGTATCGATGGGTTTGGAATAATGCATCCGGAATCGCTCAAGAATCTTATTTATATAAGTCTCCTGCGACAAACACAGAAGTTTATTCGAGCGATCTCTTGTGATTTTTATTCCTAGCACATAATTTGCTTCACCCATGTCTTTTATCTCAAAGACAGAAGACAGCCATTTTCGAGTGGCTTCGATAGATTCCATGTCATTTCCAGCCAATAAAATGTCATCAACATATAATGACAAAATAAGAATCTTTTCCGCCATACGTTTAACATACACACAGTGGTCTTCTTCAATCATCTCAAAACCAAATGAGATAATAGATTTATGAAATCTAAAATACCACTGTCTAGACGATTGTTTGAGGCCATAAATGGAACGTTTGAGACGGCAAACTTTGCGCTCTTGTCCCTTTGCCTCAAAACCTTCTGGTTGCACCATATAAATTTCTTCGTCTAGTTCTCCATTGAGAAATGTTGTTTTAACGTCCATCTGAAAAAGTTCTAAGTCTAAATGTGCAACAATGGCTAGAATAAGGCGAACCGATGTGAATCTCACCACTGGGGAGAATGTCTCATCGAAATCTATACCCTCCTTTTGAGTATATCCTTTCGCCACAAGTCGTGCTTTAATTTGTCGATAGATCCATCCGCCTTGCGTTTGACTTTGAAAATCCATTTATTTCCAATAGCCTTACGCCCTGGAGGGAGGTCGACAAGTTCCCAAACTTGATTCTTACTCATAGAGTCCATCTCATCTTGCATTGCTTCCTTCCACTCTTTACTAGCAGATGAAGCTAATACTTCTTTAACAGAAGTAGGCTCATCATCATCAGCAAGCTGGCACACAAGGGCTTCCTCTTCAATCTCAAATCGACGACGAGGCATGTGTCCACGTTTGCTACGGCGTATCTGATCGTCTTGTTCTTCTATAGGTGTGCTCCCACTGGGCACAAAGCTCCCACTATCATGATCATCTCTACTATCTCCGGCGGCTTCCTGGTTAGGAACTAATTCCCTCCCTTCGCTGGAAGATGGTAGAATATCATTGGGGTCATCCATCTCATGGAGATCAAGACTCTTTCCAGTGTCGCCGATGCTAGGAAATTCTGTTTCTAAGAAAACAACATCTCGGACGTCTTTTTCTGTCATTCCTCCATTCGGATGTTGTCCGTACATGACATAACCCTTAGAGCCTTCAGGATATCTTATAAAGATAAACTTTCTAGCTTTAGGGCCAAGTTTTCCAAACTTGTGAGAAGTGTCATGGACATATCCCGCTGAACCCCATGGGCGTAGATTATCTAAATTTGGTTTTTCACCACGCCATAACTCATAAGGGGTGGAAGGAACTGACTGTGAAGGTACGCGGTTAAGGATGTAGGCCGCAGTCATTATAGCATCCCCCCAAAAAGATATTGGAAGGTTGGCATGCGCCATCATCGACCTAACCATATCTAGCAGTGTTCTATTCCGTCTCTCAGCAACACCATTTTGTTGCGGTGTATATGGAATAGTTAACTGTCTGCGTATTCCTTTTTCTTCACATAAAGTTCGGAACTCATCCGAAAGATATTCACGTCCTCGATCCGTCCGAAGAACTTTTATGGTTTTGCCTAATTGATTCTCAACCTCTGCCAAGAAGTGTTTGAAGCAATCTAACGCTTCATAGCGGTGAGCGATCAAATAGACATATCCATATCGTGAATAATCATCTATAAATGTGAGGAAATAGGAAGCCCCTTGACGGGTCTTCACACTCATGGGTCCGCAAATGTCGGAGTGGATCAATTGTAAGAGTTCAGTGGCTCTCTTAGCCTTTCCGAAAGGCTTGCGACATGCCTTACCGGCTAAACACGATTCACACACAGGAAGATTGACTTTAGCGAGTGAGCCTAGCAAGCCTTCTCGAGCTAACCTTGTCATTCTATCTTGTCCTATGTGTCCTAGCCGAGCATGCCAAATTTTGAATCAAGGTTATTATCAGTGTTCACCACATAAGACACAGGAAAATTATGATAATCCAAATCTAATTTAAACAAACCATCCATGAATATAGCATGACCATATATAACATTGTTCAAACAAATGTCAACTTGGTTGCTAGCAAACGAAAAAGAGAAGTCTAATGCTAATAATGATGAGACTGATAGTAGATTATGCTGAACTCTAGGCGCATAGAGTACTTCATGGAGAGTTAAGACTCGTCCAGTCTTTAACTTGAGTTGATACACACCAACTCCAAGGACTTCCTCACTGGAACCATTTCCCATGTATACTCTTTGCGATCCCGCTGAGATTCGGCGATAATCCACGAACCCTGCTCGATCCCTCGTTATGTGCTTGGTCGCTCCTGAATCCACTATCCATTCAGGATTTGTTCGAGCAACTAGGATATGCGAACAAACATGCATAGCTGGAGAGCAAGGAAATTGGAATACCTTTTTCGGCTCAGTGCATTCACGAGCGAAATGTCCCAATTGTCCACAATTATAGCATTTGGCTTTTGACTTGTCTCTTTTTCCACCGCGCTTGCCTCTTTGGCGCTTCGGTGTCTGCCCCGCCTTAGAAGTAGATGCAGCATTTTGCCTCTTCCTCTTGAAGTTCTTCTTTGGACCCTTCTTGCCCTGTTGTCTGCCTCCCTGGGCGACAAGGGCAGTAGCGCGCATGGCTTCCTCGCGCTCAGCCTCTAACTCCACATGGCGAGAGATGTCAGAAAAATTCTTAATGCTCTCATTGTGAGTGAGGATTTGTTTCATGTGAGTCCAAGAGTCTGGCAAAGATCTTATTACAGCCTGCACTTGCTGCTCATCAGTAAGATCGTGACCTGCAGACTTCAAGTCGCGGATCATGCTTGACATTAGCCTTAGATGCTCAGTCATGTTCTGACGGGGATCTTTTCGGAGGGTCTCAAATTTCAAAACAAGAGCCCTTAACCTCGTGGTAGAGGTTCCTCCAAAAGCAATTTTCAAGTTATCCCACATATCCTTGGCAGTCTTACACTTTTCAAACTCGCCAATCAGATCATCTTGCATGCTGCTTAACAGTGTAAAGCGCGTGCTACGATCTTTGTTGAACCATAACTTGTAAGCATCTTGATCTCTTCGGTGTTGAGCAGTGTTGCCTTCTGCGGGCGGGGTCATGGACGTTGTAATGTGATCAAGCAACTCTTGCTCGTTCAAAAGATATTGGATTTTTCGATGCCATATGTCATAGTTAGTGCCATCTAATTTATCCCCTTTCGTTAAGTCAGCAATAACATTCTTCGAGGCCATCGATGAATCACTACATTTAAGATAATAAGGAGAAGGCTAAGTTGACAATTTTACACATCAGTCTATTTGATCCAAAAATCTACACTATAATATTAAATATTCTCCATATAATAAGATCGAAAGTAGACTTAGAGAACTACAATCATCTCCCATTTATATAAGAATATTCAATATTATTAGGGTAATTTCGATCAAATAATGTAAAGGGAGAGGAACTAACATCTCTCAATCTTAAGCATGTATGTACTAAACATGAATAGTCATAAGAATTAACAACAACTAATCATGCTCAAAACATGTTCTAATAATTTTGAACAATAATTAATCATGCTCAAAATATATTCTAATAATTTTGAACAACAATCAATTATGCATGTTCAAATAACAATTAACACATGATTTTAAATCATCGGATCATACATAGATTGCTTGAATGTAAATTGCATGAATAAATTTATTGCATGGACTAATACAATTTATTGCATCAAATCTAATACAATTTATTGCATGGACTTAAATAAGACAATCTCATAATCATGAAGCTAATAATGATCCGAAGTACTAATAAAATCATGTCTAAAAATGCGATAACATCAGGATAGCTAAACCAATCGTCTGGAGGCGGGTCGGAGTCATGAGACGGCGCCGAGGAACATGCCGTATGCGACGCCGGACTCGTCGTACTGCCAAATTTTCATTATGGTGGCGACGAGGGGTCGGGTCAGCATTTCCTGCCGGTCCACGTCCAATAATGTGGCTAAGTCGAGCTCGACCACGAGGTCCGCTCGGCAAAATCACATTAGTGCGACGTCTGGCAAGACGGTCAAGTTCACGTCGCCGACGAGCCGACGCTCTCATGCGGGCCTGCTCCACCAGAAAAGTGCGCCTGGTCAGCCAAACAACATGCACGCAGCGACCGTCTGGGTGGAACCGTACACGCCTGCAGCATGGGACCACCCATGCGCACTCCAAACCGGCCTGCATGGCCACGAGGACCACCGTGCACACCTCCACGCGCACGCTTGCGCATCGCGCCATCGGCGCCAACCCGCCTGGTCGCGGGCGCGTCTCCTGCCAGTGTCGCCGATTGCACGTCCGCGCCAGCGTGCGAGGCGTGCAGGGCCGCCGCCGGGTAACGGACCTGTCTGGGCGCGCGCGGTTGGCCCGCCTGGGCCCGTGGCTAGGCCCTCCTGGCCTGCCTGGCGCGTGGTTGGCGCGCCCAGCCCGGGTGGCCGGGCTGGCCTGTCTGGCCGTGGCCGCGGGGGCCCGCCTGGCCGTCCGCGCCCGGGTGCCCTCTTGGTCCGCCTGGTGCGGGGCTGAGGCGCCCACCCCGGGGTGGCCCGCCTGGGCGCGGGGCTGAGGCGCCCAGCCCGGGTGGCCAAGCGCTGGCGGGTCGCGTGTCTGGGGCGCCCAGCCCGGGTGGCCGGGCGGCTTGGCCCGCCTGGCCATGTCCTCCCGCGAGGCCATGAACGCGGCGGCCATTCGCGCCCGGGTGGCTGCGATCAGCGCGGCCATCCGCGCAAGGCGCGTGGCTGCGTCACCCCCGCCGGCGTCAGCGTGGCGTCGCGCGGGCCATGCAAAGTTGTGAGGCCCGGGGTCTGCGTGGCCTCCCGCAAGCAGGCCGCTGTGTGTGCCTTCTACCTGTTGCATGCATGGGCCACGGTCTTCGCCTCTGTGCCAATCTTCATGGCTGGGAACGTCGTCCCGCATGGCTGCGATCCCCTGCTGTGCAGTCGCACGAGCGGCGTCGGCCGAGTGCGACGAGGGAGAAGCGCCCAGTGCTGCAATGTAATCCTGGCAGTCATGAGTCGCCGGATTCTAAGTGGCGCCATGGATTCCTGCATGGGCGTCGGGCCACTACCAACCGTGCTATCCCCATCGCTGTCCGAGGAGATCTCCGTCGGTTCGCAATCTTCTTCTTCCATTGCAGCAAGCTCTTGCGCATGGATATCGTCGGACGACATCATGGAGAGAAGAACGTGATGGCTCTGATACCAATGTTAGATGTTGATCGAGGTGTGTACCTCGTGCATTGCAGAATGTCGTAGGATCGGGAAGAAGGCTACAAGAGTCTTCTTCGTAGTTCCTCACTCCAAACGTCCTCGGGAAGCGATGGTGATGTCCCGTGGAAGAAGCCTTACACTTGTGTGAGAGAGAGAGAGTGAGAGGGGGAGAGTTGTGCAGGATTCTTCCAAGAGAGAGAACCCTCTCTTGCATGCGCATGAGAGAGGAGGAAGAGTCCTCTTGCGTTGGGAAACTCTCTTTCGCAAGGGACAACCGCATCAGCGGTTTTCTATTCCAAAGGTTGCCTGGCAACCTGTGGTGCCCACGAGGGCAACCAACCGATGGCATGATGCCATCGGTTAACAGTTTGGTTTGTAAAGTGGATCTCAATAGCTTCATTGATATTTTGTAAAGAACTGTCAGTTTCTCAGGACTGGTGCAGAGCAGATGGTAACCATCATTTCAGACTCTTGGTGTTTCAAATGCCAAACAATGTAGTGATTTTATTGTTTTGTCACTTTGATTTCCTTCTATCTCCTTGATAGAATAGTGATTCCTTAATGGTTTGGTGTGCTGGTGAGAGTGAGGTGAAGACCCCTTTCTTTCTCCTCTTCCCTTGGGTGTGGGGATGCTGGATTTCTCATCCCTTGTGATTTGTGATGTTTCCTTCAATAGGGAAAAAAAAGAATCAAAATGAAATAGTTGGAACTACTCTAGTTGATTGATGCTTTACATGGGCTTTCTGTTATCAGATGTTAAGGATCATGGGCATAATTATCATTTCTCGATCCTTATTTCTTTTGAAGCATATACATGTGACTGTCTTGAATTTTCAATGTAGGGAAAAATATCATTTTCTTCATTTTGCTGTTGATTATTAAGAAAATTTTGATTTGAAGAGATAAGAATATTGTCAGGTTGGTGAATGAAGCTTTTAGATTAGTTGATAAGGTACAGCTCATAATTCAAGTTTAATTGTCTATTGCTTGAGTTGTGCCATAACAAGGAAACAACTCAATCAAAAGAATTCAAATTCTTTAGCTCTATTTTGTTGGACTTCATGGATTAAGTTTTGATCTTTAAAACTTTTTCTTGATCTTTTAATTGATTTGTTATGTAATGCTCTAAGGTTTTGTTGCTATGACCATATTTTATGGATTTTTACAGTTTTTTGCTGGCTTCCAGCACTGGTTTAATTAATCATGTTTATGGGTCCAACGGTAGTAACATCATTTCTCCTTGCATTTGTTCTTTCTATGCTGATGATTGTAAGTGTTCTCTTGTTCCGATGGATTCAAAAATATCAAAGGCGTGAGGCATTCTTACATTCTTCACTCATTAAACAAAAGGAAGCAACTCAACAGGCAGAAAGAATAAAGAGTATGAATAAGAGCTTGACATTTGCAAGAGCAAGTCATGATGTTACGTACTTGTCTTGTTGGTATTACAGGCTTAATAGAACTTTGCCAATCAGAGGCCTCCCCACATTTGAACTAGAAAAGAATCGGATCAAATGAAAATTTGTGCATCAAAACTTTGGTAAGTAACACAAATACAACATCCTATTGCATGCTTATCAACTAGGATGTAATATTATTCAAATGGGGCTCATTTATTAGGTCATGTCTTTTGTAGGGATATTAATTCAGTACTTGATATAAGTAAAGTAGAAGCTGGAAAGATGCAGTTAGAGGAGGTAGAATTTAATGTAGCAGAAGTGATTGAAGAATCCATGGACATTTTTATGTTGTTGCATGGAAGAAAGGTCTAGAGATGATCTGGGACCCTGTGATGGCTCTGTTTTGAATTCTTTAAATGTAAAAGGAGATCCTGACCGACTCAAACAAATTCTTGATAATCTATTGAGCAATGCAATTAAGTTAACATCTGAGGGTCATGTTTTGGTTCGAGCTGGGCTAAAAGGACAAATGTGAGGTTCTGACATGTTTACATAATTACGCTTGCAATTTTCCTAACATGCCATGACTTCTATCTTGTTTTTCTTATGGGGAATGGTGTTGCTTTTGATGCTTTCAACCCTCTCTATCTAGAAAATAGTGATCCAAATCTTATTGAGTTTGTATTTGAGGTGGATGACACAGGGATGGGAATACCAAAGGATAAGAGAAAGTCAATATTTGAGAACTATGTTCAAGTTAAGGAATCAATAAATGATCAAGAAGGTACAGGCTTGGGTCTTGGTATAGTACAATCTTATGTAAGCACAATAACCTTCCAAAAGTGTTATTAGAATCTATCAATCATCTAACAAGTGTTATTTGTGTTTTCTAAGAAAACATATTTGCTTATTGGTGTTATCTAAATTTTCATTTGAAGAAATTGGTGCTAACTTTTTTTTGGTTATTTTGAAGGTAAGGTTAATGGGTGGGGGGATAAACATTATTGATAAAGGATCAAGCCAAAAAGGAACTTGCTTTAGGTTCAACATTTTCCTCAAGTCTTTGGAGACAATGGATGAGAAAGTTGACATTATTTCTCATGAGGGTGAAGCATCAACTGACTTGCCTAATTCAAGTATATCCATCACAAATTCTCAATGTGCATGCCATAATACCAACCAATTAAGAGCTCAAGTAGCATTTTGTAAGGGTCTCAAGCATGATACTATCCATGTTTTACTTTTGATTCAAGGTGAAGAAACAAAGAGGATGTGTAAAAGATGGCTAGAGAGTTTGGGAGCAAAGGTCTGGGTAGTGGATCATTGGAAACTTTTAGCTCCAGCATTGAGAGATATAAAACAAAAGTTGGGCTTCAGTCATTTTAATATCTTTGAAAATTCTCATGGTGGGTGCCTGGAATTCAAGTGGAAATATTAAAAATTTAAAATGGCAATGGAATTGATATAGAGGAGTCTTTAAGGACTAAAGATGGGTTGGATTTTCTTTTGCCTCCTGACACTCCAATTCACGAGCTTCACAAGAAGACAAGCGTCAAAAGCACATCAATGTATGCTTTGATTCTAATTGATATGAGTTTTGGACCAATTCAAGATGCATTGTTTTCATTGAACAATTTTGTGAAAGCCATCAATTATGATCAATACAAAATCGTTTGGTTAGCCAATTCAGACACTCCAACAACAGATTTAAGAAGCTTGAGAAATAAAGAAGCGCTATGTGATTTGATATTGCATAAGCCATTACATGGTTCTCGTCTCCATGCTATTTTGAAGCTTCTACAAGAATTTGGGGAAACAGGGGATGTGATTGCAGATAGGAAAACAAATGATATGCTTCAAGAGGTAAGCCATTCATTTGAACTACATGCTTAGCTTAAATACTAATTTAATTTTATGTTTGGTCTATTTGCTAGAAGGACAAATTATATGTCAACTTGAATGGTGATAAACCACTCCATGGCATGAAAGTCTTAGTTGTGGAAGATAATGTTGTATTACGCCGCTTGGCGTCATCTATGCTTCTCACCTTGGTGCATTTGTGAACTATTGAAAATGGGAAAAGATGCTTTGGAGTTGGTTCGAAAAGTTTTACGAGATAAATCAACTCAAGATGTTGAAAAGATTGAAAAAAGAAAACATGGAAGCTACAAGACATCTTCCGTATGATATTATCCTTATGGATTGCGAGGTAACTTTAACTTTTTTTACTTGGTTATTTGAACTGGGTAGCTCTTTAGACTTGTGTTCTCTATAATTTGCATAAAAATCTAGTTCCTTTTTCTTGGTTATTTGAACCAGGAAAACATAGTTATAATAATACATATTTTTTTTCTCATGCTAACAATTTAGATTTGGTATATATGAATATTCTTAGATTATTTTTGTTTCATAAAAATATTGTAATTTGATCTTCAACTTTAAAGACTCTAGGATAGGTCATTTAAACTTTTATGTATTTTCACAATATTGTAGAGCGTAATAAAATCGATGTTGCATGTTATGCATCTATGTAAAAGGAAACATAAGTAAGTTTTCTTAAATAAACTGGATTGCACCACCAATATTATTGTTAAATGGAGGTGATACAATCAGACTGGAGGAGAGATGACTCCTTACAAGAAACTAACTATTAGCAACTCCCCAATTGTGCTCCTGAATAGACAAGTAATGAAGATGTCTGCTCCAAAAAAATGACTGAGACAGAAACTTGAATCAAAATATTTTCTTCATAAAAGTAGCTTGCCCTAAAAGGGACATCATTGTGCTTCCTCCAGGTGCTTAACGAATAGCAGCTAGGATAATTGAAATGATTTTCTTTCTGGATTTGTTTTGTATCTGACCTTTGAGTGTATGAAAATAGATTCACATCTCTGAAAAGATAGTAACCTACTAGAACTCTTTCAAAACCTTCTTGCTTGTTATGTTGTTGATAGATAGATGATTTACCTATTCTTGCGTAAAGTATGCAAGAAATGTCACACTACCCATTGAATTATGTACAACTTTGTGACAATCACCCTTTCAAAGAAACATCTCACTGTGCCCATTAAAATTTTGATTTCAAAATCACTTTAATCTTCTCAACTTTTGTATACTTCGGGTATAGGGATTATTGGTCATAAACAAAATTATATAAAGCCTTAACTGAGAAATGTTTCCTAGCTCTATCCCATCAAAGGCACACTTAAAGAAGCTGTAACCATGGTTGTCAAGGTGCCAGACATGAGCCAGGCGCAGAGCTGCCTTATTGGGGCCCAATAAGGCACCCCAAGACGACACCTAGGCAGGCACCTTGGCCCGCCTGGGTGCCTCAAGGTGGCCTGGACCCAATGACATCTGTCTGCATGAGCTGACTACGCAGGTCGATTAGTGTGTGCACACCCACACATTGGAGAATTGAGGGCCTCAAGCTCCATATTCTAACATTGTGGCCCGCCTGGGTGCCTTAGGGCGGCCTGAACCCATTGAGGTCTGTCTGCATGAGCTGACCACTCAGGTCGATCCGCGTGTGAACACCAGCACATTGGAGAGTTCAGGGCCTCAAGCTCCATATTCTAACATTGTTCACAATCATTAGATTGTGAACATTGTTACAACCATTAAAATGTTAAAAAAATGATTGTGAACATTGTCAATCACTAAAATGTTAAACAATCCTGATTGTTCAAGAACCATCTAAATTTATTATGTTTTTAATGTTTTTGTGGTGAATATTATGTTCTATTTTAATTATAATGGCATAGAAACATTTTTACTGCATTTTGATTATTATCTTTAAATACTTAAATTCCATATAGGAGGGAGATACCACATTGGGGTTCACCTTAGACGCCTAAGCACCGCCGGGGGGGGGGGGGGGGGGCACCTAAGCACTTAGGCGCTCAAAGACTCCAAGAATGCCTTGGGGCACCTAGGTGCCTTGACATCTATGGCTGTAACATAAGAATATAGTCATTCTCTTCCTCACCTTTGAGACCACTTCTCAAGTTACTTGACTAGAGAATGTGCACTTGAATTTGATAACACTCTTCCACCAATACCCATTTATTCACTGCCAACCTGAACGTTTTGTTAAATTTGTCCTTCAATCATTCCTATTCCATTTATCCATCTTGAAATACATTTATTTTTCATTTTCAATTTTCACGAAAATCTCTAGCAGAATCGACTGCCTTCAGAATTCCTTTCCATGGTGGCTTAAATATCTTCCTTGCTTCATCTGAAAATAAAATCTGTGATGATGCTTATAGTGCTTTTGTTGAATGACTCTCTGACGCACCAACTCATTGTCATACAAAATCTTCAATGGCCATCTCCCCACTGAGCAAGATCCATGGTAGGAAGGATTCATAACTCTCCCAATCCTCCATTTTCACATGTTCACGCACCCTTATCCATTTAACTAGAGAATGCCTTGCTTCACCTCATTATATTCTCCACATAAAAATTTGTTGTGAATCCTCCCAATTTTATGTCAGATTGCTTGAGGAATGAAGAAAACTGAAAAATAATGCTGAGAGATTCTTGATAGGATTAAATTAAGCAGAGTTACAACTTACGACTTTACATGGCCTCCCAAGGACAGATTTCTGGCTTTCCAGATTGGCAAATTTCTGTTGACTCTGTGCTAGATATGAGCCCTCTCTGAAAGTCCCAACTTTTTGTATTGAAGAGGAAGGACCAAATATACAGTTGGCAGCCTGCTTGCCTTATGCGACAAAATATTTGCACATTACTGAAGCTATACATCCAACACGTCCCTATAAACAACATTTTTGTCTTGATAAATCATCAATTTAAAACAAGCTTCAAAATTCTTCAGTAGGATAAGCAAATTCCTAACTTTCATCTTGCATAGAGTTCCCTTGCATGAAGGTTAAGAGCATCAACTGCAAATTGTAGATGTGAAAGTGGCATTGAAGTGTTTCATTTTGGAATTCCTCTAATTCATCCATTTTCTTCTGCAATTGAGCACATTCTGCTGAACATATCACTAATCACCACAAAAAGTAAAGGTGACAATGTGTCCCCTTGTCATAGGCCTCTTGTAACGACCCAGAATCCGTATTACCAGTAAGTAACCAGTAACCCGAATTCTGACCCACTAACCCACGAGACAAGCTCAGAAGGATAGGAAGTGAACGTCTGAGGAGACTATATGTAAGAAGATACACACCATGCAAAGCTATAAAATTCCACTATACATGAACATAACATGTACAACTCAGAGTCCGAGTTAAGTACAGAGTACAGAAGTACAACAAAAAGTACCACTCACTGCAGCTAGGGAGCACCAACACCGGAGTGGCTAGACTCGCCTGGAACGGGAGTCGACGACGACCCACCTGAAAGGGAGGGGAGTGAGTCTCAAGAAAAGAGACCCAGTAGGGAAAAGTAACCCCACTGGCAACAGTACTAAAGTGCGGAAAGTAAAAACAGAAAGTAAATACACGTCGCACCACAACACAAAACTGTAAACCTCGCGTCTCAGAAACACACACACTCACACACACAGTAAGTAGGACTCAGCTAGGGTCTGTGGCTCGGTGTCCCGTCACCACAAAGGCTCTCAACCCCAGCCACGTGTGCACACTACAGACGCTCTCTCTCGGTCTGGTCCACGACCAGGTTTTCCTCTACGCATGACCCTAGAGGTAGAGAAGGGGCTCCACGGAGACCGGCTCAAAACCACCACAAGGAGTACGCACAGGACAGAGTCACACTCGCATCCTAGCTCACTAGCGGAGGACAACCACACACTAGTCATCTAGACGGAGTCGCACCCACGCCTAGGAAACACCACAGAAACGGGCACGTGGTAACGCAACGCGCGTAAAACAGACGGAACACACTCAACGCCTGAAACTCCGTACAGTAAGTGAACACCTCGTGTCACAACTAATTACTCATATGCACAGGCGAAGTCACACTCTAAGCCTGGCAGAATGTGTTAACAGGGCGGACATCACACGTCAACACCTTGAACACAGAACAGGACTTAAGCCTGCTGGGACACAGGATATTAACGGCAGCATCGATTGTCGTTAAAATGATGTAGACGGCACTCACCATGCCGCTAACCCTAACTCAACGGCAATCGACCTTGTCGTTTATATCAACCTTGAAGATCTCAACGTCAACAGATGTGGACGTTAAGTTCTCCAATCCCCAAGACTCAGAACAGCACCGGATCAGTCCAATTGGGTAAAATCACCCAACAGAACACCCACTGATGGAGGGAAACACTTCCTCACATCTTCTAACACTATCAGAACTTCGGAAATAAACGATCCAACACTTGGATCACCAAAACACCCAAAATCCCAACATGATATAACCCAACCCTAAACTGCAATTAGCATACTAATCCACACAAATGAGCATGCTAATTTGCTAAGGAGGGTTAAAGGAGTTAAGTCCCTACCTCAGAACGCCTTAAAAACTCCCAAACAGCCACTAATTACACCAGAACCCCTCAAAGTCACCGCGCGAATTATGCCAAATCTTCGCGTTTCCCACCCGATCAAGCATCACCACGCATACCAGAGCCTTCCCACGAACTCCCATCAACCATCAGAAGCAGTGGAAACAGACAAAGGCAGAAGTGGAGGGAAAGGAAGGAAAAGAGAAGAAAGGTTTCTGCTCTCGGGCTGCCCTATTTCTACAGGCACGACCAATTGGCATCCACATCTCTAGCCGCCTACTGAACTGCCTATAGGTTGACGTCCAAACCGCTTGTCGTCGAGTTCAACAACAAACGTCCACATCGCTGGACGCTAACTCACAGTCAACGGCTAACCCCTGGTCGTCAACCCCAAGTCAACGACCACGGACCTTGTCGTCAACCACACCTGAACCTCTACAAGACCCAATAAGGATCCGCTAAGACCCGAGACCTTACAGCCCTCCCCCCTTAAGGAATTTTGCCCTCAAAATTCAAACAACATAAAGAAAGAAGACTCACCAAAGAGGTACGGAAACTGCTCGCACATTTCATCCTCTCGCTCCCATGTCGACTCACCACCTGAGTGCCGCTGCCACGCAACACGAACTAAAGGGATTGTCTTGTTCCTCAACCTCTGAACTCGGCGATCCTCAATGTGCAACAGAAACTCTGGTACAGTCAACACTGGAGTCACCTCAGACCACTCTGTGCTCTGGAGAACGTGAGACTCGTCAGAAAGGTACCTCCGAAGCATCGACACGTGAAACACATCGTGGACTGCTGCCAACTCTGACAGAAGCTCAAGTCTGTACGCCAAACCTCCGACACGCTCAGAGATGGTGAAAGGTCCAATAAAGCGAGGACTCAACTTTCCACGCCTACCAAACCTCACCACTCCCTTCATAGGAGACACACGAACAAACACCTGGTCTCCTACCTAAAACTCGAGCGGTCGCCTGCGCTGATCTGCATAACTCTTCTGCCGACTCTGAGCTGACTGAAGCCTCTGCCTCACAAGCTGAACTACCTCAACTGCCTATGAACTAACTCTGGCCCCGTGACAATCCGTTCGCCAACCTCGAACCAGTCTAGAGGAGTGCGACAAGGTCGTCCGTATAAAGCCTCATATGGTGCCAAACCGATACTGGAGTGATAGCTATTATTATATGCAAACTCGACCAACGGCAAGTGAGCTGTCCACGATCCCTGCCACTCCAGACAACAAGCTCTAAGCATGTCCTCTAAAGTCTGGATGGTCCGCTCTGACTGGCCATCTGACTGAAGGTGGTAGGCGGAACTAAAAGCCAACTCTGTCCCCAAAGCTCTCTGGAAACTGCGCCAGAATCCAGAAGTGAAGCGAGGTCCCTATCAGACACAATAGAAATCGGCACTCCATGCAAAGGAACAATCCTCTCTACATACAACGTGGCCAACCTACTCACACCCCAACTAGTCCTAACAGGCAAGAATCTAGCAGTCTTCGTCAATCTGTCCACAATAACCCAAATGCTGTCAAAACCTCCAGCTGTCCTCGACAAACCACAAACAAAGTCAGTCGTCACATGGTCCCACTTCCACATCGGAATCTCTAATGGCTGCACAAGTCCTCCTGGACGCTGATGTTCGGACCTTCACTGCTGACAGACCAAACACCTAGCAACAAAAGCCGCTATGTCTCTCTTCATCCCAGGCCCCAAAACTGACATCTCAACCTGTGATACATCTTGGTCGACCCTGGATGAATGAGTATCTGGAACCATGTGCCTCCTGCAAACAACTCTCCTGACAGACTCCTCAACAGGAACATAGAGTCTATCTCGGAACCTAACAGTCTCGTCCTCGCAAAGCTCAACCTCTGGGAGAAGAAGCAACACTGTGCAATCGGGATCTGCCTGCTGAGCCTCAGCAACCTGTCTCACAACGGCGAGAGCCGCCAACAAACTGCCCAACACACACTGTCGACGACTGGATGAAACTCTAAAAGACCCTTCTGCCGCAGACTGCCACAACTGCCACTCTCTAAGCATCAGATGACTCATCTGTGCCTTCCTACTCAAGGCATCTGCAACTACATTCGCTTTTCCAGGCTTATACTCAATGCTGAAATCATAGTCTTTCAGATATTCCATCCATTGACGCTGCCTCATATTCAGATCCCTCTGAGAAAACACATATCTCAAACTCTGGTGGTCGGTACGGTCTACAAAACTCACTCCGTACAGGTAAAGACTCCAAATCCTCAAAGCAAACACCACAGCTGCAAGTTCTAAGTCATGGGTCGGGTAACTCTCCTCGTGGGGCTTAAGCTGGCGAGACGCATAAGCCACCACCCGGCCTTGCTGCATCAACACCGCACTCAGACCAACACCTGAAGCGTCTGTGCAAACCTCAAAACCCTCCTCACCTAAAGGTAAGGCAAGGACTGGCGCTGACGTAAGCAGTCGCTTCAATTCTATGAAGCTCTGCTCACACTGCTCCGACCACAAAAACGGAACTCCCTTTCTCGTCAACCGAGTCAAGGGTGCAGCAACCTGAGAAAAGTCCCGAACAAACATGCGGTAGTAACCTGCCAAACCCAGAAAGCTATGAATCTCAGACACAGATCTGGGACTCTCCCACTGCAAAACTGCCTCAACCTTCGATGGATCCACAGAAACTCCCTCACCTGAGATCACGTGCCCCAAAAAGTGAACCTGTTGTAGCCAAAACTCACACTTACTAAGTTTGGCGTACAACTGGTGCTCTCGTAAAGTCTGCAACACGATCCTCAGGTGCTCGGCGTGCTCCTCCTCTAAAGTGGAGTACACCAGAATGTCGTCAACAAACACTACGACAAACTGGTCCAAGAACTGGTGGAACACCCGGTGCATCAGATCCATGAAGGCCGCTGGAGCATTGATGAGCCCAAACGGCATCACCAAAAACTCAAAATGTCCATATCTGGTCCGAAAAGCAGTCCTCTCAATGTCAAAATCTCTAATCTGCAACTGATAGTAGCCCGGCCTCAAGTCAATCTTCGAAAAGACATGAGCAGACTGAAGCTGATCAAAGAGATCGTCAATCCTAGGCAAAGGATACCTATTCTTGATGGTCCCTTGATTTAGCTTCCTATAATCGATACACAATCTCAGGCTACCATCCTTCTTCCTGACAAACAGAACAGGTGACCCCCAAGGAGAAAAGCTAGGACGAATATAGCCCTTCTCCAACAACTCCTCAAGCTGCCTCTTCAACTCCCTCAACTCTGCTGGTGCCATACGGTACGGTGCCTGTGCAAAAGGTACAGTGCCAGGAACCAACTCCACAGTAAACTCAATCTCTCTCTCTGGCGGTAGACCAGGCAACTCTTCCGGAAAAACATCCAGAAACTCACACACTATAGGAATGTCCCCCACTCCCGAGGCAATTTGGTCAAGAGTCATTGCAGAAACTAGGAAACCCTGACAACCAGAAGCAAGCAACCTCCCTGCCCTCAAAGCAAAAACTAAAAAGCGAGAAGTAAGAGGTACGATACCCTGGAAGTAGAACGCCGCTTCCCCAGGTATCCGCAAGTGCACCCTCTTCTTCTGGCAATCCATCACTGCACCATACCGCTCTAACCAGTCCATACCCAAAATCACATCATAGTCATGCAACTGCAAAGCAAACAGACGAGCCGACAACCACTAATCCTGCAACTGCACAGGTACCTCCTCAAGACAGTAGGACGTAAGGACAAAGTCCCCTGTCGGCAACTCTACTGCTAGCTCAATAGACTCTCCCGAACTCAACTTTCCAAGGGAGTCTAAAAACTCCTCAGACACAAAAGAGTGAGAGGCACCGGAATCAAACAAAACTCTAGCTGTATAACCAAAAACTGTAACAGTACCTTCCACTAGCCGAGCTGCCTCCGCGTCTGCACGGGTCAAGTGAGTAACACGACCTCTACCTCTCGACCCACCAGAACCTCCGGTCTGCTGACGCTGCTGCACGGGTGCCTGCTGCTGCTGCTGTACTCGGGGCTGTGACTGGGTCTGCTGCTGCGGCACACGAGGTAACAAAGGACAATCTCGCGCCATGTGACCCATCTAGTCACACCGGTAACACTGACCAGCAAAAGAATGTGGTACCTGCTGCAAAGGCTGCCCTACCGGCTGCTGAACACTCCCAACAGACTGCTGTCTCTGCTCTGCCTGCCTCTTATCACTCTGAAACTTCCTCCGAGATCCTGACTTCGCCGTCGTCCCAGTAGAAGTGGACGCGTAGGAAGTCGCAGTCCTCGGGGTCGTCTGCACACTACCCTGCTGCTGTCGAGGCTGAGCCGGAACTACCTGCGTCTGAACCTCTGCGCTCCGAGCACGGGTCCGTAAAGTATCTGCCTCCAACGCTGCCGCTGTCTGATAGGCCGCGTCCAAGTCTGTGATACGTGCAACTATCAGCACCTGCCTGAGCTCTGGCCTCAAGCCTCTCACAAACTGCTGAGTCCTCAGACTCGCATCTGCCATAATCTGCGGAGCATAACGCCCTAGCTCTACAAATCTGGCCCTGTACTGCACTATAGTAAAGTCCCTCTGCTGCAAGTCCAAAAACTGGTACAATCTCTCCGTCCGGACGTAAGTAGGACAGAAGGCTCTCTCAAAAGAAATGACAAACTCCTGCCACGGAATCTGTCTAAGTGGGCGAGACTGAAAAGTAGTCTCCCACTCAGAGGACCACCAAGTCAACGCCTGCGCCTGCAACTGGTAACTAGCTAGCAACACTCGCTCCTCGGGAACACACTCCATGGAACGGAAAGTCCGCTCCACAGCATCTAACCACGCCCGCGCTACATCTGGATCAGGCTGGCCCAAAAACTGAGGAGGCTGAAACTGCAAGAACTCCCTCAACACCTTCCCAGTACCACCCTGGGGTATCGGCGCATCACGGTGCTGAGCTACAAACTGAGCCATCCCCTCAAGAAATCGAGTCATGTCTAATCCCTGAGCTACCTGAGGAGGAGGTGGCGGCGGCGGAACAATACCACTGTGTGCGTCCTGTGGCAAAGGCTGCGTCTGCTGAGGTGGCGGAGCGTCTCCAGCCTCCTGACGAGTCGCCTGCTCAGCCACTCCCTCTCTAGGACGTCTCCTAGGTGCCATAGTACTATACACAGAGCAAAATACACACACATAAATATACTAACTAACTCCGGGCTAAATAGCTGCAACTGTACTCTTTATACTCTGAGTTAACATGATGGGTATTTCCTTATATATATCTCATCAGACCAGGCTCTGATACCAAGCTGTAACGACCCAGAATCCGCATTACCAGTAAGTAACCAGTAACCCGAATTCTGACCCGCTAACCCACGAGACAAGCTCGGAAGGGTAGGAAGTGAACGTCCGAGGAGACTATATGTAAGAAGATACACACCATGCAAAGCTGTAAAATTCCACTATACATGAACATAACATGTACAACTCAGAGTCCGAGCTAAGTACAGAGTACAGAAGTACAACAAAAAGTACCACTCACTGCAGCTAGGGAGCACCAACACCGGAGTGGCTAGACTCGCCTGGAACGGGAGTCGACGACGACCCACCTGAAAGGGAGGGGAGTGAGTCTCAAGAAAAGAGACCCAGTAGGAAAAAGTAACCCCCACCGGCAATAGTACTAAAGTGCGGAAAGTAAAAATAGAAAGTAAATACACGTCGCACCACAACACAAAACTGTAAACCTCGCGTCTCAGAAACACACACACTCACACACACAGTAAGTAGGACTCAGCTAGGGTCTGTGGCTCGGCGTCCCGTCACCACAGAGGCTCTCAACCCCAGCCACGTGTGCACACTACAGACGCTCTCTCTCGCGTCTGGTCCACGACCGGTTTTTCCCCTACGCCTGACCCTAGCGGTAGAGAAGGGGCTCCACGGAGACCGGCTCGAAACCACCACAAGGAGTACGCACAGGACAGAGTCGCACTGCATCCTGGCTCACTAACAGAGGACAACCACACGCTAGTCATCTAGACGGAGTCGCACCCACGCCTAGGAAACACCACAGAAACGGGCACACGGTAACGCAACGCGCGTACAACAGATGGAACACACTCAACGCCTGAAACTCCGTACAGTAAGTGAACACCTCGTGTCACAACTAATTACTCATATGCACAGGCGAAGTCACACTCTAAGCCTGGCAGAATGTGTTAACAGGGCGGACATCACACGTCAACACCTTGAACACAGAACAGGACTTAAGCCTGCTGGGACACAGGATATTAACGGCAGCATCAATTGTCGTTAAAATGATGTAGATGGCACTCACCATGCCGCTAACCCTAACTCAACGGCAATCGACCTTGTCGTTTATATCAACCTTGAAGATCTCAACGTCAACAGATGTGGACATTAAGTTCTCCAGTCCCCAAGACTCAGAACAGCACCGGGTCAGTCCAATTGGGTAAAATCACCCAACAAAACACCCACTGATGGAGGGAAACACTTCCTCACATCTTCTAACACTATCAGAACTTCGGAAATAAACGATCCAACACTTGGATCGCCCAAAACACCCAAAATCTCAACATGATATAACCCAACCCTAAACTGCAATTAGCATACTAATCCACACAAATGAGCATGCTAATTTGCTAAGGAGGGTTAAAGGAGTTAAGTCTCTACCTCAGAACGCCTTAAAAACTCCCAAACAGCCACTAATCGCACCGGAACCCCTCAAAGTCACCGCGGGAATTACGCCAATCTTCGTGTTTCCCGCCCGATCAAGCATCGCCACGCATACCAGAGCCTTCCCACGAACTCCCATCAACCATCAGAAGCAGTGGAAACAGACAAAGGCAGAAGTGGAGGGAAAGGAAGGAAAAGAGAAGAAAGGTTTCTGCTCTCGGGCTGCCCTATTTCTACAGGCGCGACCAATTGGCGTCCACATCTCTAGCCGCCTACTGAACCACCTATAGGTTGACGTCCAAACCGCTTGTCGTCGAGTTCAACAACAAACGTCCACATCGTTGGACGCTAACTCACAGTCAACGACCACGGACCTTGTCGTCAACCACACCCGAACCTCTATAAGACCCAATAAGGATCCACTAAGACCCGAGACCTTACACCTCTGCTGCTGATACAATAATCATGCACCTTGGATTAAAGATAATAGGAAAGGTCGTTGAACTATCACAATTCTGAACAATCTGAATCTTTTTTTGTGGGAACTGAAACACCTCCAACAAATGACACAAACATTCCTAAGGAACCCGAACATAAGTACGCCTCCTTAAAATCAAGTTTATAGGCTAATCCTGATTTTCTTGGAAACTTAATAAAGAATAATGCATCATGTGGCACGAAGAAAGCATCTCCCAACCTCCTATGAGATATAAAGCTTATTGGAATTATGATATTATCCTTGACAGTAAACAACAAGTCTCTTTCAAATATTTTTGTCAAAAATCTTGTATATGCCATTCATGACTAATAGTCTAAAATCCTCGAGGTTTACTCCCTTTTCCTTCTTAGGAATAAGCATCAGAATTGTATGATCAAAATATTCACTGCTTGTGCCCTTATCAAAACATGCTCCTTAATTGTAGCAAATTTCTGATAAAACATCGATGGAAACTCATCTGGTCCAGGAGCATTCTGGCTATCCATACCAAAAAATGCTTTCTTCATCTCATCTTTGTTTGTCTACAAGCAAATTCTTTCTTGGGAATCATTCCATTGTGGGTACAATCTCTTCTCAGCTTTGAATGTTTGAATGGAAACATACCAGCAATGTGATCTTCATCTTCTAGCAAAGAGTTCCATTCTTTAAGAAATGATGTGAAATTCCTCTTCATCCACCATTACTAATTTATGGAAAAAGAAAATCTGATATTGTCAACCCCCTACTCAGTCATGGAACCCAATTTTTGCTTCCACCTAATCTTTTCCTCATGAACCCATGCTGCAAATTGAACCATAAGTGAAGATAGTCGGTTTGTTTTGGTAAAATGGGTAGTACCCCGAGTATATTAAAATGAGAGAGAATGTAGTAAGTATAGGCGGGCCAAAACCCAAAAGAAACAACCACTCCCAAGACCCTCTAAAAGAGAAGATATAGATGAATTCACATTGGAAAGAATGAGCGCCCACTCCTTCACCTTATCTCAAACAAAATGTAGAAGAGCTTCCTCCCCAAGCTAGTCACTCCTGAAGATATGGTTGTTTCGCTCACCCGACATCACCCATAAGTAGCATGAAGGATAAGCCACCAAATCGTCCTGTTCGACTTGAGGGGCCAAGGTCTATCCCATTCCCAAAGCAAAAAGGAGACATCACCCGTAAGGTGATAGTACACCGTTCCTCTGAGCAATCCCCCTCTGTATCCCTTGAGAGTAGAAGCATCCCACAAAAATCTGATCCAATGATTCCTCCTCGGCGCCACATAGACAACAAGTGGGACTCAATCTCGACAAGAATCGGGCCAATCTGTCCCTTATGGGAAGGCCCCCATAGGAAATCATCTAGGCTAATAGCTTGACTTTGAGAGGATTGCTCGGTTCTCCACACTTCTAAAGAAATCTATATCGTATGCCCCATTCGAGCAAACTACATGCTGCAAATTTAACTGAAAAAGTGCCTTTCTTCTCCCATCTCCAAGTCCAAGCATCCTCCCCATACTGTGGAAAGGTTAGGAGCAAGGACAACAAGCTCTGGAGTTGCTCCACCTCCTCCTGAGTGAAGTTATGCCTGAAGGTCGGGGCCTAAGAGCCCATGAGATTTTCTAGTTGAAAGCTTGTGCTACAGAGCTACTAGGAGCCACCGAGATAGCGAAGAGGCGAGGGAACAAGGACTTATGAGTGAAGTCACCACACCATATGTCCTTCTAGAAGGGACATTTTGACCATCTCCTAGCTTAACCCGAACTCCAGCGGCAATAGGGTCCTTATAAGAGGAGATATCCCACCAGAGAGGGGAGCGGTGGGGTAAGGGGTCCAGGTTTGAAAACCCTGGAGGAGGAAAAATAGCGGTGCCTAATCACCGGGGACCATAACCTTCTTCCCCATTCCCCAACCTCCAAAGTCATTTGCACACGAGAGCTAAATTGAAGTTTCTAACATTCTTCACCCCCAAACATCCTTGCTCCTTGGAGGTGGTAATCCTGCCGTAAGAAATGTCATGCCACTCTCTGCACCTGTCCCTAGAACTATGTCAAAAGAATCTGCTCTTGATTGATTGAAGCTTCATAGCCACTTTGCAGCCACGAGGCTTGTTATGCAGAACATGGAGAGAAAAAAACGTAGGTAGACCATACAAAATTGAGCTGCACAAAGTCATCATAAGATAACAATGTTGCCTTCCAACTTGCAAGTTTGGACTCATACCGCTGAATAATGGGATGTCAATTAGCACATCAGAGGGCCCTCGGGATAGATGGAGGTCTAGATATGATATAGGGAACTCTCCAATGGCACATCCCAATAGAGTTGCCTCCCTTAATAGAGGACTCTCCTCCATATTCACTCCGACTAGGAGACTTTTATTGAAATTAACCTTTAAATTGGTGACCACCTCCAAAAGCTCCAATAAAAAGTCTTGCCATGGCACTGACTCCCATCCTCTAGGAACTAAATAGTATCATCAATATACTGAAGATGAGAGAGCGATGGACCATCTCTACATATCTCAAAGCCTCTAATTAGACCAAAAGCTTCAATTTTCTGCCACACCTTGCTGACAACACTCGCCACCAACATAAACAGGAGGGGGGGAAGTGGGTCCACTAGGCGGTCATCTTTCATTAATGAGAACTGTGAAGGAAGCTCAAGTGACACAAGTTCTAACCTAAGCAATCCAGTTGGCCTCAAGCCCCATCTTCTGCAGGGCATCAAAGAGACACTGTCCACTAACCCTATCATAAGCCTTCACAAAATCCAGCTTCAAAACCATTCCTTTCCTCCTCTGCCGCTTGAAAGCATAGATACACCTGTGTGCCACCAAGAAGTTATCCAAGATATATCTCCCTGTAATGAAAGCTCCCTTGGAGTGACTAACCAATCTATCCATTACAGAAAAAATTCTCCCCGCTAAAACCTTGGTGACGATCTTGGAGGTACCATTGAGCAAATTGATAGGTCTAAAATCCTGAAAATCTTGTGCACCTGACTTCTTAGGGATGAAGACTAATAAGGTCTTGTTGATGCCCTCCAAGTGCCCTCTCCTTTCCTGAAAGTCTCTCAATGCCGCAATGTGGTTCTCTTTAATGATACCTCAATATCTCTGAAAGAAAAGTAAGGGGTAGCCATTAGGGCGAGGGGCCTTGACGCCTGCCAGAGACAAAATAGCCTAGTGGACCTCCTCCGAGAAGGGAAGCGAGATTGCCTCCCTCTTATCAGGGGAGAGTCTAGGGAGGAGGTCAACAATAATCCTCAGCCTCTAAGAGGACTCCTCTGAAAACAAAGAGGAGTAGAAGACTCTTTCTTGATCTCTAATCTCCACCTTTGAAGAGAAGCAATAGTCCCCCACCTTGATACTAGAGATGGAATTGACCATTCTCCTCTCCGAAGCAATCCGTTGGATGTAGGTTGTGTTTCTATCACCTTCTTTACTCCATTTTTTTTGTCGATCTCTGTCTCCAATAACTTTCCTCCTTGGCTAGCAAATCATCAAACTGATGTCTCAATGAGTCCCTCATTGTCTTGTCTTCTTCATCCATAAGACTTGCTTCCTCTTAGCTATCCCACCCCACCAGGATCTAAATGATCCTGTCCTTAGCCAGCCTCCTAGGGAGGGTTTTACTTGCCCCCTAAGATTGAGGAACATGTGTAGTATGCTTTAGTTTCTTCACCAGCATTCCCATAGTCGAGAAATTGGCAAGCCGACCACTCAAAGCTCCCGCGATCGTCTCCAAGAAATTAGGTTCCTTAAGTCAGACCTGCTTAAACTTGAAGTTGAGAGACCTACCATACTGTCTTGAAGTCTTCAATAGAATGGGTTTGTGGTCGGAGGTAAACCTCACCAGCCCCAACACCTGGGCATGGGGGAAATGTTCCTTCCAATCAATGGAGACTAAGAACCTATCTAGCCTAGAGCAGTAAGCATCAGTTCTCATATTGGACTAAGTGAAGGAGCCCTGCGACATGCCTAAGTCCACCGAAGTAGCCTTCTGGATAAAATAAGAGAAATTAGCCATCTCTTCGCCAGAGCATTGCCCTCGGACTTCTCCCAACCTGCTACAACCACATTGAAGTCCCCTCCAAGGTTCCATGGGCGGCTCGAAGAGAGGTGGAACAGAGTTAACTCTTCCCACAATTGACACTTCTCCCTCTCCTCCTTGGGCTGAGGGCCATAAGCCCCAATGAAGTCCCAGAGGAAGCCATCTCAAACACTCCTGAAGTGCAAAGAGACAGCCTGCGTGCTAATCACATTTTTCTGTGACATCTCCTTCACCTCAAATGGGTTCTAAAGGACCATAATCTCTTTGGACCTGCCCACATTAGGGGATAGTATTCCCTGGGAGAGTCGGGCACCTCCAGTGTCACTAAGAAGGCCACTACCCCCTGATATTCTCGAGCATATACCTCACTTACTCACTGAAAAAGACAACTCCAAGCTCTGCAAAGTGCCCACTCCAGAAGAAATCAAGCAGGTCATCTTTAGTATGGATCCCGACAGCGCCCCGGGACCCGATGGTTTCTCAGGACACTTCTTCCAAGCGTGTTGGGACTTCATCAACACTGATGTTATTGCTGCTATCCAGTCCTACTTTTGTGGTCACCAGCTGCCAACCGGCCTCACTTTATCTCTCATCACGCTTATCCCGAAAGTGGAAAGCCCAAAGGTTTGCTCCGACTTCAGACCCATCAGCCTATCTAATTTGCTTTACAAGGCTATCTCCAGGATCATCTCCAACAGGCTTGGCACGCTCCTCCCATGTCTGATTTCTGAAGAACAGGGGGCCTTCGTCAAAGGGCGAAGCATCGCTGAAAATATTCTTCTTACTAAAGATATGCTCCAGCATCTTGGAAGGCCTTGCAGAGGGCGTAACATGATCATTAAACTTGACATGGCTAAGGCGTATGACAAACTCGAATGGGATTTCCTTTACGTTGTCCTCAGCAGGTTCAGTTTCTCTCTTCAAAACATATCCAACATAGAACCGTTAATCTCCAACTGTTGGTTCTCAGTTCTTCTTAATGGCAAGATACATGGTTTTTTCAAGTCTTCCCGGGGGGTGAGACAAGGGGACCCGGTGGCTCCAGCCCTCTTTATCCTCGCGGAGGAAGCTCTCAGTAGGGGTCTTTGGCATCTTTTTCATAACAGCAGCAGCGGATGGTATCAAACTAACGTTAGATGCCCGGCAGTCTCACATCTTCTCTTCGCCGATGACACTCTTATCTTCACTAACACTGTTGTGAGACACTTGCGTAGGCTCATGATCTTTCTTAAGAACTATGAAGAGGTGTCTGGACAGTTAATAAACAAACGCAAAAGCTCATTTTATGTACCTGTTCATGCAGAGGATGGTCTGGTTCAGAAAATCTGCAGGACCACTGGTTTTGTCAGAGCTAAGCTACCAATCAAGTATCTGGGTGTTTCCATTTACTCCGGCCGCCAGAAACCTGCCCATTTTGCCAGTATTATTGCTAAGACCGTAATAAAACTGCAAGGTTGGAAGACTGAACTGTTGTCTGCCGGAGGAAGATTAACTTTGATCCAACATGTGTTGTCCGCCATGCCCATTTACACAATGAATGCTATGCCGTTCCCCTTAACTGTTGTTAGAGCTTTTATAGATTCTTGCCAACTTCTTTTGGGGATCTTATGAGGGGTCCCCCAAAAAGCACTGGAAGAACTGGAACACTATAGCTCAGCCAAGGAGTGTGGCGGTCTTGGTGTTATGAATCTGAACCACATGCAAACTGCTCTCCGAACCAAGATGCTGTGGAGGGCTTTAACTACAAATTCTCTGTGGGCCAATTTTTCAAGGGCAAGCATCTTTAGTTGTCATCATTCTGAAGCCCATTTCCTTTTATGGTGGCTGCTGACAGGAGGTTATGGCAGAAGGCTGCCCACATCATCCACAAAACCACAGAATCATTGTTAGGGACAGCAGTTTTAAGGCTTATTTCTGGTATGACATTTGGACCGGCAACACACCTCTAAAGGACTATATACCTGAAGACACTTGGATCACCATGCTCAACAAGGAGTGCACCATTCAACAGGCCTTCATCGACCCCTCGAGCAGCCATACCTTTGTGGTAGGTGGGTCAGTGGAGTACAACAAACAGTATGGAACCTAGTATTCTTAATCATTTTAGAAAATAAAGCAGACAGATAAAAAGGTAAAGTATGGGTCTGACAGTGGTAGGTGAGATGGTCAGAAGCCATGCGTCTGAAACTTACATAAATGCTTTGTGTCTCTTAGAAGATATAGATTGAGGCAAATGACACTAAAACTGTAGGACTAGAAATAAATGCAAAGAATGTTTTTGCATAATTTAGAATGTACTGAGTTTTGTCAGAAGAAATATATTAAAATAATGATCATGAAATTAGTCACTGATTTTAGATTCAACAAAGAACAAATAGAAGTATTTCTTGACACAGGTACAAGTACACAACCAGTAGTGCAGTAGAATAGGTAATTCGACTTAACAAGTAAGCATGATTTGACTATAGAAAGAACTACGTAAATCGACTATAATGGAGTACCACCAGTCGAATATAGTGTAAGACTATGAGTCGAGGTGGTGAGTCGAATGATGTTTAACTGTGAGTTGTAGTCTTGAATCGAATACAGTCTAAAAGAGTGAATCGAAGACATGAGTCGAATACAGTGTAAAAGACATTCGACTGTATGAGTCGAATACAGTGTAAAAGAGTGAGTCGAAGTCATGAGTCGAATACAGTGTAAAGAGTGAGTCGAAGTCATGAGTCGAATACAGTGTAAAAGACATTCGACTGAATGAGTCGAATACAGTGTAACGTCGTAGACTTAGAAAGATTTTCAAGACTTAGAGATTGAGCTTCTGAATGAGTCGAATTAGTTGAATACATCAATCGAATTCAGTAGTCTATAGAGATAGTCTGTGCCTTAGAAAATTTTGGGTATTGCATCTGTCTAGAAATTTTTGTGATATATCTATATTATGGAAAATACATATTTAAGAATTTTTCATGGTAGAGGCAAAATATGTATTTAAAGATTTGTCATAGCAAAATAATTATTATTTAAAGACTTAGGGGTAGTTGCTAAACAGTTCTTGGCGGCTGGGGAGCAAGAGATCGTCCACATCAAGCCGTTCTTCTTCCCCGTTGCGTCTGCTGCGACCTGCACAGATAGTCATCTTGGAGTCGACCAAAGGTGAGTCAAACTATAACCAAACCTTGCAAGGCCTATACCCCTGGAAAGAGGGTCAAGTCTACGTTCTAACCCAAGTGGAATGCCCAAATTCCATGCAGTATACACGGAGTATTAAGTGTTTTCCTCCAAGTGGTCTGAACACGGGTTTTCTAGAAAAATGAGACTTCTTCAACCCAGAAGGTAGGTTTTCTCAGGCCAACCCTTAACATATCCTATAAACTGTGTAGAGCATCAAGTTAACTTTTGTTTCCCACTGGTTTCATCGAATTCAATAAGTAGATTTTGGATTATAAGCGTTTCCCCAAGTCGCGCACTGTTAGGGCTTTTCTCATTCCTTATATGTTGCATGCGATTCGAGACCGAATTAGAGTAAATCCACAACATGAAAGTTTTTCTACTAATTTTCCTCGTCATGTTTTGTGTTGAACATTTTGTCTAAATATCATTAGTTAGAGGGTTATAAGCATGGTATGAGGGTCACTGCATGATACTACATTTTCAGGTTGCACTTGGCTTTTACGTTGTGTTGAATTATCATGCATCTCGAGGTCATTTAAAATTATTTACAAATCATAGTCTGCATCTATTTCATGTTCCCTACAACTTTCATGATGAGACTTTTGTCCTAAAAGCCCTAATTATTCCGGCATCATACCTTGCAAAGTAAATCTTGCATTTAACTATTCACAGTCTTATATACCTCATGTTGGACTTGATTAAAGCCTGTCGAAACCATCATTATTTTCTAATTCCGATTTACTGGAAGCACCCTTGCATGTCTAGGTTGGTTTAAAACTGGTTTCATTATTATTCATGTACTGTACAGTTTGTTCTCTATTTTTGAAGCACCCTGTGTCAATATAAGGTAGTTCTGGACCACAATCCAAGAACATGTCTTTTCTCTGTCGGATTCAGGCACAGACCATGTGAACGCGATGGCCCGATAGGCCGCGTTCTGAGGTCTTGTCACGACAGCAAACCCGTCACGTTCTGAACGCGACGAGTGCCCCATCATTATCTCTCTGCTTATTCTGACTGTCTTGTCGCGTTCTTCACATCCCCTTGTCGCGTTCTGTCCCGACCCCATCGCGACCCTTAATGGGGTGCGTCGCGTTCTCAGAATTTTGCATGAAACACCACTTATTTCTTTTGCAAAACTTACTGCTATGCCCGAGGTCTGTTTAACATGGTGTTTAATGTGTAAATTGCATGTTTTTGGTCTGGTCATTACAAGATGTTTATTTAATGGCTTAAAAGTGGTTAACCCATTTGAAAACTATAATTACATGAACAGTATTCTAATTATTCTCTTAATGACTTGATCATTCATGAAACTTATGATTCGCTCTTGTTACTGTTCTAGCTTGATTAAAATGATAATTATTATCTTAAAATCTTGCAAACCCATGTGTAGTTAAATGCATTGTTCATTGCATGTCATCATGTTAAGTGTTTTCCGCGAGTTTGAGACTGATGGATTGTGAATTGACACGCGTACATCACTACACACTTGCACTTCTAGGCAGCCCTTTCTTGGGGATTTGGAAGCTCTCTACCCGTCATTCCGAATCAGTAGACTAGTGACCTATTCTCCAAGGCCTCCGTAAATCTCCTCTGACCATGGATTCCCACATGGCCGACGAGTTGGTTGTACCATTGAAGTTCCCTGGAGATAGCATGCACTTCCTTTCTCTTCTTGTTCTTGGAGTGTGATTTACAATCTAGACTAAAGCCATTAATGTAAAGATTAAACTAAAGTATAAATCATACCGCTATGCTGCCGAATTTATCTCTTGACCATTGTTATCATGAAATCATGTTCAATTTACTTATTACTTGTTCTCAACATCATCATGAACATGACATTACACCTGCTTACACATTGAAACTCTCATTGGCCATTGTTAATGATTGTGGGTATCTACATTTAAAAATTGAAATGAGATGCTGACCGGGCACGGCGAGTGTCCAAGGGCTCCAGTCTAGCCCCAATGACAGAGAGTCATAAATATACTGTTAACTATGGGGTATAATGATTACTGGCGTTGCATCTGCACTGGGAGTCTCGCTTGCCTGTTGAATGATAGATACAATAACCACATACACGTGTCCTGGTGTACATTCTTGATGGATCTTTTCTTGGTGTACATTAGTGTCTACGTGCCTGATTAGTGTTACATGATCGTGCTCGTGCATTCTTGCTTGCTTGCGTGATATAGCTATTGAACCACTCCTATATTTTACCCTTTTATTTTGGTGATAACAAAATTTATATTTTAATTAATTATTATTAAAATATTTAATATCATGTTTTTCTTAATAAATATAAATTTACATGATTAATTGAATATTAAATATATTTAATACCATGAATTTTCTAATAATAAATTAAATATCATGATTTTCTAATAAATAATTTTATGACATTATTCTGTAATGATTTGCACTAAACAGATAAATCGATGTCCATTCAATATACATCGATTTCAGTTCACAAAGTGCCATAAGGATTCACTGTCATAAGGATTCGCTCTCATAAGGATTCACTGCTATAAGGATTCACTCTCACATCGATTTGGTCCTATAACGATTTGATAAGTGACTTTCATATCGATTTGGTCCCATAACGATTTGATAAGTGACTCTCATATCGATTTGGTCCCATAACGATTTGATAAGTGACTCTCATATCGATTTGGTCCCATAACGATTGATAAGTGACTCTCATAAGGATTCCTTTGTAACTCACACAGGCTCCTTTGTAAAAACATGGATTCCTTTGTAAACATGGATTCCTTTGTAACTCTCATAAGGATTTGATAAGTGAAACATGGATTCCTTTGTAAAACACAGACTCCTTTGTAAAAACATGGATTCCTTTGTAAAACATGGATTCCTTTGTAACTCTCATAAGGATTTGATAAGTGAAACATGGATTCCTTTGTAAAACACAGACTTCTTTGTAAAAACATAGATTTCCTTTATATTTCAAAGTGCCTTTTGGCATCTAGTGAAAAAGTCAATATTCTTGATTTGCGTAATCCTCTATCTTTCTGACAGGAGATCTTTTTGCTTATCTTTCTAGATCTCTTCTCTCCTGCCAACAAAAGAGAGATTACTTACCACTTCTGGGTGGCATCAGGAAACATAAAGGTATGAGCCTTTTTGACAGAAACACTATTTTATCTAAACACTTTTTTCTATGCTTGCAGACCTCGTAGACCACAAATTATCAGAAGAAAGAGAAGATGAGCAACGGCTAGAACTCCAACGGATTTATTCAAATTGCTCATATAAAAGATGAAGCATGGCTGAAGAATATAGAAGAGCTTTTCCTGAAGATTTTTCAAGAGTGTACATCCGGGAAGAACCTCAACTCCACATACACTCAAAAGAAAAAGAGAGAAAGAGCCTGAGCCCAAGAAGAAGTGTTCAAGCATCTGAAGCCCTCAAGCTTCAAGCTCCTTCTCCTCTCTTCTCTCTCTCTCTCTGTGCATCTTGTAAATCTGGGGGAGAGAGTCTTTTGCTGAGAGTTCTTATAGTTGGTTTTTATTTGTTCCAACTCTCAGCTTTGTTCTTTCTTTTCTAAGAAAGACTTCTGTCCAGCTGTAGGACTGTATACAGTGTAGAACCCAGCTAGGGGTTTGTGTCTAGCAGAACCGCACTGGGCTTTGTACCAGGAGGTTGGCTTCTTTACCTGTAAGAGAAGTGGGCTGCCTTCTTGCCCGGGAAAGAGAAGAAGACCAGCTGGGGTGCTGGGTGTTGTAGTGTCCTTAAG
Source organism: Colocasia esculenta (assembly GCA_014218235.1). NCBI lineage: Eukaryota > Viridiplantae > Streptophyta > Magnoliopsida > Alismatales > Araceae > Colocasia > Colocasia esculenta. Next base: position 152,609,681 of record CM024755.1, read on the forward strand.
GGGGACTGTACCCTTGGTTAGTAAAATCCCAAGAGGTTGCTTGGGGACTGGATGTAGGACTTCCATGTGGGAAGGGCCGAACCAGGATAAATCTCTTGTGTTATTTGTGTGATTGTTTATTTGCTTCCGCACTGCTACTCTTTATCACACTAAACTAACCAAACCTTCAAGTGTTAATTTCTGTGTTTAAAGTTTCTATTTCAGATTTCAGAAAAACCTATTCACCCCCCCCCTCTAGGTTAGCTTGCTGCCGTACCAAAAGGGCCAACAAGTGGTATCAGAGCGGGTCTCTGATCATTCAAAGAAGATCCAACGATCTTAGAGTAAAGATCCATGGCAGCTCAAGGATATGTTGAAGGTCAATCAGTCACCAGACCTCCATTCTTTGATGGAGAGACTACCAATATTGGAAGATGCGAATGGAATGCTTCATTCGAGGCACAGACTTCGATCTGTGGCAGGTAATAGAGGTAGGTGATTTTGTTGTTGTTCCTGTTCCAGGCACTACTGCTATTACAATAGCTGATAAAAATAAACTATCTTTAAACTTTAAAGCTAAGAACTATTTATGTTGTGCTTTATCCAAAAAGGAATTTAGTAGAGTATCTGCATGCAAATCTGCTAAAGAAATTTGGGATAAACTGCAGATAACTTATGAAGGAACAGATAGAGTAAAACAAACTAGGATAGATATTCTTGTTTCACAATACGAACAATTTAAAATGCTCTCAAATGAAGATATTACTACTATGTATAATCGTTTTCAACTATAGTAGTGGATTAAACTCCTTAGGTAAAAATCTTTCTGACGAAGAAAATGTTAGAAAAATACTTAGATCCTTAACTATTTCATGGACACCTAAAGTAACTGCTATTGAAGAGGCCCATGATTTAACCAAATTGTCAATTGATAATTTAATAGGTTCTCTCATGGCACATGAAAAATATGGAGCGATTGTCTGAAAGCTCATCTAAGAAGAAATGTACTAATGCTCTTAAGGTTGTAGCTGCTCCTTCCACTTCCTCTTCTAGCTCCAAAAATGCAGATTCTGAAGATAGTGACGTAGATGAAGTTCTGTCCAAGCTTCAGAAAATTTTCAAGAAGAAGAAAAATGGATCGAAAAGGATTCAAAAGAAAGACAAAAAGGAGAAAGAACCAGTCTGCTATGAATGCAGAAAACCTGGACATCTAAGACCAGATTGTCCTAAACTAAAGAAGACTGGTCAACCAGAAAAGTCCAAAAAGAAGCACAAGAAATTCAAAAGAAAAGCCATGGCGGCTGCTTGGAAAAATGATGAAGCCACAAGCTCTGAAACATCAAGCTCAGAATCGGAGAAAGAGCAGGTAAATCTTGCCCTCATGGCAGGACTAGATGAGGTACATTCTGACTCATTTTTTGATTCTTGCACAGATTCAGGATCAGAATCTGAAGATTTAGATCATGTTTTTAATGAACTTTATGATAAACATAAGGTTGTTGTAAAAGAATTGAAAAATATCAAGAACAACCTTACTTGTTTGGAAAACACTAATTCTGATCTTAAATCAGAAATGGAAAATTAGAAGATCAATTAAAAGAATGTAAAGATAATAATTATCTTTTAAATGAAGATTTAAAAAGTAAGAATAATGAGAAGATAGAGTTAGAAGAAAAATTGAAAACTCTAACTGATGAAAATCTTTATTTAAAAGAATCAGTTAGAAAATTAACTAAAGGAAAAACATCTTTAGCCCTATGCTTAAAAGGATCAAAATCTGGAAATGACAAACAAGGGCTTGGTTATACACCTCCAGAAAAAGGAAAACAAGTAATAAACTCAAGAAAATATCCATTACCAAAATTTGTAAAAGAAACCAAGTTGCCTCATAAAATGGCCCCTGTAAAAGAAAATGTTTTAAAAAATTATGTCCTAAACAGACATCATAAAAACAATAAGAACTACAAAATAGATTATATTCATTGTTGTTCTCATTGTAATAAATTAGGACACACAGTAAACACCTGCACAACAAGGCACTTAGTTTGGATTCCTAAATGTTATTTTCATACATCTAACCATCAAGGACCCAAAAAGAATTGGGTACCTACCTCTGAGTAATGTATTTGCAGGTTAGCCTTGGAGCATCAAAAACCAAGAATGCTCAAGGCAGGAGTGACTGCAGATTCTTCATTCAAATCATATCTGAAGAAAGAGTAGTCACAAAAATGAATTAGTCTTTATTACTAACAATTATTTGCAAGTTTCATTCAGGTGGAGTCTCTCATTCAGGGGGAGCACAACTAAGGGGGAGTTATTCATTTATGTCAATCATTGTTGAACCCCTCAATGGTAAGAATTTCTTTCACAAAGGGGAGAGAATGCAATGGTAAAAACCTTCCTTTTTGGTTTGTGACAAAAAGGGGAGAGTATGCATGGTATGCATTATCTGTGAATTTTCTGTATTTTCTATGCTTTACATATTTTTGTCAGAAAATTCTCATAAATTTTGTCATCACCAAAAAGGGGGAGATTGTTGAACCACTCCTATATTTTTACCCTTTTATTTTGGTGATAACAAAATTTATATTTAATTAATTATTATTAAAAATTTAATATCATGTTTTTCTTAATAAATAAATTTACATGATTAATTGAATATTAAATATATTTAATACCATGAATTTTCTAATAATAAATTAAATATCATGATTTTCTAATAAATATAATTTTATGACATTATTCTGTAATGATTTGCACTAAACAGATAAATCGATGTCCATTCAATATACATCGATTTCAGTTCACAAAGTGCCATAAGGATTCACTGTCATAAGGATTCGCTCTCATAAGGATTCACTGCTATAAGGATTCACTCTCACATCGATTTGGTCCTATAACGATTTGATAAGTGACTTTCATATCGATTTGGTCCCATAACGATTTGATAAGTGACTCTCATATCGATTTGGTCCCATAACGATTTGATAAGTGACTCTCATATCGATTTGGTCTCATAACGATTTGATAAGTGACTCTCATATCGATTTGGTCCCATAACGATTTGATAAGTGACTCTCATAAGGATTCCTTTGTAACTCACACAGGCTCCTTTGTAAAAACATGGATTCCTTTGTAAAACATGGATTCCTTTGTAACTCTCATAAGGATTTGATAAGTGAAACATGGATTCCTTTGTAAAACACAGACTCCTTTGTAAAACATGGATTCCTTTGTAACTCTCATAAGGATTTGATAAGTGAAACATGGATTCCTTTGTAAAACACAGACTTCTTTGTAAAAACATAGATTTCCTTTATATTTCAAAGTGCCTTTTGGCATCTAGTGAAAAAGTCAATATTCTTGATTTGCGTAATCCTCTATCTTTCTGACAGGAGATCTTTTTGCTTATCTTTCTAGATCTCTTCTCTCCTGCCAACAAAAGAGAGATTACTTACCACTTCTGGGTGGCATCAGGAAACATAAAGGTATGAGCCTTTTTGACAGAAACACTATTTTATCTAAACACTTTTTTCTATGCTTGCAGACCTCGTAGACCACAAATTATCAGAAGAAAGAGAAGATGAGCAACGGCTAGAACTCCAATGGATTTATTCAAATTGCTCATATAAAAGATGAAGCATGGCTGAAGAATATAGAAGAGCTTTTCCTGAAGATTTTTCAAGAGTGTACATCCGGGAAGAACCTCAACTCCACATACACTCAAAAGAAAAGAGAGAAAGAGCCTGAGCCCAAGAAGAAGTGTTCAAGCATCTGAAGCCCTCAAGCTTCAAGCTCCTTCTCCTCTCTTCTCTCTCTCTCTCTGTGCATCTTGTAAATCTGGGGGAGAGAGTCTTTTGCTGAGAGTTCTTATAGTTGGTTTTTATTTGTTCCAACTCTCAGCTTTGTTCTTTCTTTTCTAAGAAAGACTTCTGTCCAGCTGTAGGACTGTATACAGTGTAGAACCCAGCTAGGGGTTTGTGTCTAGCAGAACCGCACTGGGCTTTGTACCAGGAGGTTGGCTTCTTTACCTGTAAGAGAAGTGGGCTGCCTTCTTGCCCGGGAAAGAGAAGAAGACCAGCTGGGGTGCTGGGTGTTGTAGTGTCCTTAAGGGGGACTGTACCCTAGGTTAGTAAAATCCCAAGAGGTTGCTTGGGGACTGGATGTAGGACTTCCATGTGGGAAGGGCCGAACCAGGATAAATCTCTTGTGTTATTTGTGTGATTGTTTATTTGCTTCCGCACTGCTACTCTTTATCACACTAAACTAACCAAACCTTCAAGTGTTAATTTCTGTGTTTAAAGTTTCTATTTCAGATTTCAGAAAAACCTATTCACCCCCCCCCCCTCTAGGTTAGCTTGCTGCCGTACCAAAAGGGCCAACAATAGCCATCCTGCTTTATTGCAAATAGTGATATCTTGCGTTCTTGACATCAAGTGAAATCTTGCGTGTTTGTACAAAGTGATCTGTTGCTAGTTCTATCTTGTCATCTTGTTCTATCATGATCACTCTATCTAGTTTGTTTCATGTATCATGTTTTAATGAGTTTTTTCGTACATGCATATCATGACAACCATCGTGCCTACCTAGTTCTAAATTGCTAATCACTTATATCATTGCCCGCACATTGAGATATAAATCCTACTGAGCTAGTTTGCTCATCCCCTACTTTTACCAATCTAGGTGACTACGAAGTTCAAGAGGAAGAGCTAGTCGAGGATAGGAATGCGTCCGAGTGATGAGCGTTCCAACTATGAGCCTAGTTATAGTAGTTTGTTTTGAGTGTTAGATTCTTTTAGTAGGAAGTGGGGTATTATATACTTTTGCTTTTATTGAGTCTTAGTCCTGTAATAGTTTCCATTTGGAATACAACGAGTTGAGATTTGAATACAAGATTAGTTGAGTTCAATATTAGGGCCCTATTATGATGATGTACGTTATTATACATTTAGAGCGTGCTAGCTAGAGGCTTATTTGCCGACTGTTCACATCTCGGGATATCGACTCGAATTATATTCCGCATCATTAATATCCGCTGCGAAATTCTCGGGACGTGACAGCTCTTGTTCTCCATGAAATCCTTATCAAAATCCTTGATTTCTTTTGAGTATATCTTGTTAAAGATTCGTGTTAGCTTTGTTATAAACAAATTCCATGATTTTTCATACTTTATATATATCGACATCTAAGTTTCCTCTAGCCCTAAAACCCATATTTCTGGACCATCATATCATAATATCATGTAAAATTTGTCGTTAAGTTCTTGAAAGTACTGTAACACAATATCAAGTGATATTAAGGTTAAACTATAATAATTTCTCTATCCAAAAGTCATGTGCACAATTTTATGTCACTGCTCTTTTGATTCTTCTTCACAAGCACACACCAAACAAAAGGAAAATAATCCAAACTTTCTGCCAGTACCGACTGAGTGCTGTGCAATAGATACTATCATTGGTTTTACTCGTTATTTTTCATGTATAACCTGTGGTTCTCATTCAAATTTCTCTAGAGCCTCAGCTATTCACGTTCTCGCTACACTGTCATCTATTTCTTTTTACTCTCATCTATTCTTGATACTCTATTGGCCTTAGACTGATTGTCTAAAGATAAAATTATGATCAATGTCTAACAATATTATAAGTGGCCCGGTCTGGTCCTGGGAGGTGTGCCCGAAAGTGTTAGTGCCCATGGGAGTTTATTGACCATAGTGTTTTGGCATTACAATCAAGTGCTATCTATCTCGACTATCTATTGACAATTAAAGTTTATATTCTACTTGACTCATTGTGCTATGTGCTATCGTGAACTGTGTTGTGCTATATATGCTATGGTCAACTTGATCTTGTGCTATACCTGAAACACGTGATGTCTATACCATGCTATTTGTTACTCTCGACATTACCTGACTTTCTCCATTATTTGACTCTTTGCTCTTTAATACAATTAATTACTTAAAATATGTCTATTTTACGAGATATTAAGTCCTACTGAGCATTTTCGCTCACCTTGCATAATTATGATATGTCTTCAGGTGAATATAATGATAATGAGGACCACACTCATGAGGATGGGGATGAGCAGGATCAAGAGTGACCCCAATGTCATCCTGTTCTTTTGGAGTTTAGTTTAGTTAGTTGTTTTGTGATGAAGTTCTCTGGACCCATAGTTATGACTGTGAATTAGTAAATATGATAGACATAGTGGAAGGAATAAGGAATACAATTGTTTTTGTATTATTTAAACTGTGCTGTGGTTTGATGTTTAATTCACTCTATACTCGCACTATATTAATTGTCTCACATTCCGATATTCTGCGTCGGGACATGACAAAAATAGATCCAATTTGATTTGGTTCACATTATTGGATTCGATTTCTAAACCAAACTAATAAATTTAAAACTAATCCAATTTGATTTGGGTCATCAACCAGAATTCTAACATTTTAAACCGAATTGAACTAAAAATTTCGATTTAATTTGGTTCAGTTGAGTTTCTCCTTTCAATCTAGAAAATGAACATCCTATGTCCAAGCCTTTTCAATGTGATTTACTTTATTTGTTAGAGGTAACCATTAGGCAACTTCACGTGTATGATAATCCATTACAAAAATTACTTTTTATCTAAAAATTATATATATACCCCTAAAATACATCATATTGAAATATAAATTCCTAATATCTTGTATTATATCATATACCCCCATATTCCATGCATTTCATCATATAAGTCTCTGATTCCATCCATTTTATCTAATCACAATTAAGTTAAGAGGGTCAAAAGACTAACTTTTCTTCTACAACTCTCTCAAAAGTAGTTTTTTTATAACCCTCTCTCTATCTCCTCATTGTTAAGCCCCAACCCCCTCTGGAAGAGAGATATACATTTTATTATTTTCACTCCTTATTTAACAGTTATGTTCACATATTAATAGAATATTCCTTCGATTTTGACGGATTGTAATTATTGGGATATTATTGATGATCTTTTTTATTTCAGTGGTATAAAATATAATATGAATATTTTAAGCTTATATATTCATATATATGTGATTATTTTTCTCAAATTATATCAGATGAGAGTGGTGTTGATAGTATATGTTTCATAAGTTCGAAATCAAGGACCTAAAAACGAAAGGTTCAAAATCCAGGGAAAAGATGTCTTCAACCTTACGGTTGTGCCTCCTAATACGCTTTTAAGGGGGACCACCAGGGTCACTTTAGGATTGATGCCAACTCACCATGGCTAGCTCACCCATATCTAAACCTTATTAATTCAAACGCCGCGCAGTAATCACACCCTGCATCGCTTCTTGTAACGGATCTAAGATCAAGTTTTAATGGATCATGTTGTAACTATTGTGTATATATAAATAAAGAAATACTTATTATAAGATATATCTCAACATAAAATCGATGTATACTATAAGAAAATAATCTCATTAATTGAGAGGGCTTGACAAGATCCTACTATCTCTTTTTTTCTCAACTAATATATATATATATATATATATATATGCTATTCACATCAACTTTACTAGTATAATACATATCTTACAATAAACATTCTCTACATAAATATTGCAACCCACAACCAACAGGTAAGTCAGAGTTCATAGTAGCATAACTTGGGTATTGGGAGTTGGGCAAGGAACATAATGAAAACCCTGGACACATTAGTTTGTCTGTCTTCTTCTGCATTGTGATGGTAACTTTTATCTAGTTTTCTTAGTAGGTCCACCACCCGATTCCAAAGGCCACATTTGCCTGGATATTGTGAAGGAGCAGTGTGGATCCTCTTAGTTTGCTCTCTTCTCACAAACCCAATGCAGATGATCATCATATTCCAGAGATCACCCACATTAATTTACTAGAACTAGAGAACCAGAAATGAGAAGGGTGGATCTGGGAGTAATGATAAGGTTGTCTCTGCATGATTTGATAACGAATTTAATTTTGAAAATAACTCCTCAATTTATCGAAAGATAATTATGTATATCGTCTCTTCCTCAAGTACCGTGTATTTAGGGGTGAACATAATCCGGCTCGGTCCAATTCACCCTATTCTTTGGGTGAACTGAAATCGAATCAAAATTTTATTTGAGCCGAAAAAAAAAGTCACATTTAAGGGCTAGTCGACGGTCCTCTGTTTCGAACTTAGGACCGTCCCATGAGAATGGAGAGCGCTAGCCAACTGGGCTATGCTTTCTTTTGTGATATTATTTATTATTTAATATATTTAATATATATTCGGTTCATTCGATTTTCTAATAGAGAACTGAACTGAACTGCAAGAGTTTTCAACTCGAACTGAACCGAACTGGTCGCTTCGATTCAATTTTTCATATTGAACCATTTAATGAACACCTCTAACCTAACCGTGTTGGCAAAAAATCTCATGTACTTGATATGCCCTCTTAAGAGAACCAGGTATGAGCGATCAGAAAGAGCATGGGATCACATCATTCCCATAGTGATGGACGTAGAGCAGGTGAAACCCCTGTTCGGGCTGTCGATTGATCCGTTTGGTTGCTTGTAAAACATATTCATGAGGAAAAAGTTTTCCAATGATTAACTTTTACAGGAAAGTCAAAAACATAATTATCCATTTGGTTCCAACGTAAATGTTTTCTCTGAAAAAGTTTTCTGATGTTTGTTTTCCTGTAAAACATTTTTCGGAAATCATTTTCGCGTGTTTGTTTGTGTGTAAAAATTTTCAAATATTCAAAAAAATTTCAAATATTCCAATCTTTTATGGGTTTTTTTTCAAATTAAAGAAGCGAAAAAGACACAAATAAACACGCCAAAAAGACACAATGCAAGCAGCTGGCATAAAAATAGATTTGGATATGCCTCGTAGGCTCCAACTTTGTCATAAGCGATCATAAAAATAGATTTGGTTATCATACGTTCGACAGTTTAGCAAGATGATCATATTACTTCCAAAAAAATGTAAAACTCCTGTCAAGTAGGGGTCTTATATGGCTAAAGCATTGAGTGCAACAGATTTGATACCAAACACGCCGTGCTCATAAACACGATTGAAGATAAGTAAAAATATTCTATGGAAAAGAATAACTGAATAAAAGAAAATTTTATAGAACATGTGAAACTAACTACATACAAATAATAGCCGAAGTTTTATAGAACCCACATATAGGAGAAATGTGCCGCCACTCAACATTTTAATAATCCTCATAGTAGGGACAAAAATAAAACTCAAAGTCACATTTTTTCATATATCACTTCAAAAGAACTGTCTTAGATGTGCTTCATACTCATTATCATAAAATCTACAAATAAGATGTAAAACACATATACATGAATCAAGTGTCGCACCACATGAGGGCGATCTTAAAAGTTTCAGGTGTCTCTTTCAGTGATTAACTATAGAAGCAATAAACTCTGTGGGTGCCCACAAATTGCACACGTCGATGTCCCCAATCCACAAATTATCCCCACCATGAGCATATGATCTTCACTTGTGCCCTTGCACTCATGTTGTTCGCCATTAATTTCTACTGTAGAGGAAGATGTTAAGTAGCATGTTTCCACTTGTGTCTTCTCAGCAAGACTAGCTACGACAATCAGTTCATGAAAGTTTAAACAAAAAAATTGTAAAAGACTTTGTCAGGAAGCACTTTGATATAAGATCACTTTTGTCCACTTGTTTCCTGCGAGAAAGTTTGATTCAAATACGCAAAAGGAATTGTGGGGATAATTGGAAATTAATGTTATAGCTATAAAATGGCCATTTTGAATTGTTATGGTAGTAGAAGAGTGCATCTCGGAGTTTCTTGGCCAAAGTCTGAAGGTTTACAGAACATCTGCCATTGAATCATATATTGGAGTGAAGACTCTAGCTTATTAGTAGTATCAGAGTTTCTTGGCTAAAGTCATCTCGGAGTTTCTTGGCCAAAGTCATCTCTATAGAATACACTTCAATTAGATCACAAAAGCTGCATTCTAAACTTTCGGACAAGTGATCTAGTTAGTGAACTTTAATTCAGTATGACAGATCTCATGACCAATTATTTTCTTTTCCTGTTTGTAGTATGAATGTCAGTTTGCAACAGACTTTAAAGATGATGGTGTAAGGAATTCAAGTTTTGCAATACAAAAACTGTTGGCACCTTCCTCAAGTTTTTTTTTTAACGACAAATAATAGTGAACATCTAACTCAGAAATCATTGTAGCATATGAAGTCCGGATCTGTATTCCCATGATAAAGTAGGGAAATACATAGCTAAGGTTATATTAGACACTTGCCAACTCAGTCTGACCTCCATTTTGGATTTTCTGCATCTCCAGTCAGCTAAATCAGTCCAAGTTGGTTGTGTATGTATCAGTTTTTCAAGCTTTCTATATAATGCCAATCCAATATGCCAAACCTCGGATCCTCGAGATATACCATAACATGAAGGGTGACATGATGTTAATACCAAGGAAACTATTTAACAAATGTCAGATCTACTATCACAAGACAGCTGCTTCTTGGTACAGATAATGGTGTAAACTTGAGGTCATTTAGTTGCATAGATGCTTAAAATAAAGACAATAAATATCTAAAAAATTTGCAGTTAAGATGTCTCATCAAGTAAGTGCCATGGAGAAGGAATCTTCACCATTTCTTTATCAATAAATAGAGATAGTATTAAAGAAGGGAGTAGAGATTGCTCTCCCTCTGCGATAACAAAATAAATAAAAGAAACACCAAAGAAAAGGAAGCTACAAAATCACAATTGAGATTTCCAACATCCTAGTAGACACAATCTACATAAGGAAGCTACAAAATCACAACTGAGATTTCCATGCTACCTCTCCAGAGAGAGATTTTCTGATGCCCTCTGAGGAAACTACTTTGGATAGAAAATTTTTTGCATCTTGCCCTGCACTTGCCAATGTTGCCATACTAAGTTGTCTTAGTATTTCAGAAACAGAGTTTGGTAGACTCACTCGACTCATCCCAACCAACAGCCTTTCATCAAACTCATGTTTGCATCTATTTTTCCATTATGTAGCCTTACTTGCTTCTGTGCCTGAGCAATTTCTCGGATTTTCTTGGCCAAAGTCTGAAGGTTCTTAAAAGGTTGTCATTTACAGTCTGATTAAATCCACTCTTTATCACGCCTCGATATTTAGCAGTGGAATAAATACCAGGATGCGTGAATGATACAAATAGATGTATCACTGTTGAGTGGTGCAGAGTCACAAATTAAACATAACAACACATTTGAGACCATAGTGTTGTCCACAAAATACTCTTCATTCCATTTCAAACCACTAGTTACAACCTTACATAAAAGAACCAACTAAAGGGTCCATTATTCAAATAAAACTCCATGAAACTGTTTCACTATTACGTAAACTACTCAAACATCTATTCTTAATACTTCATCTCCTCATATGACAGGTGCTCATCACTCTTGCCCTGCCCCATCGGACTCCACGATATCCCTATCACTACCTAAAAAGGACAGGATGATAGGGTGAGCGAACTAGCTCAGTAGGATTTACATCTCAATTTGCGGGCACTAATATACGTGATTAACATTTTAAATAGGCAGGATATGAACATGAACATGATGACAAAGTATGCATTTCTAACAAATCAAATAACTGTATAGAACGAATATCATATCAGATTAAATATTGAATCTCATATACAATGGACAGGTAATTTCATGGGTAGAATCGTATCAAAAGGAATTGGCCATATTCACACAGATATCACATATTCACGTGATCAGACGTATCATATCAAACTTATCATATCATATCAAACGAAGGCACATTAACACAAATCTTGCACACGTATCAATGCCATGCCAAGCACCACAAGTCCATATTCCCGCGGTTATAAGTACGTTGGGGCGCTCCTCCCCAAGACCAGACCGGGCCCCTATTGCACAGGCATTGGTCAAATGGATCAATGTCCCATATTGTGCCGAACAAACATATACATATTATGGCCACAGAGTTTCAATGACAAGCTCATAGTAATAGGGACATGATCAATCATAGAGTCAAGGTATGACAAAAGCTCAAGAGATCAAGTGGACAGTATAACGCCGGATCTTAGGTTTCATAATTCATTAATGTCTTAACAAGATGGTGACTAATGACCGATCGTACACGGAACAAGTGCGCTCTATCTCCAAGGTACTTCATGGTACAACCAGCTCGGTCTCTATGAGGGAATCTATAGAGTACGGAGACTTACGGAGGTCTTAGGGAAAAGATCGCTAGTCTTCCAATACGGAATGACTGGCAGAGAGCTCTCAATTCCCCAAGAGGGATGTGCCTAATCGTGTAAACGTGTAAGTGATGTGTTACATATCTTTCCTAACATGTATGCAATTGATGATTAAATAGTGAAACATCGGAAAGCATATAAATAAAACATATGCACATCATGGAAAACAACTTAACTAACAAGTCCATGCTAACATGTGTTCATACACACATTCATATTATATCCTTATCATGTCAATTTCACATCAAACTAGATCACAAGATAATAGTTCATGAACATAATATCAGTCATATTAGAAACAAATTCGAGTCATTATAGTTTTCAAGTAGGTTGATTGCTTTTAGGCTAATGCACACTAAGTGACATGCTTACAGACTAAGAGATTAAATATGCTGACTGACTAACTAAAAAGTAAAGTCTCGGGTTGGTCTTTGAATCACGTCCTACACAGTAGGCATTTTCATAACACGATGTACAGTCAAACAGGGCCAACTATGAAGAAATCTAAATCGCATCGGCCTACATGGCTGCCTTTTAACTTGAATCACGACGGGTCTTTTAACTTGAATTGTGACGGGATACCCCATCGCGTTCATGAAATGCATTAAAATAATAATATAAAAATCATTGAAAAACTTTGAGCGGGAAACCATGCAGAATCGCGTCGGGTGTTCCCGTCGCGTATCAGACCGGCGCAGAAACCCACGCGGCGCGAAGTCTCACGTGGACCGTTGACTGGTCAGATGTTGAATCGTTTGGACTGCACGATCGCAGTTTACTGATTTGCATCGGCCAAGGCCGATGCGATACCAGGCGCTGGAATCGCGTCGCCTGGACTAGACGCAGTTCAAACCCAAAACCCGAAAACATAGGAACCAACAGCGCTTCTCTTGCCATGCTTATATCTCTCTATCTACTGACATTTAGATAAAACTCTCAACATGAAAGATGACGATGACAACTATTAGAATAACTTTTATGTTTTAGTTTGGATCTAATTCAGTCTCAATTCATGTGAAACCTCTGAAGAACATAAAAAGTCCTAAACATATGTGACTTCGTTGCAACCTTCATGCCAGATCTATAACTTGAAATATATTAATGTTTAGACAAAATTCTCAACACAAAAGATGACGAGGACAACTAGTAGAAGAACTTTCATGTTTTGGGTTGGATCTAATTCGGTCTCAATTTGCATGCAACACATGAAGAACATAAAAATCCCTAACATGCACGACTTAGGGAAAACGACTAATACTCGTTGGATACACCATGAAAATTGGGCAAATCAAGTGCATATGAAACTAGACATGCAGCCCTACAATATGGTATAGGATTCATTTAGTCTTGGCCCGAGATCACTACCTTTGGAAGGATGCAAGAGATGCAATAACCCAGGTCGATGAAGCACGAGTTTGAGGATGAACCATGGTTTCCCCAGCCATTCTCCTCCCCTCCTGCGCCCCAAGCTTGCTCCTCACAACCCCAACTCGATGCCAAACCTTCCCCAAATGTTTTATGATGAACTCTTATAGTTGTAGGGTTAAATTCCATGTCCTAATGATGCTAGGAAAGGTGGCTGTGGGATCAGCTGGGCACTTGCCAAAATCTGGGATTTCTCCTCCCAAATGAAGTAGCCACACCCAAAGAAAGTGCTAATCATGGTTGGCCACGATTTAGCTTGCCATGCTTGGCTAATAGCACACTTCTAAACCCTAATTTGCCCTTCCTAATTACCCCATATTTACAGGTACGGATTTTGAGTATTTTCTTTCTCCATTTTTATTCTTGGGCCAAAAGTGATCCATTGGCCCAATTTTGATAATGGTTCATCAATATATGATGTTGGAAGTCTCTCCAACATATTTATTTAATTTATAGTTGTGTTATATTCCGCGTTAACAGTTTTCTGGCTTTGTTTCCTAACTTGAATATTTAGTCACATTGTGAAGTACACTTGGCCAATCAGATTTTTCATTGCACGAATTCCTTCGTGGGACACTTAGGAATAATGTTTGTGGTTGATTTATAATTTTTATAGAATTTTCCCATGTGTTCTCTCACATACGATAGTGGCACGTAAGTTCTACCATTCCGATAATGCAGAAATTATTTATTTCAATTTATTTTTAAAATTTTAAATTTCTAAATTTTTGGGGTGTTACATCCTCCCCCACTTAAAAATTTGGTCCCCAAATTTACACATAATGGTATAGTTTCATACCTGAGAATAGTTCCGAGTGTTTTTTCTTCATTCTTTCCTCCGTTTCTTAGGTAGCATTTGTAACTCCGACTCGACTCCATTGGACCTTCACCATAGGAATGGTATGATTTCTGAGTCGCTGTATCTTTCGATCTAGTATCTCAACCGGCTTCTCTTCATAAGTCAGGTCCTCTCGGATCTCCAAGTCCTCATAGTTAATCACATGGTCGACATTGAACAAATACTTCCTCAGCATGGATATGTGGAACACATTATGCACATTTGCCAGTTGTGGAGGTAGTGCAAGTCTATACGCCACCTGATCAACCCTTTCCAGGATTTCAAAAGGCCTGATAAATCTGGGACTCAATTTTCCCTTGATCCCAAATCTTTGAATTCCCCTTGAAGGTGAGATCTTGAAAAAGACATGATCGCCAACTTGGAATTCTAGTTCTCTCCTTCTTTTGTCTACATAACTCTTCTGCCTGGACTGTGCTATCTTCATACGTTCCTTGACAATCTGAACATTTCTGACAGTCGCTTCAATTAAGTCGGGTCCAACCCATTGGTTCTCCCCAACCTCTTCTCAACAAAGGGGTGATATGCAACTCCTGCCGTATAAGGCTTCAAACGGTGCCATCTTGATACTTGCCTGATAGCTATTGTTGTATGCAAACTCCATTAGGTACAGCTGGTCGTCCCATCATCCTCTAAAGTCTAGCACCAGAGCACGAAGCATGTCTTCCACAATTTGATTGGTTCTTTCAACTTGTCCAACAGTCTGTGGGTGAAAGACAGTACTAAAATTCAGCTTGGTACCCATTGCTGCTTGTAATCCCTTCCAAAAGTGTGAAGTAAATCTAGGGTCCCGATTAGATATTATATTACATGGAACCCCATGCAATCTAACTATCTCTTTAACATAAAGTGCAGTCAACACATCTACTGACCAGGTACTCTTAATCGGCAAGAAATGAGCCGACTTAGTCAATCGGTCAACTATCACCCATATTGCATCCATACCACCTTTCATCTTGGGTAATCCCATGATAAAGTCCATACCAATGCTATCCCATTTCCATTCCGGAATTTCTAATGGTAACAACCCATCGGCTATTCGGAAATGCTCGGCCTTGACTTTCATGCATGTTAGACAATACGACACATGGTCTGCCACATCCCTCTTCATATTCGGCCACCAATAAGACCTTTTCAAGTCTTGGTACATCTTTGTTGATCCAGGATGAATCGTGTACTTTGACTAATGAGCTTTATTTAGCAACCTCTTTTTGAGTTCCCCATGATCAGGGACACATGTTCTACCTCGGAATAGTAACCTCCCATCGGATGCTAGAGTGAAATCCGATCTTTGTTCCAGCTTTTCTTTAATCTCAACTAAGAAGGAATCCTCTTCTTGTTTCTCCTTGATTTCAGTTAGTAGATCAGATTGTATTTGGAGATTGGAAATCATCACCTACTTCTCCTTCTTTCCCATGTCTAAATTCAAACTTGCAAATTGCTCCAGTAACTTCCATTCGCCCAGCATCATACTAGCTAGCATAGCTTCTGGTTGTCTACTTAAAGCATCTGCCACTACATTAGCTTTCCCTGGGTGATATTGGATGGAAAAGTCAAACTCTTTGAGATATTCTAACCACATTCTTTGTCTCATGTTAAGCTCCTTTTGTGAGAATAAGTATTTCAAACTCTTGTGGTCAGAAAAGACTTTAAATTGCTCACCATAAATGTAATGCCTCCAAATCTTCAAGGCGAACACTACAACTGCGAACTCCAGGTCGTGTACTGGGTAGTTTACTTCGTGGATCTTTAATTGTCTTGAGGCATATGCTATTACCTTCCCTTGTTGCATTAAGACACAACCCAGACCTATTCCAGAAGCATCTGAATAAATTTCAAATCCTCCCGCTTCAGTGGGTAAGGCGAGGACAAGGGCAGTAGTTAGACACTTCTTTAAGCTATTAAAGCTCTCCTCACATTCATCAGTCCACACAAATGGGTTTTCCTTCCGGGTCAGCTTGGTTAATGGTACTACAATCTTTGAGAAATCCTTTATAAACCTTCGATAATATCCTGCTAATCCCAGAAAGCTCTTGATCTCTGTGACGCTTGTCGGTCTTTCCCATTTCAACAGAGCCTCTACTTTTGATGGATCAACAGCGATACTGTAAGACCCTCGAATTTCTGTCGTATTTTTCGTATTTATGTGTGTATATTGTGTTGAGTATGTATGTACGTATTTACGTAGGTATTAAAATAGTATAATTACGTGTACATGTGTTTATATTAAACGTAAATAATGTATGTATTGCATGGTGATAGTATGAATATAATACCACGTACATATTGCATGTATAGAAGCTTGGTATGCATGGTTTCTGCATAAATTAGGGTTCTGGCCGAAGGCCCTATTGGCGTCAATCCCCTGGCCGTTGAGGTGGTGTTAGCGTCCAGCCATGGACGCCAACCCTAATTCCGGCGTCCAGCGATCTGGACGTCGACTTCTCTGGCCTGCATGCGCAGCAGAGCTGCAAACTTCTGAAGCAAGGCATGGCAACCATTGGGGGGATGTCCCCCAACGGCTCTCAGCTTGTCAAATCAGTATGGTGAGTGGGTGAGGGGCTCTCATTAGGTCTGAACCCGGATTTGGCCTCTCCCACTTCTCATTTCACCCTTGCAAGAGGAGAGAAGAAGAGAGAAAAACCCTAGAGCATTCTGTGAGAAAACCCCATTTTAGAACCCTCAAATCCGACCCCCTGGAGCTGGATTTGGAGATCTTCTGCAACAAGGAGGAAGCTAAAGCAAAGGGGAAGGCTTCTCCATCATCCCCTCGGCGTGGAGATCACCCAGGAGCCCGGAGGAAGGCGATCTTGGAGGCACTTCTGCAACTTCTTGGAACTGCCCAAGGAGGTCTTCTTCGAGCCATAAATCTCTTGGAGGAATTTTAGAGAGGCAAGTGACCTATCTATGGTGTCCCCGTATGAGTCTAGGTGGTTTTTGACATTTTTATGGAATTTTCCTCGAGTCCTAGACCCTCCAATTCACCCAAGATTTAGAGCTCGGGTCTGTGTTTCTGCACAGACCTGAGTAGACGGCAAGGTCCCTGGACGCCTAGTTCATCCTTGGCGTCCATCGACCATGCCGCTGACTCTGAGTCAGCGGCCAGAGACCGCCGTCTAGTTCTTCTGAACAGAACAGTGAGCTGTTCTGTCCCTCTTGTATATTAATTTCGGTATGTTTTATGCGATGATGATATATTGTACACCTTATACTCTATGTATATTGTGCATTGTGGTTGTGGATGAATGTGGTGTGATGGTGAATTGGGGTAATGACATCTTGTAAAATTGTGAGCATAACTTGTAGATAATTTTTGCAAATCAATGTTCCATGATTAGGATTAGTTGAATGTCTTGTTTTCAGTCTATTCATGAAGAATTGTGGGACATGTATGTATGTTCTGAATTTTTGGTAATTCATGCATACTTGTGGAATTGCTAGTAAGTTCGGTTCGGTAAAATGAAAGCATGTAAAAATGGTTTGTGGTAACGGATTTATAGATGTATGAATTAGGATGATGTTGTATTCTGAAATCATGCATTAGTGGTCTCTGTGCAAAACAGTAAGTGGATAATTTTCAAAATGTGTTAGACCCATGTTAGCTTAAGTTGTGAATAATATGCTAATTAGGTGTTTGATTTTCTGTAAATCCTATTTAGCTCAGAAAAATCTGAAAAATTGAGGGTATGATTTGGAACCCAAAACAGCATGTGGTTAAAATTTCAGGTCAATTGGAACAGTAAATAAAAAGTTATGTGCTTTCATGTGAAATGTGGATAATTCGTACATATGATCGAAATGTGATTTGATTTTTGTTTAAACCCAGCATGATTGGTGTGTTTACTGTGTGTTGAACCTTGAAAACTCTGTAGTACCATGTTAGGAAAAACAGAGGTGTTCATGTGAGTAAGAAAGTGTGAATGTAATGAAGAGTGTGAAGTGTAAAACCATGTGTAAAACGGTAAATGTGTAAAAGTGTAAACTGTGCCAATGTGATACTGCTTCCGAGAAGGCAGTGGAGCCGTATCAGGGAAAAGTCCCCCTGAGAAAGTTCATTGTGTTAAGTGACCCTAAGGGCATTAGGGGGAAATCCTGGAGGTGGACAAGTACCACTGGTTAGGGTGGAGACTTGTTCTCCCGGTCTGCGCAGTCCAAGAGTCGCCATTGTATTGCCTAGATGGCGTCTATGTGATGTGATGTGTTTGTGTCCTTCTTTGGTGGTTTGGACTATGTGTCACGGCACCTAAAATATGTGTAAAAGTGAAATGTGTAAAGTGTATGTGACCATGTGTAAATGTGTAAGTGATATGTGAATGTGTATGTGTAAAGTGAACCATGTGAAAGAGGAAACTAGTGTAAAGAAAAATGTGAAATCTTAGATATGTAAATGTGTTATAGAAACCATGTGAAACTAAATCTGAAACCAAGTGAATTCAGAAAATGCATGTTATTATTATTCTCATGTTTATGTGTGCAAAAGCGTTTAGAATCCATGATAGGAACAACAAATGAGTATGTGAGTAAAATGGCATGATGGATTGTTCATGTGTTATGTTTAAGCAACGTTGTAGCTTTCATGTGTAGGTTTATAGTCATTGAACCATGTGAAACCAGCAACCTAAAGCATGATAAAAAGTTATGTATGTACTTAAGAACATGTGGAATCCATGCTAATTATGTTCCCCGTTCATGTATGTAAATTATTCATGTCAATAGCTCTCACGTTTTGATTAAAGTCTCATGAGTGAATTGAATAGAGACCATGTGATAGGTGAATGTTATTTTTGAAATCTGAAAGCATGCGTTATGTATAAAATTGTAGAACCTTCATGATAGGTTGAAAACTTAAATGGACTAGCATGCTATGTGTTGCAAAGTGTAATGTGCGTGTAGAAACCACTAGGACATGTACGTGTATATCATGCATAGTGTTACTTGCTGAGTCCCTGGACTCACTCCTTGCTTCGGCGTACAGGTATAGTTGGTGACACAGTACCCTCGGAGGAGGCAGCAGAGACGGACTCCGAGTGTGGAGACTAGCCAGTTTTGAGATCTTTGTGATTGTGTACTTCTTAGTATGTACTTGAACATTGTATTAGAATTATCATTAAAAGAATGTAATATGTGGACATTTTGTATTTCTATTTCAGTAATTTAATTCATGTGAACTCTAGTTCCTTTTGCAAATTGTAAACTGCATGTATGTTTAATGTGGATGATGAATGAATGGAGATAGTTCTCTTTTACTTCTGCTACTCTGTTATATATATTCGCGTGTATCTCAGCTGTTTGTATCATTGGGTAAATGTCCCACTGTGGCTGGCAGCACTCGCTATACCGACGTGGGTTGGTATAACCGTACTGGTATAATGAGGGCCGTCACAGATACCATCCTTGGTTACCACATGCCCTAAAAATGATACCTCCTCAAGCCAGAATTCACATTTACTTAGCTTGGCATACAATTTATTCTCCCTCAGAATTTGTATGGCAATCCTCAAATGCTCCTCATGCTCTTCTTTTGTCTTGGAATATATTAGTATATCATCGATGAATACCACCACAAATTTATCAAGATATGGGCGATAAATGCTATTCATCAACTGCATGAAAACTGCGGGGGCATTTATTAGTCCAAAAGGCATGACAATGAATTCATAATGCCCATACCTGCTTCAAAAGGCTGTCTTGTGTATGTCTTCTCCTTTGATCCTCAATTGGTGGTAGCCGGATCTAAGATCTATCTTAGAGAAATATCTAGCTCCAGACAGTTGATCAAATAGTTCATCAATCCTTGGCAGATGATATTTGTTCTTGATGGTTAATTGGTTTAATTACCTGTAATCTATACATAGCCTCATCAACCCATCTTTCTTCTTGACAAAGAGGACATGTGCACCCCATGGTGATGTACTTGGTCGGATAAATCCTTTCTCCAGCAGTTCCATCAATTGCTCCTTTAATTCCTTTAATTCTGCGGGAGACATTCTATATGGTGTCCTAGACACTAGTGCTGCTCCAGGGACCAACTCAATGGTAAAGTCGACCTCTCGCTCAGAAGGAATTCCTGGAAAGTCTTCAGAAAAGACATCAATGTACTCGCTGACAATATGAATGTCCTTAATCTTGACTTCCTTCTTTGCGATGACAACATCAGCAAGAAAGGTCATACAACCTTTCCTCATCATCCTCTTAGCTTGTAGTGCAGAGATGAGGGACAGTCTCCTGCCGTTTCTATCCCTGGTGAACACTAGTTTTGGGTAATGGCTAAAGGTTACTTGGCTTCTCTTACAATTGATACTAGCCCCATGTTCAGACAACCAGTCTGCTCCTAGTATCATATCATAACCCTCCATGTCCATACAGATTAAATTTGCAGGTAGGTTTTGGGTTTCAATCAACACTTCACTAGATGGCAAATGATTTCTAAGATTGGTACCAGGACCAATCGGGGTTGACATAACTAACCCATATTTCATTGGGACAGGTTTTATAGGCAAGGTGTCAGCTAATGTTTGAGATATGAAGGAATGAGTGGCTCCCGTATCAAATAGAACAAATGCAGGACGAGAAAGAATAGTAAGTGTACCTTCCACAACACCTCCTTCTTCTGCAACTTCGGGCTCCTGAATAGCTTGTAAGCGGCCTTGCCTCCTTCGCCCATTCGGATGCTTATCTTGCGGGGCTTATTCTATCAGCATTGGGCAGTCATAAATCCTGTGGTCACGACTTCCACAGCGTAGACATCTCCCTTGTGCTCTCCAGCATTGTTCAGACAGGTGACTAGCTTTGTCACAATGTTTGCATCTTTCCTCATTAGCCACCACCAACTGCTTGCCTAATTCCTTCGGCTTCTTATCGGCTTGTTCAGTAAAACCTCCACTGGGCCTTTTCCTCCCAATGGTCAGTTGATACCTTCCGGTAGCAGACACTTGCTCCCTCTTCATAGACTTTCCTTTGATTCTTTCAGCTGTCTCCATGACATCTTCCAGTAATTGAGCCTTCTTTATGATGTCCGCATAAGTTTGAATGTCCATTGGCGCCAGTTGAGTGATATACTGGGGCCTCAAGCCATTCAGAAAGCATTTCGCCTTCATTCTTTCTGTCCCAATCAAGTGCACAGCATATTGGGACAGACGAGAGAATTGGGCCTCATATTCGGCCACAGTCAGTCCTCTCTGTTTCAAAGCCGCAAACTCGGCTGCTTTCCGTTCCTGAACCCTCTCAGAAAAGTATTTGGTGTTGAAGCGTTCAATGAACTGAGCCCATGTCAGTTGCTAACCATCTAGTGTTGCTTCCACCGACTCCCACCATGCCCTGACATCCTTTTCCAATTGGAAAGTTGCTAACAGTACTTTGTTTTGGTCCGTGCATTGCACGACTCTAAATATTCTTTCAATTTCCTTAACCCAGTGTTCAACAACATCCGGGTCAGTACTTCTTTCAAACCTAGGTGGATCCATACTTCGGAAATTCCGATGGAGATCACCGGCTCCGCAGTTACCCCCACCCTGGGTGGCTTGCATTATTGCCTGAGTCAAATTTTGCAAAGTTTGTTACATGTTTCTAGCCTGGGCTCGTTCAGCGGCCATTGAGGTAATAAGTACCTTCAAGACAATAATATAAGTTAGACATCTAAGTATAACACATGTGACTCCTATACACATAGCTCTACCCAAGCTCACATTAGGTATGTCAAATTTTGACTCGTGTGACCTAGTTTCATTCCATATTCCTATTCCCTTGGACCCTAAAGTTCATGCTTTGATACCAACTATCACGCCCCGATATTTAGCAGCGGAATAAATACCGGGATGCGTGAACGATACAAATAGACGTATCACTGTTGAGTAGCACAGAGTCACAATTAAACATAACAACACATTTGAGACCATAATGTTGTTCACAAAATACTCTTCATTCCATTTCAAACCATTAGTTACAACCTTACATAAAAGAACCAACTAAAGGGTCCATTATTCAAATAAAACTCCATGAAACTGTTTCACTATTACATAAACTACTCAAACATCTATTCCAAATACTTCATCTCCTCATATGACGGGTGCTCATCACTCTTGCCCTGCCCCATCCAACTCCACGATATCCTCATCACTACCTGAAAAGGACAGGATGATAGGGTGAGCGAACTAGCTCAGTAGGATGTACATCTCAATGTGCAGACACTAATATACGTGATTAACATTTTAAATAGGCAGGATATGAACATGAACATGAACATGATAACAATGTATGTATTCCTAACAAATCAAATAACTGTATAGAACGAATATTATATCAGATCAAATATTGAATCTCATATACAATGGACAGGTAATTTCATGGGTAGAATCGTATCAAAAGGAATTGGCCATATTCACACAGATATCACATATTCACGTAATCAGACGTATCATATCAAACGAAGGCACATTAACACAAATCTTGCACATGTATCAGTGCCATGCCAAGCACCACAAGCCCATACTCCCACAGTTATAAGTACGTTGGGGCGCTCCTCCCCAAGACCAGACCGGGCCCCTATTGCACATGCATTGGTCAAATGGACCGAAGTCCCATATTGTGCCGAACAAACATATACATATTATGGCCACAAAGTTTCAATGACAAGCTCATAGTAATAGAGACATGATCAATCATAGAGTCAAGGTATGACAAAAGCTCAAGAGATCAAGTGGACAGTATAACGCCGGATCTTAGGTTTCATAATTCATTAATGTCTTAACAAGATGGTGACTAATGATAGATTGTACACAGAAAAAGTGTGCTCTATCTCCAAGGTACTTCATGGTACAACCAGTTCGGTCTCTATGAGGGAATCCATAGAGTAGGGAGACTTACGGAGGTCTTAGGGAAAAGATCGCTAGTCTGCCAATACGGAATGACTGGCAGAGAGCTCCCAATTCCCCAAGAGGGGTGTGCCTAATCGTGTAAACGTGTAAGTGACGTGTCACAGATCTTTCCTAACATGTATGCAATTGATGATTAAATAGTGAAACATCGGAAAGCATATAAATAAAACATATGCACATCATGGAAGACAACTTAACTAACAAGTCCATGCTAACATGTGTTCATACACACATTCATATTATATCCTTATCATGTCAATTTCACGTCAAACTAGATCACAAGACAATAGTTCATGAACATAATATCAGTCATATTAGAATCAAATTCAAGTCATTATAGTTTTCAAATAGGTTGATTGCTTTTAAGCTAATGCACACTAAGTGACATGCTTACATACTAAGAGATTAAATATGCTGACTAACTAACCAAAAAGTGAAGTCTCGGGTCGGTCTTTGAATCGCGTCCTACACAGTAAACGCTTTTCATAACACGATGTACAATCAAACAGGGCCAACAGTGAAGAAATCTAAATCGCGTCGGCCTACATGGCCGCCTTATAACTTGAATCGCGATAGGATATCCCGTCGCGTTCATGAAACACATTAAAATAACAATATAAAAATTGACGAAAAACCTTGAGTGGGAAACCATGCAGAATCGCGTCGGGTGTTCTTGTCGCGTATTAGACCGGCGCAGAAACCCACGCGGTGCGAAGTCTCATGCGAACCGTTGACTGGTCAGATGTTGAATCGCATCGGACTGCATGGTCGCGGTTTACTGAATCGCGTCGGCCTTGATACCAGGCACTGGAATCGCGTCGCCTGAAATTGAACATGAAATTAGCCATTCACGAGATCAAGTTATATATAAAACGGAAGCACGTGCATAGGACTGGTTGATCTTAAATGATGCATCTGATAAATCTGATTAAGAAAAAAATAGACAAGGGTGCACCTTACCTGTTCATGTTGGCTATTGAAGCGCTGTCTACTTTGTGTAATGAGAGAGTAATTGAAGGTAGACTCAGAAGTTTCAAGGTTAATATCAGAACACCATCAGTTTCACATATTCTCTATGCTGATGATGTCTTCCCTTTTGGCCATGAGAAGGAGCAGAAGCTTAAGGAAATGATCAATATCCTTCAGAATCTCACAGAATTAGGCCAGTTTGGGACAACAGGGTTAGTCTACCCGTGGGTAAATTAACCATGGGTGGGCTAACCCAAAATTTAACCTACCTCAGTTTGACAACAAAAAGCCTTGCTCAGGGGTAGATGTCCTGCCCAGGGGTAGATTTTCTGCCCCACCTCCTGAGCAGGGGCAGGGTTACCCACGTTTTAGGATGGGTACCCTGGTTATCCCAACCCACCCTGTCAAAGTGAAAAAGGACTTTTCTGGAGATCTACACCGACTAGAGGATAGTCCAATCATTAAAGAAGCGTCTCCAACTTCGAGGATCGACCTACATCGACAAGAAGGACTGGATCTGAAGTAGTTGGAGCACCCTTTTGGCTGGCCGATGAGGGCTTCACCAACAAAGTTTGATCTTCTCGAATTTATTTTGAGGCAAGTAACCTATGGATATCAACCCTACCCATGTCCCTTAGGTCCTAGATAATTTTGTGGATTTTTCCTCGTGTCCTGGAACCCCCATTCATCAAGCTTTTATGCGTTCTGTCTGCATTTCTGCAGACAGTAACTTAACAGCCAGATTGTTGCTGTTAAGATCCTTGGTTGGCGGCCACATATGGTGCCGTTAACTCATGTTGGCGACACAGTCTTTGCCGCCAAGTTCTTTATGTTTTCAGAAAATATGAATTGATCTATATGCTATAGATTTCGGGCTTGTGCTTGGCTATACTTGCTGTAAATTTTATGTGTGGTCATATGTAATCAGTAGGTCATGTCATGAGGATATTTAGAATTTCTATACATGGTGTTAATTATTGAAATTTCTGTATTAATGAGAGAAGCATGGTTTATCTATGTTTAATCCTGAATAATTATATTTGTTGCATGTTAGAGTTTTAGAAATTTTATATGATCATATGATGACTATTTTCATGTGTTTGAGCTGTTAAGCACGACTGTTTGGATGTAAATCATGTGTTAATGAATTTCTTGATAAATAGGACTAAAATCTATCTTAATTAGTAAAATTAGATGTACTGTTTTGAAAAATATGTAAAATTTAGCACGTGTTATATAACCTGTGTAAAGTCTGTGATAAAGTTTCATGTTGTTTGAACAACAGTAAGTACCACTATTGATTTAATGAAAGCATGTGACCATGATGAGCATAATTATCTTAATCATGTGAAATTTGATGTCTAGCAGCATGTTAAGGCTTCATTATAGTTCATTTTCATTGTAAAACAGTAACTCCATGTTTGGTCAATTGAAACGTGTGCAATTGTTAAATAATGCATGTAAAATGGTTAAATAGTACATGTAAAATGTGTAAATAATGTGATAAAATGTGATAAAGTGAATGTGTAAAATTGGGCCGAGATTTACACTGCTACCATAGAGGTCTGAGAGCTGTACCATAGAAAAGTCCCTATGGAAGGCTCAACGTCATGTGATATCCTTAGGGCCTTAAGATGAAACCCTAGAGGTGGACAAGTACCACTGGATACGGTGGAGAGGGCTTGTCCCGGCCTGCGCAGTTACCAAGATTTGCCACTAGATTACCCAGGTGGCGGGTGTGTGTCAAGAGAAGTGCTGTGTGCTATGTGCTATGTGATATGGGTGCGTGCGTCCTCTAGATGGTAGTTAGGACTATGTGTCACAGCAACTTAAGTATAAAAATGTGAATAAAGTGTAAAGTGACATGTGAATGTGGCACGTGATAAGTGCAAATGATATGACATATGATAAGTGAAAGTGCAAGAGAAAACTATGTGGAAAATGTGTGAATTGATGTGTAAGGGAGAGTAAATATTAATGAGAGTATAAAGTGCATGTGAAAACCAAAGTAAAAGGAAAAATGCATATATTCATGTGTTAATATGTTTAATGTAATATCATGTTATATAGTTTAATAACATTCATGTAGTAGTGTAGGTAAATATGTGTATGTGAATATGTAAACTGTGCAATATGAAAGATGAGCATGTGGAATTGTTAAATGAATGAGATAGCATGTGAATAAATGTAAATCCATGTGATTGTATCGAATTCATGTCAAAACAGCAAGCAAAGTATGAGTATAATTGTGATAAATACATGAAAGAATGTCTAGATTCCATGCTAGATATGCTATTTACTTAGTACATAGTTTCATGCTTCAATTGTATATAGTTGCCAACCGACTTGAATATGTTTTAAACCTTCAATTCTGTTTAATAAAATGTGATATCATGTGTAATTGTGAATTATTTACATTAAAACAGTAAGTTAAATGTGTAATTAAATGTGAAAAGTGCAAGTGAAATTAGTTAGATATCATGCTATGAGTGTTCATTATCTTGTACATAACTTCATGTTCTAAGTTGGTAAAATTGTGCAATGATATGATTAGTATTTGAATCATGAATTATAGGATATGTTATGTGTAGAAAATATGTATAGGTGTATGTTTATTATTCATGATTTAGAATGAACATGTGTTAGTTTAAAACATGTTTAGGTAGTTTATGTATGTTGAGAATTGTATAAAGCATGTGCCATGTAATTTATTATGGTGTAAAAGATAGTATATGTTTCCTTATTGCTTAATAGTTAGTATGTGTGTGATATGTGTAAGGTTGTGTGTCCTTAGATTGCTTGCTGGGTCTTTTAGACTCATACTTGCTTCGGCATATAGGTGAGACATGTGTCTCCGTACCTGGAGAGGGAGTAGCGAGGAGCATCCCTGAGCACGAGGAGTAGTCTTTTGTGGAGTTTACTAGATAGTTGTAATTTCTCTTTCATAGTATGAATAATGTTATTCGTATGACAATGTAATAGACAATGTATTTCTTTTGAAATTGTAATAATGTGGACATTGCCATTTCTTTCATTTGCTATATAGATTGTGGAATGGTGTGATGATGATGGAATGAGAATGAGTTATTTCTTTTAATTCCGCTATACTCATATGTATTCATGTACATATCAACCTATCATTTAGTGTTGGGTTATTATTCCACTGTAATGACGCCCTTTGTACCGATGGTGATTGGTATAATTGTACTGGTATAAAGATGGTCGTTACACCTGGTGGCCTGGTAGAAATTACAAAAGTCTAAAGTGCTCGGCGGTCTCCTGTTCCCCGGCTTCGATGAAGCCTCCTGCCTCAGTAGATACCAGTCCCACGCCTACCGTAAGGCGTCGCCCTACAAACCCTCCCCTTACCTCCTGTGGCGTCTCCGGGACTACGAGGCCAACCACCGGAGATGGGCCCCGCACACCAGGTCCTATTGGAGGGCACTCTGCCTGCTGAAGCCCAGGCGAGGCGGCGAGGGATCCCCGGGCAGTTCTTGATCCCGGCATTCGAGGTGGAGCTCGTCCGCATGTTCCCCAAGAAGGTGGCGGTATTCCACCACCTAGGTCGATACCTCTTCCACCCTTCCAACGAGGTCTGGAATCTGATCATGAAGTACTACGAAGAACACCTCGCCACAGCGAGGGAGAGGGTGAGGATATAGATCAGGGTTTTCACAGTTAAGCTCCGGCCGTTCGACCTCATCTTGCACTAGATCTTAAACTGCACCCTTTCGGAGAAGCATTTGCCGGAGTTGGACCTCCGACGACAAGTCACCCCCGCCACCAGCGTTGGGGATGGAAGAACAACAGAAGAAGGAGGAGGAGAGGAAGAGAAAATGGCATTACCTTACGGAGGGTTGGGGACGGCATTGGGGATGGCATTGGCGTGCTCGGGCCGACGGTGCTCGGGACGGTGATGCGTGGCTCACAGCGATGGCGTTGAGGCTTCGACACCTGGTGTCAAGATGACGATGCACAGGTCGGAGACGACGGTGATGCACGACGTCGAGACGGGGGATCGCGACGAGAGGCAATGGGGATGGCGTCGAGGGTTTCGAGGTTTCACGAATGGGGAGGGAAAAAGAAGTGTCGAGGGTTTCGGGGGAAAATGGTCTCTGGGATTTTACAGGGGATGCCTAAATCCAGAGTTTAGGAGAAATCTTTTTACATATTTATGTTTTCTGGGATTCTAAATGACTTAAAAATAATCTTTTTCCTGAAAAAGTTTTTCTTAGTTGGGTTTTACACCCAACAAAACAGACCCTTTTGGTGGATCTTACTTTCGGTGACAATGCAAAACTATGACGGATTTTGTCCAATTATGTTTTGAGAGGGATATATATGTATTTTTTTAATAATTGGTTGGACATTGCAAAATATCACCTTGCTTTTGCATTTCTTTGTCTTAAAAAAACTACATATATATGCCTCACAGCTATATAGTATTTGAATGCACACATCTAACATTTGTGTATTATATTATACAATCCCAATTTTATGAAAATTAATCAAGCTATTAGAATTCAAAGAATATTCTATTACCATGTGTTACGGTTGCTCCAAGGACATCGGCCAAAGTCGACTTGACGTCGGGAAAATCTTCTCTTAGCTGACAAAGAATGCGCCTCGGCCCCATGACACCTACAAGTCTACTGAGGGAGTTCGGTGGGGAGACATTTCGACGCCCAAATTAATCTTCGACCAAGGAGTAGCATGTGGTCGGAGTAGATTGCTTATCCCTTTGCTGATCGAGTGCCTTCCTTATATATAGATATTTTAGTCACCCTCCAGTCTAAAGAATGGGGACCAGAGATTAGTATACATTGTCTCGATCCAAGGTAGGTAGCACTGCAATACCATATCGGAGATCCTGCGTCGCTTTGTCTGTCGTGCATGACTCCAATATCGAGCATGCCTTACCGCCATACCGACGAACCCATGCCCCCCCGGCAGTCGGTAGAGGAGGGATTGCGTATGTCAAGGAGGTCGAAGATGACCTTACTGCCCAGTCTGCCCTGGCCTCGGCACGTGGTGAGGCCATGATCAAATCCGACCTTCTCTGTTGGGCCTCCCGCGCGGGAGGAGTCTCATGACCGTCCTGAGCCGGCCCGCTCACCTCGACTATAGTCCGAGGCAAGCATGTCCCTTGTTGATCCTGGTCGTCTGGCATGGCCGACACTCAGGCTTCGGAGCACGAGAGAGTCAGCTGTGTCACCATGTAAACAACACTGTTAAAAAAGTTAAAAAGATCAAAATGGAGAGAGAGATAGAGAAAGAGGGGGGTGGGGTCCCTCGGAGAGATCTCAGGTGATTAGAGTTATAGAGGGTAAATTATTCTTTTTACCTTAACTCAATTATGATTGAGTTAAATAAATAGAACTAAATAATAAAGACACACGATGAAATATGGGAATACAGAGATACAAAGTGTAATATCAAGATTTCAGAGCTATATATTTGAGTGCACAGATTTCTGGGGTATATCTATAATTGCTCTTCTCTCTATAATTTCTTTCTTTAAATAGCAGCATTTCCGTCGTCGGCCCTGCCTCGGGTGCAGCTCTTTCCTTCGAGGTTGGTCCTCTGCAATCTTCATCATCTCTGCGGGGGAGCCCTTTAGGGTTTCCATCCCCGGCTCCGCCTCTCTCTCTCTCTCTCAGAGAGCCTACGGCCATGTCGTCGAAGCAAGGTCTTGGTCTCCATGCTTCTCTACTTCTTTTTCTGTTTTCCCCCAACCTAAGCGATCTGGGTTTGATCACTGTAAAATTGATATTCGCAGGTGGCAAGGCGAAGCCCCTCAAGCAGCCCAAGGTGGAGAATAAGGAATACGACGAGGTATGTGTGGTTTATCATGGTCTGTTTTGGTATTTAGGTTCGTTGTTATTTATGTAGGCATCCGTTAATTTGTGCCTCTCGTGCCCTTCTTCAGCTTTCTCTTTAAACTATGACGCGTTCGTGGTCCACTTGGAAAGTTGCTTTTGGTTTCTGTTGATGCATTTGGCTTGTCAAAAACCAGCGAATGCTTCGGATGATATTGATCTAGTGGTCATCTTTGGATAATAGTCTGTCTTTCGTGGTATCTTTTGGGATGTCCTTCGCCAAATTTTTTTTCTCTTGATTTATTTCCTTTTCCATGTGATCGAAAGGTGTGATCAGAGTCATGACGAGGATTTCCTATTAATAGCTGATACAGGCCTGCCTTTAGGTCATGATTTATCTTTCGGTGAGCCGTGAATGAAAATTGGGTGCATTAGAGAGATGATCCGCTTTGATTTATTGCCTTGGATCCATATTGATTTGACTATTTCTGTTATTCTGAAAGATGTCAAACGCCCAGGTTTATTTCTGACCCATCAATAGGTCGATGAAGAAATCCTCACCCTTTCATAATATGTAAAGTTCTTCTTGCAAGCGCAACATGGGGGGACTATTTTCTTTTACCCATTTTAATCACCTAATCCTTTCTCTACTTTTGGATGCTGGGGACACCTAAATGGCTAAACCGAATATGTCAATGTGGTCTTTCACCAAAACCCCAAGATGTCATGTCAATGGGGTCTTTCTCATATTGGTTGCCTAGACCTACCCTGTTTTCAGCCCCTTTCACACTCCTTGCTGACATCCTAGTCTAGTGCAGACGTCATTACAAATACAATTCATTGAATTTAGAAGCTCATTATCCCATGGTAAGGAGATTCCTCTCTCTTCTCTTATAGAAAATTCCACAAGCAGTGGGCCTCCTCTTTACAACTGCTCATATGCTCTTGGTCACGTCATGTCCAGTATAAAACACGGAATGCAAATTTCACCTCTCTGACCTTTGACAGGTGTAGTTATGGTCAAGTGCATGTCCGCACAATTATCATACAATATTCAACCAGGCTGTAAAACTTGTCTTCTGCCGAGTGACTAGTTCCTCCTCCTTGCAGGATGTTCCTTCTAAACATGTTTTCTTGTTGGTGTTCCTTCTGCTACATGTTATACCCAATCTACCTGGAAGATAGATCTGTCAGCATGTTTCTAGAAATTGAATTGATATGACTTCTGCAAGATGGAGATATTTTGGTTGATTGTTATAACCTGAAGGAAGCCTGAGGAAGTGAGTAGGGACTAGGAGGGCATAGTTTGCAGAAATAAAAGAACAACACTTTCCTCATGATGATCATTGTTGTTAGCTACAAAAATCATTATCCTATCAATATAGAGGATGGCAGTCGACTAGATGTTAGTTGTTATCTTCAATTGTCATGTTCAAGTCACATTGAGTATCTGGTGAATGTGAGAGGCTTTCTTATGTTTGTAACAGTTTTTAAAATTCATAATCGAAGGAATCAAGTATCCTCCTAGGCAATGGCATGAGACAAGGCAGTGACAAGTCACCTTGCTTCAGCCGAGATCGATGGGCAATTGCTGGAATTGCGACCTTTAGTACTTGGGCCTGTCTCAAGTCTTGGCCCATTAGGTCACCCGACTCACACATCTCCTCCAGCTTATATTAGCCCACCACCCCCTCCTCTACCTCACCCTCTTTCCTTCCTCTTATTAGCATCTTTAGCTTGATATTTCAAATTTTCTTTTGTATCTTTTACAATTAGCTTTTAGTTCCTATAACTAGGCTATTTCACCTTGGATTTAAGAAACCCAACTTTCCTTATAACAAGTCCTTTAAGTTTCTTTGATTCTAGGTTAGATAATCAAAAATCAAGTTATAGGGACTAAAAGTTAATTGTAAAAGATCACGAGGACTGAAATTTGAAAAAAAGCTCAAATTCTATGTAAATCTTAATGGATGTTTCTAATCACTAATGGATGTTATGTATGATCTACTTTTGATTTGCACCTCTGAAGATGAGGCCTTGGTCACCTTACACCTCTGGCTATATAGGTGTGAGAAATATTTTTTTAACACTTTAAAATTTTTTAAGTTTATCTTTGGATTTGATTTATTTGGATTTTTATTTATTTATATGGACATGGTCTTATTTAGTTCATTTGACCTCCCCTACTAACTGTGGTTAGTGTTAATTATATCAGCACAAAGGTTGAATACCCTTGATTAGCCATCAGACAAATCCGTTGAAATAAAAGAACGTGACTCACATTTGAATGAAATGAATTACACATGGAAAGAAACACAGTTGCAAACATGCAGTTCATTTTTTTGAAATTTTTTGATATTTATTTCATTTTATTGATTTTTAAATTCATTTTTCTCATTTTTGGTATTTTAGAATTATCGATTCCATTTATTTAAACATTTTCGTTATTTATTTATTTAAATTAGGATTATATGGATTAAATTGATATTTTTATTTATTTAGTTGATTTAAATGGGGATTAACTTAAGGTGGATCAAAAATAATGTGAGACATGACTTGTTTGTTGTTTTTATGTTATTGAAAATTAAATAACAATGTTTGTGAAATATTTTATTAAGGTTTGTTGAAAAATTGGTTGATTTTGATTAAGAAATCAAGTAGCGAAGTGTTTAAAATAAACGTGACTACGTGCAATTATTCGTATAGTGCGTGATTAAATGCATAAAATTAGCCCAATAGGTCCATTAAACATCATACGTGAGAATATGTCAAATGCCGGTCCAATTAAGCATCGTTAGGCCCATTAAGAATGAAACATCATAATCATTTGCATGAAAAATACAAGTTCGGCCTAATAAGCAATTTGAGGCCCAATAAGAAGTTTGGCCCAATAAAGAAAGCCCAATGGACCTTGCTTAAGATTTGAGAAAATTCAAATTGTGTCTTGCACAATGTTCTTTAGGGCTGCCTTACAGACCCTTTTTCCAGACCGCCTTGCAGTCCCAGAGTTTTGCTCTGTGTTCAAACTTCAGAAATCCTCCCATCTAGTCTGGGGCGCCCCATGTGTTTTTATAGGAGGTGGAGAAGACACCGTCCCGGTCATTTGAAGTCCCGTCCCGGTCATTTGAAGACCCGTCCCGGTCATTTGCACTGTCCCGATCATTTGCACCGTACTTGCCATAAGCGCCGTCCCGGTCATTTACAGACCCTCCCCGGTCATTTGTACTTGGCTTTTTTCATATCTCCCCTTGTTTCCTTTTTTTCTTTTTACCTCTTATCTTTTCATTTTTGCGTTTGTGCCCTTTAGGGCATCGGGAGATAGAGCGTGAGAGGGAGATGGCGGGGAGGGAGGAGGCACCCGGCCTCCTCCTCCTCTCCTCTTCGCTTAGCCGGCAGCGGCGGGGGAAGCCCATCAACGGCGGCGGCGGCGCGAAGGGCAAGCCACAGCGGTGGTGTTGGCGAAGGGGGCAGCGGCAGCGGAGCGCAGGGAACCAGCGGCGGCGGTGGCGCAGGGAACCAGCGACAGCGGCAATGGCGAGCGCATCCAGCAGCAGCGGCAGGGGCATACGGCGGCAGCGGCAGGTGCACCAGTAGCAGCAACAGGGGCGATCGGCGGCGGCAAGCAGGTCGGGTCAGCGGCGGCGGCTGCCGAGGCGCGGGCTAGCAGCAGCGGCGGCAGTGGCCACAGTAGTGGGGGCCAGCGGCGGCGGCTACTGGGCCTTGGCCCTTCCTTCGCCTCTCCTCCTTCCTCCTGTGATGGGCAAGCCAACAGAGGGAACCAAGGTGAGGTCCCTCCTTTTCTTCTGTATTTTTTGGTTTATTTGCTCTGTTTATCTCCCTTTTTTCTTTTGTTTCTTCCTCGTGGGGGATGAGGCTAAAATTCGGCACAACAAATGCCCCCCACGAGACTGGCGTCCGAGAGTGAAACATAGGGCGACTGTCTCGTGTGAATCCTTTCAACTGTATTTTAGCACATGTTGCTCTTCAGAGGGTCCATTCTATCTACTTCGCCAATGCATTTCGGCCATTTTGGCTTTCTTGAGATTTTTGGTGGAGATATTATATTTGTGTACTTGATATGTCACAGCTTATGACATACTTGCAGTAAACTTTTCATTTCTTTTAGACTTGCAGTACCAATGACCAAGGTTCGACGCATCGGGGAATCGAGGCGAATCGGGTTTTTCCTGATCCGCCACGATTCGCCTGAATTGAGCCGATTTACATGGGAATCGGATGAGAATCGGTCCGATTCGATGGGAATCGGGCGAATCGGGTTTCTCCTGATTCGATCCGATTCGGCCGAATCGGACCGATTCGATCCGCCACGCCAAACCATGCCAATGACCATCATCTCATGACAACAATGTCAAAATTTTGCTTTATGCATTGAGAATTGTGATTTTGCTGCAATATATCTTCTGCCATGTTGCATTTATCCTTTTCTGTTCTCGTTCCTCTGTGGCAAAATTTGATCTCCTGTTGTCTTGATCTTGCAGAGTTGGATCAGGTACATGACACATTGACATTGAAGGAGATTACTTGAAGCCAAAAATCATGGGATCCAACTGGCTGTTTTGCAAGCAGAGGCTGCTATAACTTTTACAAGAATCGTGCAAGCCATGAATTGGCGTGAGATGACGACCTCGCTTATGCATGATAGAGCTGTTCATGCCATTCTTTTGTACATGTTGACCTTCTGAGGACAGGCGACACTGGAGCATAGGCTTACTTGAGATATGTTGTTTTTAGCATCAGTACATGCTATTCATTCATTTTGACTTCTCTTTTTTTTGGCTATCCCAAAGGGCCTGTCTTGGGACCAAGACTTTTATTTGCTATATACATCGTGCTTCTGTGTTTCACCATCAACATGTGATCTTTATTAATAACAGGGGTTTTAAGGCTTCCCTAAAAGCCGTGAGGTATTTCACTTAGAGGATTAGGGCTCCTCTGGGGCCATGACATGCTTGTGTTAGAGAATTAAGGCTTCTCTAGGGCCATAATTTTGATGAGAGGATTAAGGCTCCCTCGAGCACATGATTTCGGTGAGAGGATTGAGGCTCTCTCAGGCATATGATCTTGAGTGAGAGGATTGAGGCTCCCTCAGGCTCGTGATTTAAATGAGAGGATTGAGGCTCCCTCGGGCACGCATTTGGGTGAGAGGATTGAGGCTCCCTCGGGCAGGTCTTTTCGTTGAGAGAATTGAGGCTCCCTCGGGCACATATTTGGGTGAGAGGATTGAGGCTCCCTCGGGCACATATTTGGGTTGAGAGAATTGAGGCTCTCTCGGGCACATATTTGGGTGAGAGGATTGAGGCTCCCTCGGGCACATATTTGGGTGAGAGGATTGAGGCTCCATCAGGCACGTATTTTGGTTGAGAGGATTGAGGCTCCCTCGGGCACGTATTTTGGTTGAGAGGATTGAGGCTCCCTCGGACACGTCTTTTAGTTGAGAGGATTGAGGCTCCCTCGGGCACGTATTTGGGTGAGAGGATTGAGGCTCCCTCGGGCACGTCTTTTGGTTGAGAGGATTGAGGCTCCCTCGGGCACGTGATTTGGGTAAGAGGATTGAGGCTCCCTCGGGCATGTGATTTAGGTGAGAGGATTGAGGCTCTCTCGGGCACGTGATTTTGGGCGAGAGGATTGAGGCTCCCTCGGGCACGTACTTTGGTTGAGAGGATTGAGGTTCCCTCGGGCACGTATTTTGACTTTTGGCTGGTCTTGACGACTTGTTAGCCAACAGATGTAAATTTTGACTTAGCCGGCCATCATGGATAGGGAATGTCCATAACAATGTGGCTGACAGATTTTGCTTTTCTTTTTTCCTTTCTCTTTTTTTTTTGTTCACATCACCAACCTCAGCGCCCTTTCGGGTTTTCGCCAAGATTGGCCCCTTCTAGCTTTTTCCAACACGCCTTTGCAGGTTTTCGCGTTGAGGGGTTTACCCATTTTTGCCTGAGGCGCCCTTTCGGGTTTTCACCTCAGTTGGGTTTTAGACCTTTTTACCCTTGATCTATCACGATGAAGTGGTAGACCAAGTCCGTTGGGGCACCTCCTTTTTAAGCCCATATTTATTCTATTTATTTTCTCTTTTTTTTTTCTCCTTTTTCTTTTTTTGTAAGGAATTAAAGGCTTCCCTGAGAGCCGTAAGAATTTGAATTTGTGTATGGTAGGGAATTAAAGGCTTCCCTGAGAGCCGTGAGAATTTGGATTTAAATTTTGGCTGACTTGGCCAACCTTGATGGTGTGTTGGCCAAGGGTTTGGGTTTATGTGCGGTAGGGAATTAAAGACTTTCCTGAGAGCCGTAGGATTTGAATTTGGATTTTAACTGGGTTGGCCAACCTTGATGGTGTATTGGCCAGAAGCTTGGGTTTATAGTCGGTAGGGAATTAGAGGCTTCCCTGAGAGCCATGGACTAAGAGTTTGGATTTGTGTATGGTAGGGAATTATAGGCTTCCCTGAGAGCCATGGATTGTGAGTTTGGGTTTTTGTATGGTAGAGAATTAGAGGTTTCTCTAATAGCCATGGATTGAGAGTTTAGATTCATGTATTGTAGGGAATTAGAGGCTTCCCTGAGAACCATGGATTGAGAGTTTGGATTCATGTATGGTAGGGAATTAGAGACTTCCCTGAGAGCCGTCAATGTGAGTTTGTGTTTATGTATGGTAGGGAATTAAAGGTCTCCCTGAGAGCCATGGATTGAGAGTTTGAATTTATGTATTGTAGGGAATTAAAGGCTTCTCTGAGAGCCGTCAATGTGAGTTTGTGTTTATGTATGGTAGGGAATTAAAGGCTTCTCTGAGAGCCATGGATTGAGAGTTTGAATTTATGTATGGTAGGGAATTAGAGGCTTCCCTGAGAGCCATGGATTGAGGATTTAGATTTATGTATTGTAGGAATTAGAGGCTTCCCTGGGAGCCATAAATATGTTTAGAGGATTGAGGCTCCTCTAGGGCTCGTGATTTGACTTTTGATTGGTCCTGACGACTTGTTAGCCAAAAGACGTAAGTTTTGACCTTTGACTGGCCTTGACGGTTTGTTAGCCAAAAGACATGGATTTCGACCTTTAACTGGCCTTGACGACTTGTTAGCCAAGAGGTCTGGAATTTGAGCTTTTTGACTGGCCATGACGGCTTGTTAGCCAAAGAAGCTCGAGATTTGACTTTTGACTGGCCTTGACGGCTTGTTAGTCAAAAGACGTGGATTTTGACCTTTGACTGACCTTGACGACTTGTTAGCCAAGAGGTCTGGATTTTGAACTTTTTGACTGGCCATGACGGCTTGTTAGCCAAAGAAGCTCGAGATTTGACTTTTGACTGGCCTTGACGGCTTGTTAGTCAAAAGACGTGGATTTTGACCTTTGACTGGCCTTGACGGCTTGTTAGCCAAGAGGTCTGGATTTTAAGCTTTTTGACCAGCCATGACTGCTTGTTAGCCAAAGAAACTCGGGATTTGACTTTTGATTGGCCTTGACGACTTGTTAGTCAAAAGACGTGGATTTTGACCTTTGACTGGCCTTGACGACTTGTTAGCCAAGAGGTCTGGATTTGGAGCTTTTTGACTGGCCAG
This sequence comes from Colocasia esculenta, assembly GCA_014218235.1. NCBI lineage: Eukaryota > Viridiplantae > Streptophyta > Magnoliopsida > Alismatales > Araceae > Colocasia > Colocasia esculenta. Next base: position 152,647,430 of record CM024755.1, read on the forward strand.
GACGGCTTGTTAGCCAAAGAAGCTCGGGATTTGACTTTTGACTGGCCTTGACGGCTTGTTAGCCAAAAGACGTGGATTTCGACCTTCGACTGGCCTTGACGGCTTGTTAGCCAAAGAAGCTCAGAATTTGACTCCTTTCTTTTTTTGAATGAAGACTTTTTCTTTTGCTTGGGTTCTCCTCCTCTCTCTTTCTTTGAGCAGAGTTCGAATTTCCCACACTTCTTATAAGGGCGGAAAGACACAATCATCGTTGTTTCGGTCGTAGCCCCAGAATTGGATTATTTATTTGAATGAACTTAAGGGTTGTTTCGTCATTGACAACTCTTGTATCTTTCCTTTTATAAGAAATGCAGGCTAACTCAATCTCGCTCTTAAGAAAGGTCGAGAGAGTACCATCATCTCTTTTTTTTGATATACCAATTGTGATGCCCTTTTTGGGTTTTCACCACAATTAGCCCCTTCTTTCTTTTGCCTGCATGCCCTTTCGGGTTTTCATGCAGCAGGGTTTCCCATTTTTACCTGAGGCGCCCTTTCGGGTTTTCACCTCAGCTGGGTTTTAGGCCTTTTTGCCCTTGATCCATTTTAAAAGAGTAATGGATCAAGTCTGCCGAGGCACCTCGTTTTTAAGCCCCTTTCTTTTTCTTTTATTTTTTTATTTTTTTTCTTCTTTTTTTATTCATTTGGAAGATCTTGCAGTGAGATCACTTCTATATCTTCAGTGTGTACCAAAGATAAGTCCACCTGTTGCATTGTGTAGACGTACTCACACTCAGGAGTATGGTACAGTTTCATGTGTCTGCCATTTAAAGGCGGGAACATAACATTTCTTTGTTTTGTCGACTACTGTGTAGACGCCACTTTCAAACACTTTGTCGACCATAAATGGGTTAAGCCAATTGGCTATGAATTTGCTTTTGGGATGAGAGGCCATGACATCTTTTTGCTTGACCATGACAAGATCTTCCTTTTTAAAAGCTCTTTCTTTCACTAGCTTGTCAAAAGCGCGGAAAATCCATGCTTGATAATTTTGAAGGTGTTTGGTATGCAACTAAACGTTTTTTCTTCCAAATTTGACAACTCTTCAAGCCGTTTTTCAATTTCACTCCCCTCGTCAGTAGGGAGCCCGTAGTGGAGAGCTACCATATAAGATGAGAGCTCAATTTCAACATGGATGACTGCTTCGGTCCCATAGACTAGGGAAAAAGGCGAGCATCCTGCAGGAGTTTTGTAGATGTTGCGATAGGCCCATAGAGCTTCATGCATCTTTTCGTCCCAATCGCGCTTTCGACCATTTACCAATTTGACCATGAGTTTGCATAAAGTTTTGTTGAAGGCTTCGGCTAACCCGTTGGCTTGAGGGTAATACACCGTTGATGTCCTCCACTCAATATGGAATTTTGCTATCAATTTGTATATTATCTGATTTTTGAATGGAATGCCATTATCAGATATGATTTGACTTGGAACCCCGAATCGATATATGATGTGGTGACAAAGCGAGCCATCGCTTCTCCAGTAGTTTCTTTCAACGGTATGGCCTCAGCCCATCTTGAGAAATAGTCTGTGGCAGCAAGTATGTATTTGTATCCTTTGGAGGATGTGGGGAGGGGACCCACTATGTCCATTCCTCCTTCAGCAAATGGCCATGTTGGCGTTGTTAGATGGAGTTTGCTTGGTGGTTTTCTTGGCACGGGCCCATAGGCCTGGCATTGGGGGCAGGTTCGAGCAAACCGCTCACAATCTGCAGACATGGTTGGCCAATGGAAGCCTTTGCTTTTTATGTTGATTTTCATTTTTTTTTGAGCCAGATTGGTGGGCTCCACACAATCCTGCATGTACCTCCCGCATGACCATTTTGGCTTCTTTCAGAGAGAGGCATCTCAGCAGTACCGACTTGTCCTTTTCAGGTGTGAACTTATATAATGTGTCATTTATCAATTTGTAGGAAGCAGCTCTTCGCAGCAATTGCACTCGCTTTCCTCTTTTATCTGGTAGCCAACCATTTTTTATTTTTATGATAGGAATATGCCAATCATCTTTTTCTTGATTTTCATTTTCTTCCAGTGCATTTGCTTCAAAGGTTGTCAAACCATCATGGCGATTCTGAGTGCTCAGAAGTAATCTTCTATTTTTTATGGTAATTCCTAGTTCACCTTTCCAGGAAAGTTTAAGGGCAGATGCGAGTTCAGCCAATGCATCAGCCTGAGAGTTTTGACTTCTTCTGACATGTTCTATTTTGAAGTGGTAGAACTTGTCGCTGAGTCTTGTGGCTGCCTCAAAATAGGTTTTCAATTCTTCTTTTTCGGACTTCAACAATGCCCCACATTTATCTGACGACCAGCAATGAGTCGCCAAATACTTCAATACATTTTATGCCCATTTCTAGGGTGATTTCCAAGCCAACTATGAGGGCTTCATATTCTGCTTCGTTATTTGTGTGAGACTCCATTTGAGCACATGAGTAGTGCAATATTCCTTTTTTTTGGGGGGGGGGGTCACAAAGACAATTCCTGCCCCTGCCATATTTGTTGATGTGCCATCAGCCTTGAGAGAAGCTCATGCAGCCCCATCAAAATATTATTGTCAATATTCAACTTGAGTTTCTTGTCATGCTTCATAAGTTTCTTGAGCGGGAGCACCTCCTCGTCAATCAATTCTGTATTGGTGGGAGTCTTCTGGCACTGGATGGGCTTCTAAGAACACTGTCATACCCTGCCCTTTAATTGCTTTTTGTGACACATAGGAGATATCAAACTCCATGAAAAGTAGTGCCCATTTTCCCAGCCTCTCTGACAGGACTGGTTGCTTGAGTAGGAATTTAAGAGGGTCACATCGTGAGATGAGTTAAACCTCATGTGTCATCAAATAATGTCTAAGTTTCTTAACGGCAAAAACCAATGCCAAACATGACTTTTTTTTTTATTGGTATCCTGGGCTGACCAAGAGATACCCCCAATGATGCGTCCATAGTCGCAATTAAAGGCTTGCCTTTGATAGGTGCCCCCAGTGTAGGAGGATTGAGCAAATATTGATTTTGTCAAGGGTTTTCTGCCATTTGTCGTCCCATATTTATGTGGCTCCTTTCTTTGTCAGTTTATGTAAGGGTTGATACCTTCCTTTTCTTGAATTTTCTTTGGGGTTTTGAACAACCCTTATTTCATTTGTGGAGAGATCCTCATCCATCTAGGCGTCATTCTCATCCATCCTTGTTTCAACTATTGGAAGCTTTATGCTGACAACATAATGAATTATGGGACCTTCCCGTGTCTCCCATCCAAAACCTTTTCTGTCGTTGTGGGTGAATGGCGGTTGCCCCCTGACATTGGTAGGTGGGTACCACATTGCTTGATATAGCTTGGCTTTCGTTCGACTTTGAACTTGAATATTTTGCCTTTGACATATAGCCTTTATTTGCTCTGGCATGTCTTTCAGATCTTCGACCATTTCCATCAACTTAGTGGCATCTTTTAGCCGAGATCATTTGGAGGCTGTTTGGGTACATGTTTCCCTTTATAGAACACCATTGGCTGACCTTCAGCACGGTAAGTCAAAAAGAATTTCAGAGGCTCTAGTGTGTGGACCTCCTGAGGGATTGTCATTTGTATATGATTCAATGGCAGTGGTATGCCAGCTTCTATCATTTGGCTGATGACATTAGTTCCAAGCTTGACAATGGGCCTATGCGGCTATAATGGCCTTCGCTCAGGCTCCTCCAACTGCATGCTGAGCTTTGATGTTGTTGTTGTTTCTTTGTTGACGGTGATTTTTCCTTTTCTTTTTGGAGATGCCCCCATTATTTCTTTGCCTTTGTTTGTCTTGTTAAGGGGGCATCATTTTGCTAAACGCTTGCATGTCTGTGATGGAGAGAGGATTGCCGCATTGTCGCCCATTTCCGGCTCTTATTCTTTTTCTAGAGGAAGTTGTTCAGCCCCGAGGGATACCAAACCTTTTGTCCCCTCCCTAATCGGTGTTTGAGATGGTTTCTCATTTATTGCCACTGCGGGCATTGGCTTATTTATTTCAATAGCAGATTCCTCCTCTTCTCATTCTTCTTTTGATTTTTTTTTTATTTTCCTTCTCAAGACTGCCAATTCTTGGAGGATTGCTTCTTTTGCTATTTCCTTAGGTGGGGCGACGCCACCGAGGTATGATTTTCTATATTGTTCTTTCTTTTGGAGTTTTTTTTTTGAAGGGGCTGACCTCTTGTTTGTATTCACCAGGGTCTAGCTAGCTTCTTCTTGCTCATGGTGGAATGTTGCTTGTATAGGACCTTCCATTACCTCCCTCGGGAGTGATATGCAGCGACTCTGGACAGCTCATCTAGCTATCTAGCCTGCGCCATTTGTGCGTGGCCTTCATTAGGACCTAGTCTGGGCCATAACATGGATCACGTTGGCAGAGAACGTGAGTTTTGGTTGTTGGTGTGGCTTCGGTAGATTCACCAAGTGCTCAGCCATGTCAATAATTCCAGCTTGAATTAGTTTTTCTACTCGATTTTTGAACAGATAGCAATTTTCTAGAGCGTGACCCAGCACGCGATGATATGGGCAATAATTGGGTTTGTCCACCATTGCTGCTTCTTCTGGGCGCTTGGGCTCTGGGAGTGTCATGAGATTCTCTTGGAGACATATGTCCAACAACTCTCTGGTGTGCTCCCTAGTAAATGAGTATGGGGTGTTGAGCCTCTCACTTAGGGTGGGGGCTGATCTCCTTTCTTCTTTCTTTGAATTTGAAGAGGCGGGGGTATCTCCCTTGCCCCCAGCTTTCTCCAGGGCTGCCGAAAAGTCCACGGTATTTACTTCTCGTGGCCTGGTGTTTTCGTCTTTAGGAGATTTACTCCTTCCATATAAAGCAGTGGGATTTTCGGCAAAGAAGATTTCTATCTCTGCCACTGTGCTGTTGAGATGTTCAAATGTCCGGATATTGGCCCCTCGGAGCTTTTCCTTGATTTCTGGCTTCAGACTTCTTTGACATAGTTTCACTGCATCTTCACGTGTCGGTGGTTGCTCGCATTTCATGCTCATGTCACGCCATCTTTTGATGAAGTCCAGAGCATACTCATTTTTATTTTGCTTTAGAGATATGAGCTCTGCCAGGGTGACTCTTCTTTCTGTCACTCGGAAGCGTTCAAAGAACTTTCTTTGCATATCTTCCCAACCAACTATTGAGTTGGGCTTCAGTCGGGCATACCATTGAAAGGCTGGTCCAATAAGGGATGTTGAAAAATACCTCAAGAGGTATGACTCTTCAGTTGCCAATTCTCCCATGATGCTCATGTAATGAGCTATATGTTCATGAGGGGAGCCATTCCCATTGAATTTTGAGAATTTAGGGACCTTTGGGTGTTCTGTTGGAAGCTTTTTAAAGAGATGGTGTACAAGGTATGGTACCCTATACAGGTCATAGGTGGCAGACCCCTCATTCTGCTCAACCATCTTTGCTTCAATTATTTGTTCAATCATGGCCCTCTGGGAGACCATTGTTCCTTCAAATGAAGTATTTAATTGTGGTGCATCATGCCTTTGTTTTGTGACATGCACTTCTTGTGTTTCCCCATGGCTTGAATTTGGATTTTCAGTTGGTTGTTCGGCCAGAGGTTCTGTGCATGGAATACTTGGCGGCAAATTTCCCAGGGCTGGTGCCGTTGTGGGCAATGCTGACTGGCTTGCTTGTTGAAGTTGCTGAGGTTGCGATATCTATTGTGTCTGTTCTGGAGGTTGTACTGGTGGTGATTGTTGTGGTGGCAGTGGCGCCGCCATTCCCAATTGTTGCATAAGGCTTTCTAACATGGCTTTTAGCTTATGATTTTCTTGCATTACCATTTCTAAATTTGGCAATGAGGGTACCCTCATATTAGGGTCTTCAGCAGACCGACTCTGATCCAGAGGGTGATTTGATGTGGTGGCAATGTCAGCAGCCCCCATGCCTTCTTCGTTTTGAGGTGATAAGTCCATCTCCACATTTACCCGGTCAAGCCAGGCTCGAGCTTGCTCACTCCTGCGACCAGGCATCGCAAGATGTTGCTCCATGTTTGAAGTTTCTGCCTGGTCAGCTATTGCAGGCAGGTTGATGTTGGAGGCATAGCAGGTGTATATCCGCATGCCTTCTTCAGTGATTTGTACCGTTCTTCTTTTCTTCTGCCTAGGGCGCACAGTGGCACCCAGGCGTTGGAAGACTACTGTTCTAGGGACACCATCCTCCCCTTGTGTTCTTCTGACTTGAAATTTTGCCCTGTCTCCGGGCTTGTTTGTCTTCTTTCTTGATATACTCCTTTTCTTTTAGATCCTCTTTGCAGATCAGCTGGTAGAGGAGGGGTACATCCATTGGTCCGAGACTCTTGGGAAGGCTCTCTCTGTCTCTCTGGGACTCTTCTTCTTCTGAAATTTTGCCACATTGTTGGGTCTTGCTTCATAACCATTTTCGCATTGTTTCGCCCTATTAGAGACTCTAGGGCCCTTGTCCTTCGTAGTTCTTGAACTTCTCCTGTGGTGACCCCCACCTGCTTAACACGAGGGGGGCTATATATCTCATCATTTCCAGCATTGGCTTTGTATTTCTTGAAGCCAATGTCGTCAAATTTGTGGTTCTTGGTTTCAGCTTTCCTCCATTGTTTCTTCATATCTTTTACTTTAAAGCTTGGCTTGTCTTGCCGCACTTTAGGCAGTATGCCGAATTTGTTCCTTACCGGAATGGTAGCCACATGCCGCTCCGGTATCATCATGGTTTCACTGCCGTCCAGGCGGATCCGGAGCTCGCCAATGCGGACAGTCTTTCCAGAACTTGAAATGCCACGAGTTGTGGGCTTCTTGCCAGACTTGCGCTTTCTGTTCTTTCCAGTTGTTGGAGTGCTGATGAAGTTGATAGCATAAGTGGTGAACATCTGCATCAAGTTAGCCTCCTGAGCTTGAGGCTCTTCCTTTGTTTTGCTTGTTTCATGGGCCTTAGCAGCAGGTAGCACAGCCGGTATCACGCCCAAAAAGTATGGAGACTCCACCACCGGGGGAAAGGCTCCAAACCTGGTTGGCGTAGTGAGGTAGCCGTTCCTTATGTGGTCCTGGACCACAAGTGGGCCGAAGATCATGCCCGAGTATGAGCGAGAGCCGCATTGCAGAGTTATGACCTGCACAAAAATTATAGTGTGAGTACATCTTATTGTTAGGGTATTGTCTGATGGAGAGATGAAGGGAAGGGAGGTCCCCAGTGGAGTCGCCATCTTTGTGAGAAATATTTTTCTAACACTTTAAAATTTTTTAAGTTTATCTTTGGATTTGATTTATTTGGATTTTTATTTATTTATATGGACATGGTCTTATTTAGTTCATTTGACCTCCTCCACTAATTGCGGTTAGTGTTAATTATATCAGCACAAAGGCTGAATACCCTTGATTAGCCATCAGACAAACCCGTTGAAATGAAAGAACGTGACTCATGTTTGAATGAAATGAATTACACATGGAAAGAAACGCAGTTGCAAACATGCAGTTCATTTTTTTTGGAATTTTTTGATATTTATTTCATATTTATTGATTTTTAAATTCATTTTTCTCATTTTTTGGTATTTTAGAATTATCGATTCCATTTATTTAAATATTTTAGTTATTTATTTATTTATTTAAATTAGGATTATATGGATTAAATTGATATTTTTATTTATTTAGTTGATTTAAATGGGGGGTGGATCAAAAATGATGTGAGACATGCTTGTTTGTTGTTTTTATGTTATTGAAAATTAAATAACAATGTTTGTGAAATATTTTATTAAGGTTTGTTGAAAAATTGGTTGATTTTGATTAAGAAATCAAATAGCGAAGTGTTTAAAATAAACGTGACTACGTGCAATTATTCGTATAGTGCGTGATTAAATGCATAAAATTAGCCCAATAGGCCCATTAAACATCATACGTGAGAATATGTCAAATGCCGGCCCAATTAAGCATCGTTAGGCCCATTAAGAATGAAACATCATAATCATTTGCATGAAAAATACAAGTTCGGCCCAATAAGCAATTTGAGGCCCAATAAGAAGTTTGGCTCAATAAAGAAAGCCCAATGGACCTTGCTTAAGATTTGAGAAAATTCAAATTGTGCCTTGCACAATGTTCTTTAGGGCTGCCTTGTAGACCCTTTTTCCAGACCGCTTGCAGTCCCAGAGTCTTGCTCTGTGTTCAAACTTCAGAAATCCTCCCATCTAGCTGGGGCGCCCCATGTGTTTTTATAGGAGGTGGAGAAGACACCGTCCCGATCATTTAAAGTCCCGTCCCGGTCATTTGAAGACCCGTCCCGGTCATTTGCACCGTACTTGCCATAAGCGCCGTCCCGGTCATTTACAGACCCTCCCCGGTCATTTGTACTTGGCTTTTTTCATATCTCCCCTTGTTTCCTTTTTTTCTTTTTATCTCTTATCTTTTCTTTTTTGCGTTTGTGCCCTTTAGGGCATCGGGAGAGAGCACGAGAGGGAGATGGCGGGGAGGGAGGAGGCACCCGACCTCCTCCTCCTCTCCTCTTCGCTTAGCCGGCAGCGGCGGGGGAAGCCCATCAACGGCGGCGGCGGCGCGAAGGGCAAGCCACAACGGTGGCGGTGGCGAAGGGGGCAGCGGCGGCGGTAGCACAGGGAACCAGCGGCGGCGGTGGCGCAGGGAACCAGCGGCGGTGGCGAGCGCATCCAGCAGCAGCGGCAGGGGCACACGGCGGCAGCGGCAGGTGCACCAGTAGCAGCAACAGGGGCGATCGGCGGCGGCAAGCAGGTGGGGTCAGCGGCGGCGGCTGTTGAGGCGCGGGCTAGCAGCAGCGGCGGCAGTGGCCACAGCAGTGGGGGCTAGCGGCGGCGGCTACTGGGCCTTGGCCCTTCCTTCGCCTCTCCTCCTTCCTCCTGCGATGGGCAAGCCAGCAGAGGGAACCAAGGTGAGGTCCCTCCTTTTCTTCTGTATTTTTTTTTGGTTTATTTGCTCTGTTTATCTCCCTTTTTTCTTTTGTTCCTTCCTCGTGGGGGATGAGGCTACAATTCGGCACAACAATAGGTTTTGGAGCATCTTATCCTATGTAGTCAGAGGCGTAAGCAAGGATGGAAAACTCGGCTTTTGTGTTGGTTTCGGTTTCGGCCAAACCAGTCGAAACCTGCAAAAACCCATTAAAAATACAAAAAATGAAAAAAATCAGGGAAAAAATTACCAAAACATCATCAAAATCAGTGGACATGCATTTGAATGTAAATAAATTGGATTAATGAGCAATTGCAGTTTACCTGAACATCACCTCGAGGTATGGTTATTTATCTGAACATTATTTAAATGTTAGTATTTGTAGTTTCATTTACTTAAGATATTATATGTAAATAAGGAAGTATCACCCATTTGAATCTAATAAAAGTATAAAAAAAATCATCTCTTACCAATAAAAAGTCAACTCTCCCATCTAATAAGAAAATCGCGATTTTGATGGTTTCATCAAAATGATGACCTTTTAATCTCTCATAGTTTGACCTAACTAAACATTTCATAACTCAAATAAAGCATATAGAATACTAAAAATTTGAAGTCCGGTGAAATAAGTCAAACGCACATGTGACTTCTCCAAGGGAGTCACTCTCCTACTGTGTTTTATTTGAATTGTAAAATTTTTAGTTAGGTCAAATTATGAGAGATTAGAAAGTTGGCATTTTGATGAAATCACCAAAATCGCGATTTTTTTTCTTAAGATGGGAGAGTTGACTTTTTATTAGTAAGAGATGTGATTTTTTTTGATATTTTTATTAGATTCAAATTGGGGGTACTTCCTTATTTACATGTAATATCTTAAGTAAATGAAACTATAAATATTAACATTTACTTAAATGATGTTCAGGTAAATAACATATTATGTATATATGAAGGGATTGTAGGGATTTGATAACATATTATATATATAAAGGGCATCAGATGAGGGATCAGCCAATTCGGCTGTTTCGAGCCAAAACCAGGCGAAATGGATTAGGGTTTCGTCCGAAACCACTAAAATATTGTTGTTTTTTAAAGTTATCAGACCGAAGCAGTGTTTCGGTCTGGTTTCGGATCGGTCAAGGCCGAAACCTACAACCATGGGCATAAGGCGGTCGAGCGATCAAGGGATTGCCTCAGTCTCAAATGCCTTGGCTGATTGGTGATACATTATTAAATAATATATTTAGTTCAGAAATATGAATATATATATATATATATATATATATATTCACATATAAATATCACCTAAATGAATGCGTAAAACAAATATATTTTATTAGACTATTCAGTTCTATGTGCCAAATTGTTGTATAACTTGCTAAATCCATTCATTCATATCTGTAAAATTTAACAAGCTAAATTGCAAGTAAGCAAATTCATACTCAGTTATATAAATACACTAAATGATAATAGAATGTGAACATTACTGGCTAGGGGTGAGCACTGTTGGTTTGGTTTGATGTGAAGCTAATTTTTCTCAAACCAAACCAAACTGAATTAAGGGTTCAGTCCAAACCAAACCAAGTCAAATGACTTTGAAACCAAACCAAACTAAGTAATTCAGTTTAATTTGATTTGGTTCGGTTGGAACCATAATTGATAAATCTCGCTATTGGGTTTGCATTTGTCAAAGACAACTAACATGCCGTTGTTTTCTTCATTCCATAAACTCATAAAAATAATGTGCATATTTGCAGATCAATGGTGTTGAGACAAATCAGTAGCATAACCACTTGCAAGGCACCAAGTGACCAGCAAAATTGTTATTAACCTGACCAAATGCAGGGATGCTTTAATCAAAATGTGAAACCAGTGATTGGTTCTTGGCTGAGATATAATCAAACATCTAATTAAGATTTACTGGAGAGTTGTGAAATTTTGGTGCATAAGTGTATCATAGCATAGGGGCCAAAAACCTATAATGAAAAAGGACAACAAATAACATGCTGAATAAAACATTAAAATTAGACAAAGGTTAAACAGTCAGGAAGCATATAGTTTTTTGTCAATAGAAAGAAAGAGTTTGATGTGACTAATTTGACAAAGTTAGGGCTATCTATTTACATAAATTTGATATAATTACCCTTGAAATTGGGTTATATGGTTTGGTTTGGTTTTTGAAAAATCAAAACCGAACCAAACTGAAATTTCTAATACGTTTCAGTTTGAACACAAACCAAAAATTTTAAAATGTCAACCTGGGCCAAACTGAACCAAATCTATCGGTTCGGTTTTCAGGTTGAACGCGAATAATGCTCACCCCTATTACTAGCAATTTGTTTGCAGGACAGGGACAAAGAATGTGGCAACTAAGGCCTGGGATCACCAAGGAGAAATAGGCCTAAGAGAGGCAACTTGGGGCTGCCTCGCCTTGCCTCATGGCCTAGGTGACTGCCTCAGTCGCTTTTGATAACGTAGATCTTATCTATTTCTCATCATGGAATACGGGATTGACTGATCTGATCTGGCCCCTAGACCATTCCTAATGGAAAATTATAGTTAAAATAATAATCAAGATATAACTAAAATAGACCTAAAGTGACCTGAATCATGCCAAAGTTAAAAATAGACCTAAACTTGAATCATATCAAAGTTGGGCAACTAGGATGTGTATGAATGGTTGATTCTTAGAGAAAGGGATGATCTTGGTCGGTTAGTATCTATTAAGTTACATTTATAATTTGCCAAAAAGCCATTGTATAAGATATGTAAAACAACATCACATGTTTCACATTTATGTAAATATTTTTCGTTTATAGATTTATTTTTATTTTTTTGAAGTGTTTATAGATTTATTTTTATGTATTAAACCAATTTTGTTTATGAAATAATGTTTTTTTGGTTTTTAAAATTGAGCCTTCTTGCTTCTCTTGGATCAGCTGATCTGATCTGGATCGAATTGGGATTGGGTATTACTCAATCTGATCTGGATTGAAGGGGTAGGTGCTGGTTAGTCTTGGACATCATGATAATAAGGATTGCGAATTGCATGTACTGCTACCTTTTTGGCTGATCTTACTGTACTTATTTCAACAGAAATAATTCCTCCATTCTCATACACTAGGGAACTCCAGTTCACCTTGTTCTGACCTTTGCCACCCTGGCATTCATCAGATCACATGGTGATGGGGATCGAAGAGCTGAGAAAACGAAGCCAAACGTCTATTATTTATTTTATTTGGCCTAATAGAGACCCGATTGATGTAATTTTATGTATTTGAGTAGTCTTAGTGAGATTGTAGGCCCAATAAGAGCCCAATAGGGTCTTTTCTATTTTTCTGTAATTTTTGGTATGAATTTCGTACTATTTTAGGTCTGAGGGTTATTTTAGTCAATATTGAGTCATGTGGAGTCTCTAGGGTTTATTGCTTATAAAAACTCCTGTAAGTCTCCAACAAGGGGGATGGATGTTATTGAGAATTAAAGAATCCTTGTGAGCCGCCACCTCCCCTCCTCTCTCTTCCTCTTTGCGTCTCTCTCTCCCTGCGTTCCTCTCTCTCTCTGCTGCATCCCTCTTCTTCTCAGCGAGATCTCCTCCTTCTTCTATCTTCTTCTTCATGCTCTTCTATGTTGTCCCGCATCAATTGGTATCAGAGCCCCAAGATCCCGATATCCATCTGCAACCGCCCCTGTGCACCGGAGAGTCCGGAACCGCCTTCGCGGGACCATCGCTAGGTCCTCCTTCGCGCGAAGCCCTCCTCGGTCCCGCTGTCGTCGCGGCCTTGCGACCGCACCCTCGCGTGAGCAAACAGCCCGCAGTCGCCGCGCCCTGCTACCCCCGCGCTGTGTCCGCCCCCGCCTCCGCGAACCCTCCGCGGCCCCTCCTCGCTCGCACTGCGAGCCTTTCGCGGGTGCCGCGACCCCCCCCCCCCCTCCGCGCCGCGAGCTCGCCCCGCGCCCGCCTCTGCCTGGCCACGCGAGCGCCCCGCCACCGGCCTCCCGAGCCCGCCTGCGCCTGCGTCACGCCCCTGGCCAGCCGCCTCCACCCTCCCGAGACCATCGCGCCAGCGGCCACCGCACGCGTCCACCACGCCCCGCAGCATCGCGCCGCCCGCAACCGTCCCCGCGCGCCCGAGCAGAGCCCTGCGCGACCTGCCTCACCCACCGGACGAGCCCCTGCGAGACCGTTGCGCCTCCCTGCGGGCCCCACAGCCTTCCCCGCACGCCCGGAACCACGTCGCGTCGCCTCCAGCGACCCGCCGGGCACACCCCCGCGCTCCCCGAGCACTCTATAGACACCCTCGCGCCCTGTCCCGTGACCCCAGGCACCCTGTCGTCGCCGCCCCAGTCGGCCACCCCGATCACGCACGCGTGCCCGACCGCACCGGCGTGTGCGGCTCCCCGGCGTGAGCTGCACCCCACGACGGCCGCCCTCCAGCGACCGAGCTCACCAGCTCAGCGCCCCGCCGGTGACCCAACGCATTTCCCCAGGTGGTCGTCGTGTCCGCTTCGCCCGCAACAGCACGCCGGTTGTCGTCATCCAGTCGTCGCCGTCCTCCTGCTGCTCCCCGGGCTGCGTCGCCTTGCTGCCTGCGCCCAGTCGGCACGCGTCGCCGTCCTCTTGCTGCCCCAAGCCACGTCGCCCTGCTGCTGTTTCACCGCCAGCGCCGCAAGCTACAGCTGCAGTTCCGCCACTACTGCTGTTTCGCTGCCGTTGTTAGCTTGTTGCCATGCTTCGGTTTACTCGTCTCTCCATATCTGAGTAATTTGGGGCACCATGATTTCTTCTGCATTTCAGACATTAGTTCGATTATCAAATAGAAAGGTTATTTTGCTAATAATCGATCCGCTCCAATCAAGCAATTATGTATCTCAAGCCGTCGTGGATTCCCTTTCTCAAAGTGGACAGATTATTGAATCTGACAGTGGACGCATCTCCATGTCATTTTCTCTAAAATTCAGCATAGATTTGGAACACAAGGATCTTGTCTATCATTCTGGAGTTTGGGCTACAATTCCTTCACAACACTCATCTACCTTGCCCACCTACAAGTTTTATCTTATTGTGGGTCGGGAGTGGTTACAAAGGAAACATGTGGCGGTATTTAATGAAGGAAGTTATTGTATCCTCCGAGATTTTGATTATCCTGGGTGTCAATTCAAGTTTCATGCCTTTGCACTTAAAGTGGCACGACAACAAAAGTTAGAGTCCACAGCCTTGTTAACTGTGGAAAATGCTCAGGTAGGGGTGCACTGCACACCTACACCTACTATGGCAGCGTCCGAGGAGACAAATGAGAATGTGGCTGTGATTGACTCCTTCGAAGTACGCGAGACGACTTCTATAGTGGAGTCATGGGATCACTTTTTGATGATTGAGGCCGGTTTTGACGCACTCTCTGATCATTTGTTCGAGATCTCGACACTCTCTTGTAGTCATCCTTCCCTGACAGATGTGCCTATTAGCATTGATTCCAGTGACTTTGATGTTGTATGGCACGGTTTCGAGTTACATTGCCGACCCCAACCCCAGCTGTCCAGTTTGATTAGATGTGTGGATATGGCAGTGCTCCATTGGCTAGTTGCTCCCTTCTCTATCTTGCGAATTCTCCAACATTTCAAAACTCGAGGACGAGTTTTTTTGAACCAGGGGAGAATGATGGGGATCGAAGAGCTGAGAAAACGAAGCCAAACGTCTATTATTTATTTTATTTGTCCTAATAGAGACCCGATTGATGTAATTTTATGTATTTGAGTAGTCTTAGTGAGATTGTAGGCCCAATAAGAGCCCAATAGGGTCTTTTCTATTTTTCTGTAATTTTTGGTACGAATTTCGTACTATTTTAGGTTTGAGGGTTATTTTAGTCAATATTGAGTCATGTGGAGTCTTTAGGGTTTATTGTTTATAAAAACTCCTGTAAGTCTCCAACAAGGGGGATGGATGTTATTGAGAATTAAAGAATCCTTGTGAGCCGCCACCTCCCCTCCTCTCTCTTCCTCTCTGCGTCTCTCTCTCCCTGCGTTCCTCTCTCTCTCTGCTGCACCCCTCTTCTTCTCAGCGAGATCTCCTCCTTCTTCTATCTTCTTCTTCTTGCTCTTCTATGTTGTCCCGCATCACATGGCCTGCCAAAGTGGGCACTTTAGGCCTGCCTTATGCGCTATATGGTAGGATGGAGCAGGGGTTTTTGCTGCCCTCTCTCCTATTTTACATGAATTTTGTTTGATTTACACCAGTTATACACATTTGAATGGATAAATTTAGGAAGATTATAGTTTTACCAGTGCATTGTGATATTGCAACATATATGTTGATGTAATTAAATTATATATATGTCATGTTTTGGCTTTATTTTACCCGTTATAGTTTTGGCTTTATTTTCTTTGCTTCCTTGGCAGGTCTCATCTTGCCATCTTTTGTTGGGGCTTTGGGAGCTGCCCCCCCTTTTTTTACATTTTCTTGTACATATTTTCCTTTTATAATATCAGTGGTGCTATCCACTTCTCAAAAAATATATATGTCATGTTATAATAAAATGCCACTTTAAAAGCCTAAGCTGTTCTCTAGAAGTTAAGGTGACCCTTGGTCGCGTTGGTTGATTCTTGCCTCTGATTTGCACACATGGTTATGTCGAATCTCAGTTTGCATCTAACTTAGGTCCATCCCACCCCTTACTTTCATGTTTAACCTTGGCCTATGGAAAATATCTGGAGAAAATGATGTATATCTTAATTACCTGTTTGCCTTCATACAAATTGACACCCAAAATGCACCTTCTCATGTGAATTGCCAAAATCACCATCAGCGCACATCTCCTTCCAACTTGTGTGTACATTGGCTGATGCAGGGTTTGGGGAATGCAGCCTTCCCCATGCATCTTCTAGAGAGGCTATGATCTCTATTACCAGCTTGACCTCTAGATATATGTATATATGTGTGCTTTTTTCCTCTCTATATGTACACACATTCACCAATGCAGGTTTTGGGGAGGTTAGTTGTGTGCATTTTTTGATGGCAACATGGTTTACGGTATTTAATAGCTGCGGTTTAACCAGTCAGGGTCTAGCAAGAATTAGTTTTCCCGGCACCGGTGGAACACTACACATCTGTCTGGCTGCTACCCCGGGTACATTTTAATCATATTGCTTTTCTCTGATGGTGCGGTTGTCTTTTTCTTGCAATTAGAGCTCCCCGCCATCTCACGAATTGGATTTGAACCAATATCCTCCTGTCGGGTGACTTCCTTGTTAGTTGAGGTTGATTTGAAATAGTCGAAAACTCTATCTTCAAGCAAGAACAAGGTCATACTCTACTACATGATTTCACATACATGCCTCCCCTGCTAACACTGATTATTCTCACCCTCGGAGTCCAGTGAGTCCAATCAACAAATTTTCTTCCAGAGAAGCAAGCCGTTAAGATGGTAGTGTGTCACATGACTAGTAGAACAGTAGCTGCAGTTGCACTAGTAGATGCAAGCAAGCGTATGAAAAGAAAATTGACATCTATTAGCTTAGCATTGGGAATTATGGGAAGGAATGTTTTCATTACTAGTGGAAGAAAGCATACTTTTTTCTCTTTCATCTGCATTTTTCAGAACCTCCTGATGAAGACAAATCTTCATTCTTCAGAGTCGCCGAAGATTCTCCGTCTGGAGACGTATAATGGAATAGACATAAGAGAAGCTTCACTCTTACAATAGCAAGAAAGCTTGAATCAGACGAGATGACCTAGTATTAGCACTAGCAGACTACCGGATCTACTTATTTTCTTTTGCACCTGAGCTTTGAAGAAGAATCAGAGCCCAAGAATCTCATTCAAACAGTTAACTAACTCAGTTATGCCACTTGTGCCATAAGCAACTATAATAGTGCGCTTATGCAAAGCAATAGACTTTGTGAGACATCAAACACTTCCGGTAGTGCTTCCACGTAAGGAAAGAGTCAGATAATACCCTCTCTCTAACCATCATTTGATTATGCATTAGCTTATGACAATGAAGCTTTGAAAGAGCTACCTCTGAATTCAAGCTAGGTCAATCCATAGGAATTCCATACTAAATATCTCCACCTCGTCAAGCTGTAAGAATATTGACTTAGTAATACACACTCAAGGGGCAGCCTATGTAGTTGTGAGGTGACTGAGGCGATCAAGGGGTTGCTTTAGCCTCAAATGCGTGATTGAGGCAATATACTGTTAAATTCTATCCGTAATTCAAGAATATAAATATATAACTAAATGTCACAAAAATCCATGCATAAAATAAATATATTTCCTGGTGTGTGAGAGAGGTGGGCAGAGTGAGATTGAGAGTGGGAACTCGGCCCATGGTGTGGGTGTGTGGGTATGTGCAAAAGAGTTTGTGTGTGAGATAGATGTGGAAAAAGCACCGCTGGTGGCCAGGGGAGCATCTGGGAGAGGATCACTCGTAGGACGCCCAAGAAGGGTGTTCAGAGGGTGTGAGAGAGAGACAGAGAGAGAGTACACTGGTGTTTCTTGCCGAGCCATCGTCTGTCGGTAGCCACTGGGCCACTGCTTACTACCTTGCAGGGGGGGGGGGGAGGGGGAGGTTGTGGGAGGAAGTCAGCAGACATGAGAGGGGGAAGGGAAGAGAATGGGGTTTAGGTTTGGTTTGGGCTAAGGCCGATGAACTGGACCGGTTTGGGCTCAGCTGGGCTTCAGGCGGTGGTGGTGGCTGAAGCAAATATGAGTTGTGTGCCTTGGCAACCTGGGCTGATGCGAGGCACTCTAGCACTGCCTTGCGTCATTGCCTAAGTGATTGCCTCAAGTGATTTTGATAACATACCGGCAGCCTAAGGAAAAAGGCAGAGGCTCGGGCAGGACACTCACTTGCAAATAAGGACCTAAGCACTAATTGAATCAGCATTAAGATACTTTTGCATTTTTTCTGTGTTTCACCCATTTTTTTTCTTTGGTATGGTGCTTTCACTTTGTAGTATGATGTACATAGCACTAAAAAGACTCGTGGCGTGAGTGGGCCAGGCCTCTTCAGCTATACTTCTTCATTGCCATGATCATTCTAGCTCTCGTCTTGCTACCCTCAGGATTGTTGCACAAGTATTTGAAT
This sequence comes from Colocasia esculenta, assembly GCA_014218235.1. NCBI lineage: Eukaryota > Viridiplantae > Streptophyta > Magnoliopsida > Alismatales > Araceae > Colocasia > Colocasia esculenta. The sequence continues at coordinate 152,665,431 of CM024755.1, forward strand.
TTGGAAATAAGCTCCCTTTCATCCATCACGCCAAAAGAGAAGATCAGACTTGGCACACAGATCAAAACCTGTGCTTCAAGCTGTCCAAGTAAGTTAGCCCTCTTTCTCTTGTTAGAATGCTTTCTGTTCTGGCAGCAATACTGAATCTTGAACTCCAGTTCTAGTGAATAAGGAGAGGAATACCTACCTACTTTGCTTTGATTTACTGCTTATTGGCTTATGCTATCCTCTCAACTGACCATAGGTAGCCAATCTTCTACAACTGAAGAGAATATCAAGTCAGGTCAGTAAATCACTAAGGCAGAATGGTGCCTTTATTGTTCAGTCAATCAATAGTAGATGAAATATTCTCAGTATGAGTGTTGTCCTAGTGCTTAGTCTAGCATTAGTGCACTTCCCTATATCAATCCTATTTGAGCTCTCAAGGCAAAGAAAGAGGAGTCAAGCAAAGAAGCAAAGAGACTGATTGCTTCTTTAGTTTAAGAAGAATGAACCCTCTTCTTCGTAAGAAACTGGATCTCCTCTTTCTTAGAAAGAGAATAGTAAGATCTTGGCCTTGCATTTCTTGGAAAATCCTCCCTTCTTGAATTTGCCCACGCTACCAATGCAGAAGGATAATGCTGCTTTGCCCTGCTGGATCTATCAGATCCAATACAAGAAGCTTGCTCTTCACCTGATCATTCAAACATGTGGGTACTTCATATGCAGCTGCTCTATTGTTGCATAGCAATAGAGGCCTGCTTATGCTGCTTTGGCAGTGCTTTTTCGCCTTCTCTTCACTCTGGACAGGAGTGCTAATGGACACGGAGAGGAAGTAGGTGAAGTGTGTCTTAATGGAAACAATGCAGTATTCTTGCTGCTACACATGTTGATCTTGACTTTAGAGATTCATCCAATCCAAATGAACACTCAAGGGAGGACCACAAGTGAAGGGTGATGCTGTTGATCAGGCTTGTTGTGTATGGCTGTCCTCTTGCTTGTCCTAATATTGAGCTAGTCCTGTAGATGAAAGATGAGCAACTTGCCATTCCATCAGGACATGTATATTGATCTATTTATCCATTATTGATATGTAAGTATGGATGTGTATCTGTATGCATATGGTTATGCCTGTTTCGATTCAACCCGTCTGCATTTCCATTTTTACCCTCTGCATTTTCATTTTTACCCTTGGCTAGTGTCAAATGTAGGAGTAAAATGTTGAAAACTATGTGTACTTAGTTACTATATTTCTTTCTTACAGTTTGAGCCTCCTAATACACATTCTTTCACAAATTGTAGAATGAAACCCTGGTAGCATAAACACACTTTGAATTAGCAAAGAACGCCATTATATAACTCCAACCATGATTAGGTTTGTTCTGGATAGGGAAGATGATCCTGGAAGGTGGACCTTTTTTTTTACTTGAAGGTAACAGAAATCTTATTGGTGGCTGAAAATTTAACAGAAAAATAAGAGAATTAAGATATAGAACCTGGATAGCGCACACAGAAGAAGGAAATATAAAAGAGCCTTGGAACAGGCCCCAGCCCAAAACCACCGAAAGAGCAGTCTCAATGAAAGTTACCTCACCGAGACATAGAAAAGGGTTGAACAGACATCACAAATAACGCAACTTTTCTCCATGCCAAACACAAAGGTATCTAAAAAATTATCAAATCCCAATCGTCCCAGCAAAGTGAATGCACAACTTGGCTGACAGGATGCCATAAAGCTCTCAAAACTGAAGAATCCAGCAAAGATACGACTTGCGTTGAGTGAAGAGCTATCCAAAACTTTCAAAATCAAAGGCACCGCAGTCAACTGTACTACTAGGCTGGGCATCTTCACTGTTGCACAAGTTAGCTTAAAGCATTAAGATTATCAACATTTCTTCAGATGCGCCTGTCATGTATGTCTAATGGCTTGCCCAAATAGCAGAGATTTATGTCATTGCTTTTGTCAGTCCAAGTCAGTCCCGTGCAGTTTATTTGCAGTGCATTCCTTACCTGTTCAGATATAGTGGTTCTAACTATCATGGTTTCTTTGTGTTTACTCTCTCTCATCAGAGAAGAGCTCACCTCTTGCCTTTTCAATCATCGTGTAAAAGAAAACATGTCATGTGAAGTTCTGAGTTTACAAGTTTGAAATTATGTTATGGGCATCTCAAAATTTTGAAGTGTATGCTTACAGAAGACATTTAAAGATTCTATGCAATTCTCAACTGTAGCCACCAAGGTTTGCCATATCGGATCTCGGCTTCGTCTCGGGAGGGTCAAAGAGAAGAGATCTCGGAGAGATCTCGGGAGACCAGGATAACATAGAAGTGTGGATCACATAGGTTCACATAGATAATTCCTTAAGGAACATAGATAATTGCATACATTCTCAAGTGAAAAATCTCATGAGTTTAGGTGATGATAGTTTAGGTTTGACCAAATCCTGAGAGATCTCAAGCAGACTAAGTGCTGTCAGTAGGAGAGTGGCTCCCTTGGAGAAGTCAGCACGTTTGACTTTTTTTACCGGACTTTAAATTTTTAGTATTTTATTAGGTTATTTGAATTATGAAATTTTTAGATATGTCAAATTATGAAAGATTAGAAAGTTGTTATTTTGATGGAACCACTGAAATCGCAATTTTCATCTTGGATGAGAGAGTTGACTTTTTATTTGTAAGAGATATAATTTTTCTGATATTTTTATTAGATTCAAATGGGGGGTACTTCCTTATTTACGTGTAATATCTTAAGTAAATGAAACTACAAATGTTTCATTTACTTAAATGATATTCAGGTAAATAAGGGGATTTTGACAACCCTGCCTGAAGAGGATCTTGAGTCATGACAACCCTGCCTGAAGAGGCATCTCGGCCTTCTCGTTTCTCGGGAAGGGGCTGAGACCAATATTCTCGCGAGATTGCATACCATGGTAGCCACTGTTTAAAGGAAATGTTGATTGATGGGAATTGAAAAGCTGCACCGCAAGAGCCAAGGACCTCTAGTTTATTTTGTTTGGTGATGTATTTTATTTTAATTTGTGTCTGAAATAGTTAGCTTTGAAAATGGGGTATTTGGGTCTTTTGTCTTATGGGTAGATGAGAAGGGTCATGTGGGTTCCCATCCCCTTTTAAATATCCCATGTGTTCCAATCTTTTGAAAGCATTGAATGTGTGGAGGCCTTTTCTTGTTTAGGCTGGAACCGAATGGGCCTACACTCAGAGGGGAAGGAAGACAGTCGCCGGTAGCGGGCGTAGTCCTGCAAAATCAGAATAGGATCAGGAGGTCCGGTTGAAGAACCGGGGAGAACCCTCCGATGCCTAAGTCAGTGGTAGACTTGAGAGGAAGGGAGTTTTCGTGTGTGATGCCGTGGCTGGTGTGAGTGAGATTACGTGATTACGCGTACCTTTGCATGGTACTGTACCTGAGCCTTTTATAGGCATGTGCTATGGGGAGAAGGAATGAAACGTCGCGAGATCGTGCTTGAAAGGTCGCGCCGGTTGGCGTGTCGTCCGGGGAGTTACGCATCGGAGCGCCCGTTGGGACGTTCGGTAGTTATTGCTCCTCATGATCGTGGGGCGCGCGGCCTGCAGCCGTTATAAACGTCGTAGGACGTGAAACGACCTGCTCGGACGCCCCTGGCGACAGATCCTGAGCGGGTTGCCGGGGCTAAAGCCTGCTCCTCGAAGGGGTCTGCTCGGAATGGGACTTGAACAGACCAGGGGGCGTCCGGGGACGGCCCCGCACTGAGTAGTTATCCCTAGGGGCGTTGGAATCGGTCGTCCGAGGGCGCATGGTGTCCTAGGGAAAGGAGGAGCCCTTCCATTCTGCCATGGGCTATACGGGCCCAACAAAGGGGCCCAGGTGGCAAGATTTGACCACCACACTTGCCCCCCACGCCATTGAGCCGGCTCGTGAACCGGGGCGCTCAAATGGCGGTAGGCCAGTCGAACGTTCTTCCCGCATTAAATGCGATGGCGACCTCGGACGCGCGAACGTCGGTCGGTGCTGACGCTTCGTACTGCCTTCTTGAAAATGGCGGAGGATTCATGATGAACGGGGGTACCGTGGCGAATCAGGAGCCTCTTGATTCGTCCAAACGGTCACCTGAAGAGAGAGCACTTGTAGCTTCTAGGGTTTCCCGCCCTCTCTTCCTTATAAGGAAGGGGAGAGGCGAAGGTGGGTAATTACGCCTTCAAAAATCCACTGTGAAGAGTCTTTCTGTCGCCCAAACTCTTTCATTCCTCTGCTTTGATCTTCGTCTCCAGCCATGTCGCAGAAGGGTAAAGCTATGGTTGGTGCCAGCGGCAGCGGCGGGGCATCGGAAGCGCCTCAGCGGACGAAGTACCACTTTTTCAACGGCCTTCGCGAGAGATAACGCATCGGGCCGGAGTACGACGTCGTGCTTGCGAGGGAGGAGGAGCCTTACTGGCAGGAAAAGGTCGGTTGTGTAGCAATGTCGCACGACATCCTGGAAGCAGGGTTCCGGCTGCCACTACCGGCGGTGGCGAGGGACCTGCTGAACACCTGGGGGATAGCCCCGATCCAACTGGCGCCCAATAGTTGGAGGACGATATGTGTTTTTTGCATATCGTGCAAGGTGCGGGGGATCGAGCCTACTGCCAACTTTTTCCGGAGTCAGTTCGCCCTGACAGCCTCACCGGGGACAAGCCGGAACGTATACTACACAAAGCACCGGCCGGATCGGATGAGGATCGAGTTTTCTCCGCAGTTTTCCAGCCACAAGGGGTGGACGAACCGGATCCTCTTCCTTGCGCGCAGCGCGAGGGCACCAGAGTGGGGGTTCCCTACGAGGGTGAAGGACCCGCGTAAGGATGTCTACCCCTTCATGGGCAAGGAGGAGGTGGCGCTTTCAGAGCGTCTCAACAACGTCTTCGTCGAGAAGGCGGAGGAGTACCTCACTGAGGCCCAGCTGGTCAAGCACGGGCTCAGCCGAGCATGGAGTAAGTGCCTTTGCCTCCTCTTTCTCTCTTCTGATCTTCAGGAGTCACCTTTAGTAACTTTTCTCTCCTTGTGCAGCTGCTGAGGAGTTGAAGGCGGGTATGGACATGGAGGACATGGCCCTTTACACCGAGCAAACCATCGTCACGGCTTACGTGGCGGTTGTGGGTGAAGAGCGCCCTCCTGATGCCGCACAGGATTGTCCTGCCAGAATGCGGGGCGGAGCAAGTTCGCGGGTCCCTGAAAGGGGGCCCGAGAAGATTCGGCTGAAGAAGAAGGCCACAGCGAAAGTGGTCTCAAGGGTGAAATAGTTGTTAGCTTTGAAAAGGGGAGTATTTTGGGTCTTTTGTCTTATGGGTAGGTGAGAAGGGCCATATGGATTCCCATCCCCTTTTAAATATCCCATGTGTTCCCATCTTTTGAAAGTATTGAATGCAAAGAGAAGAAAAAATGGCCTAGTGCGGGTGTTGAGGGGGTGAGCCCCTGTTCATCTCCTTCCCTTCTCCGGTGGATTCCAACTTCTTCTCTTCTTCCTCCCTTCTTCCCCCCTCTCTTCCCTCTTTGTCCCGCATCACTGATGCCTTTATTTTTTGTCTTTTATTTTTCTACCTGGAACTTATCTAGGACCCTGGGGCAGCCCTTAAAATTTTATTGCACAAATTTCAAATATACAAACCTAGGAGGAAATCCCACCTTACCGTAAAGGAATACATTGAGAAAGAGAAAAAGCCACCCAACAAACCCCTCACAAGACTGCATCACAATTGTTTGACATTTCGTGGTTACTGCCAAAATTTTCATTTTCTATTGTGGAGTTGGTAGATGTTTTGTAAAGTATGGTCTTCATTCCTTCTCCCTGCTATCGGACCGGTTATTTAGAAAAATATTAATATAATGAACTCGTGCATGGTAAAAATATTTATAAGTAACGGGGTGGTCATGATGGGTCTTTTGTATATCGTTTTATTTTGCTTTTTGTTGGGGATTGAAGACTTTTTATCGGGCCACTTGAATGCTTCCTCTTTTTATTATGTTAGAAGGCTAACTTCGGTTCACCAGTTGGACTAAAATCTTTGTCGGCTGTAATGTAGGCGGATCTGGCTCATCTCCAAAAGAAAAAGGATGAGCAGAAGGTGAAATTAGTGCTGGATCTGTATTTACTTCGCTTGCCTAATCTTTTGCCGTTCATCTGTTGAAGCTTATTGTTAGAGGACGTGCAGGCATTGAAGGAGCTAAAGGCCAAAGCGTCGCAGAAGGGGACATTTGGAGGCTCGGGGCTGAAGAAGAGTGGAAAGAAATGAAGAGGGGGAAAAAGGAAAGAAAGAAGTGAGGAGATTGCATTCCTCGTGATGTCCTTCCAAAACACACTTTAGGCCTTCATCCTTTCCTATTGGACTGGCGGCAATGCCCCCTTCATGTGTATCTCTTTAGACGCGCACCATGCCTCCGCTGCCACATGAGCTGGCAGCACTTGGGACAGTTTGAAATTATTGGTTGCTTTCTGATGGATGCCCTGCTTTCTCCTTGAGGTGCTCTTGTCACCTGTGTGGTGGAACTGCTGGATTAAGTGATGCATGGAATTGAATATAATCCGTACAAATTAAGAATCTGAGAAATAAGAAACCTTTTTGTGGTGTGGCCGGCTTTATTTAGCCTTTCAGCTGTGTCAATCTCAAATCGTTGCCACAAATTAGATAACCCTCTTAAATAAAATTTCATTCTAAACATGTATCCACAAATCGATGTAGGACATGGGACGTCACACTGCAAAGTCTACTCCACGTGCAGCCTCTTGAGATAAATAGTGGACAAAATGGTTCTCGAAATATGTTCGTGCTCTGTGGAGGTGTCGCAAGTGCGCCTCCATATACGGCAGATCTGTGGGGTCAGAGGTTCACATTCTATTTGAAGTAGGATAAGAAGGAATTTCTTTAATGTTAGCAGGATTAGAAGGAATTTTGAAGGATAATGCAACACATTAGTTTCTGACATAAAGATTAAACTCTCAGATGTGCCAAGAATTGTAGTTTTTGCCATATTTATGCTTGCGGATGGGCCTTTGTTTCTTGCTCAGATCTGCAGGGGTGCTCAACTGTGTCTTGTCACCTTGTGATCTTGCATTTTATTTGTCCTCCTTTTATCCGACAAGATTGTTGGTACCATTTCACGAGAAACATGTAGATTGCATTTTATTGTCCTCCTTTTATCCGACAAGATTGTTGGTACCATTTCACGAGAAACATGTAGATGTGACTTGACAAAAAGGGGAAATATGCAATACGTAAAAATGAAATGTTGTGAACAGCGATATACATACAATGACGTCTCTCTCTTCTCTCATATGACGTCATTCTACTTGCATTCTTGACCTGTCCGTGTTTGGGATCTATTTAAAGTCTTCGGAAGTCATTTGATATTAAAATAGATCGAAGATACACTGATAATATTTTAAATTTTTTTAAAATATTTTCACTATATTCTCAATCTATTTCAATATCAAACTCCATATTATTGGGAGATTTGGAAAGCTCGGTGCAGCTTTAGATATGAAAATATAAAACCTGTGCCAAGGAAAACTATTTAGTACGTACTCTTACCTCGAGCGGCTGATCGATAGGTGGCTCTTGTTTTGCGGCAGCTCTCTTTCAATTAAGTGCACCAAATTACTGAAGAACAGGCTGCCTTTAACGTTTTGTGACTTAACAAACTTGCTATTTTAGAGTGAGAGGGTCCCGACTCCCGATCGATCATGGTGCACTGGTCTCCACCTTCTCTTAATGTGGATGGGGCCTCAAAAGGGTAATCCTGCTCATGCTGATGGCGGTGGTACATTGGAGACAGTACGTGTGTTGACTGTTGGGGCGGGGGAGATCTCGCAGCATTCGTTTATTATTATTATTATTATTAGAGAACAACTTGGTGTAAATTATTAATTTACAATAAATATTACAAATCTAACGAAAGTTGGTCATCCCATGATATGATGTATTATAATAATACTTCATATCATAGTTACTTAACCTTTAAGGGGTTAGGTGACAAATTTTTATTGAATTTACAACATTTTTGATTTGACTTTTCCTTATCATTATGGCACTGGCACCAACCAGTGGGAATGTCGTCATTGGACTATACCTGTTTGTCTTTATTAAGCATTAGGAGTGTAGTATGTGTTTCGCGTTGTAACTTTGTGATCGTTGTAATTCAGTAGTTAATGTTTAGTTTCTGATCGATGGAACATATTTACAGGAAGTGCAATGGAATATGTCGCCATGACGATATCTTGCATCGTTTGCTTGAGACCCAAAGGCAAATAAATACGCTGTTGTGGACGCTTGAGGGGTCTCCCGTCTCAGATTTTAGCTGGCTAATTAGGTTTCAATGGTTACCCTCTACTTCTTTCACGGAGTTGGGCTGGGCACCGTTCCCTCATTTATTTGTAATATTCTTTGTAGTGATATCGATAGCGTTAATCTATTTAGGGAGCTGGTATTGATATGGCGTTGGAACACGTCCCTTCCGTGAAGGGATGTGTGCTGTTTCTTCTCTGGCACCTTAGATAGCTTCTTTTTTCTGAAAATAAATCAATGGGAGCAGAGTGCGTTATTGGGTAAAAGAAAATTAAACACATCAGGAATTATGAGGTAGTCACGCATTTATAATTAAGTGAATTTCATACGAGGGAAGAGTTCCTGTAACTTTGCTCGTGTCTCGGTTAATTTGTCAGATTTTATTATCGAGCCCAAAATCTAACTGGGTGGGTAGAGATCTACGTACACAATTGTTATGGGTGAAGAGTGACTTTTTTTTTGGGGGTTAAGTTCAAACTGTTAGCTTTGTATAGAACTGAATCACTCTGCTCCGGATTCGAAACCTAGGTCCCCTCCCACCCACCCTCGTCCCGTGCCTGATAAAACTTCTCTAAACAAACTCCGCCTAATGTGCCGCAACACAAGCCTCATTTAAAGTTTAGAATAAATCACCTAAAAGTATCGCAACGCTCTTTGTTGAAGTCAAACCCAGCTTGTATTGGTGAGCATCGGAGATGCCCACCTCTGGGCCACCCCAGTGGTGAAGAGTGACTTAATGAACACTACTTGTTATGGAACTAGTTAAAAATATGACTCATCACCACCACCATCTCTCTCTCTCTCTCTCTCTCTCTCTCCCAACAAATGACAGTCCTAAAATCCCATAATAGGTAATAATAAGGAGAACCCAATTCTTAAAACGGCTTTCTTACCATATTTGAAAGAGAGAGAGGGTTTGGGCGTGGCAAGACATCATCATTAGAGAAATGCTTACTTTTTTGTTCTAGATGGACAACAAAAGTATCCACTTTGAACCGGATTGGCCAGTGGGCGAGGTGAGTAGGCCACACTCAGTGGCACCATTATTCTCCATACTATTTCCCATATATGTTATGTGTAACGGTCCACTTCCGTCCGGTACGGTTATACCAACCCACGTCGGACAAGAGCAAGTCATTACAGGGGAGAAAACCCCAACGGTAGTCACATGGGCTGAGATATACACAAATAGAAAAGAATATTACAGCGGAAAATGAACAACTCTTATTCCATCAACTTTATAATCTGCATACCACTGTCTATATAGTTCAAGAAAAATAACATAAACCACAACATCCACTAAACATAACCAGTTTTGAAGTACAATAAACCAAAGTCCATATTACAATTGCTTCACATACTAAGAAATAACTATAAATCTTCAATCTACTCTTCACGCTCCACGTCGGATCTCGCTAACTCCTCAGCCTCTAAATCTCCTGAAATGTTAGCAAGGGTGAGTCTACGCAATAGACTTAGCAAGCAACTTAGAATTGCAAAACCACGCACTTACCACACATGCTTCTAACAGTTTAACACTCTACTAACTATCACATTATCATTGACTTACTAGTAATTAACAATTTAGCTACAAATGCTCATGCTATAACATGGATAATGTAAACATGGAATCTATTAAACAAAGTTATACTAACTAATGTATAACAAGAATTCTAAACATGGTCACTTATAACATGGTGTCACTAACATGAGAGTATTCATATAATCACATGCTTAAAATTCTTACTTTCACATAACAAAACACATGGCTTATATAAAAACATATACATGATACTACTAACATGCTCATCAAGTAATTACTAACTCATGGACATAATTAACATACTTCTACACATGGTACTAATAATGATATCACAATTATCATTAACATAAATCACATAACACATGCATTATTTTCTCGTAGCATATTCACATGCAATTTTACCTTAGTTTTCACATGCACTTACACTCACATTTATCACATTCACATTCACTTACACTTGGTTTCACATAGTTTTCACTTTTCACGATCACGATTACATGTCACATCACTTGCACATATCTCGTGCCACGTTCACATATCACTTTACACATTATTCACATATTCATTTTTACACAAGCCGAGACACAGCCCAAACCACCACTAGAAAGATCACACAATCACATACACATAATCGCCAAACAAAACGATCAAGTCTTGGTTACTGCACAGAACCGGGGGAAGCCCTCCCCACCATTACCATTGTCCACCTCTAGGATTTCACACGACCCGTTGCCCTGGGTATCACGTAACAGAATTGAGCATTCCCATAGGGGCACTACTACAGTATGACTCCACGCAATCTATGGTGGCAGTGTCTCATTGGCACAACTTTTATCTTTCACATTGTCATGTTATTCATGCACACATGTCACAATTCTCTCTCTTTCCATGCACATGCACACATATGATATAGGATATGTATTAAAGATTAATCATGAATAGTAATTCACAGAACCCAATCACGATGCTAATCATGGTTTTAAACATATTTGAGACTTATTATTAAAACATGGTGCTAAAAGCTTTAGAAATTCATAACTAATTGTACAGTAATCAGAACAAGCTCAAATTTTAACCATGGGGTACATATACTTGGCAGAACATATTAGTAATTGTTCATAATTTTTGGAGCAGTAAAACTTTTTTTTATAATTTAAGTAAAAAATCAGATTATTATTCACTAAAGCACTAATTATTCATGAATAGAAATAAAACGAGGTTAACAAACCCTAAATCATACTTACACTATTCTAACAAACTAAAATATAGAGTTTAAAAAATTTTATAACATGCATACAACAAGAAAATCAAATTTATCAAGTGTTTAAATGCTTTTTCATATAAACAGAAATACAAATAATTACCATAATTAACAAAAATTAATCTAGGGTTACCCAAACTCATCTTGATGATTAATAGGTCAAGACAGAACGAAAAGAACTCAAAAACCATCACAGAATCTCACAAAACCATCATAAATGGCGAAACTATAAATTTATGGACGAGATGAACTTGACGTCAACATATGTTGCCGTCAATTTAAGGTTAACGACACACTTGTTGCCGTCAACCTCCCAGACTGCACAAAATGTAGATCGAGGGCAAGAAAACATGGCAAACGACATCAAAACAATTTTCTAAAAATCTAGAAAAATAGGAAAACCCTAGGAGACAAGTCCACAGAGAGAAACCCTAAGTTAGTTCCCTCTAGAAAATTCTACAACATGAGAATTTAGCTGATGAAGCCCTCTTTCGCACCTAAAGTGGTATCCTCCAAGCACGATCAAATCCTTCGTCTTGAGCACGATCCGGCCACGATCTCCTCATCCATAGATTTCCTCTCAAGTCTTGGAAGCTTTCTCTTCACAGCATCAACCTCAAACAAGCAGCAACACGACCACTCTACACTCGGGATTGTCCTCTCTCTCTCTCCTCTCACAACACCCAAACCCAAGCAAGAGAGCAAAAGTTTTTTCCCCAAAATGAACCCTCTCTATATATAGAGAGCCAAGGGTCATGATTGGGGTAAGATCCTTGCCCTAACATGACTCTATTCCTTCAAACCTATCCAAAGAAAACCATAGGTTTCGAAGAAAAACTTGGACTAGAACACACAGAACTTGACGTTAAACTTCGTCGTCGTCAACAGAAATCTTGACGTCAATCATTATTGACGTCAAGATGCCAAGAAAACTTGACGTCAAAATATGTTGACGTCAACACAAAATAGACGGCAATCGAAATTGCCGTTAGAACATGGCAGGTTGACGTCAAGGCATGTTGACGTCAACCACATCTTGACGTCAAGAGCCGCCTTGCAGAAAACCCTTGATTCAGCCAAAACACGTCGTCCGGGGTCCTAAACACCGACCAAACGAATTTCTGAAAGTGCAAACCTGTAGAAACTTGATAGGCCTTACATTATGGAAGTTGGAAAACTGTCGTCTGTCACGTCCCAAATATATTAATAGAAACATATTGAGACGTGAATAATCGACAAATAAACTGTTGGATCGAAATGGCAAACTAGTATGTCCTAGAGGGGGGGTGAATAGGACTTCTTAACTCTTAAAATTTTCTTCTGAAATGCACAACACTAAATAGATGAGTTAGTACTTAGTGTGTGGTGTGTGATTCAAGTGTGAACTTGGCTGAAAAACAATTACACATAAATGCACAAGAGTTTATCCTAGTTCGGCCCTTCCCACATGGAAGTCCTACATCCAGTCCTCAAGCCAACCACTTGAGATTTCCACTATCTGCCAATAAATTGCCTTCTCTCACCTTGAGAGGATTACAATCTCACTTGCTCCCAAGCAAGTCTTCCCTAAACAGGGGTACAACAATTACCTTTCACAAGGCCTTCCCTACACAGGAGGGGCAATGCAGAAATAGACTTCTGCAGAAATTACACAAGAGAATAAAGAACTTGTGTGTTTGCCTCAGTATTGAGAACAAACACAGACCTCAGAAGGATTAAAAGATCAGAGATGAGACTTGAATCCTATCTGAAAATGCAAAAGTGGACTTGAAGAAAATAGGCAATTACAGTTGCCACCCAACACTAGACTTCTTCTAGGAGAGCTTCAAAGAATGGCTTTTTAAGAGGAGCAGCTCTCAGACTTTTGCTTGCAGGAAGCTTGAGAAAACTTGAAGGATTCGAATGATGCTTTTAAGAAGAGTAAAGGCTTGTATGCGCTTCTGTTGTGTTGTCTGTAAGTGTCCCTTCTTCAAACTTGAGCTCCTTTTATACACTTCAGATTATAGCCATTTGAAATATAGCCGTTGGAGCTTGTGGCCGTTTGCAATATGTCCGTTTGAAGAGATATCTAGGATCCTTTGGGTCTTGAAGTGTTTGTTATCCAGAAGTCTTTCAGTTTTGCTTCTTTCCAAGATTTTCAGAAGGAGGTGCAGTTTTCACAGCTAGAAGATAAGCTCTTTCTCTTCGGAATGGACTGTGAAAGGAGCATTCTAAAAACGTGCTCCAATAAATGCCTGCACAAAGACAAGAAAAAAGAGAAGAGTATCTCCATACCTTTGAGGTAGGTAAGTCAGAGAAGTACAAAGAAAGGTATGGAAACCTCGGATGCAGAAGCTTTCAGATAGAAGAGTAGACAGACAGTTAGGCTAAAAGGTAACGTATGGGTTTGTTAGTGGTAGGTGAGACATGTCAGATTCCATGCGCCTGAAAATACATAAATGCACTGTATCTATTGTATCCAGGAAAATTCGGAGCAAAGACATGAAGACCATGAAGCTAAACTAAAAAAAATATCTCAGAAGTAGTCTGCAGTCTGCACAGGATTTAGATAATTTTTTTAAGTATAATGCTTCTTGTCCTGTCAGAGAAATACAATAATAATAATAATAAAATAATGACAAGATGATGTACCAATAAGATATTGAAAGTTCATTAAAAAAAATGTATGAAAAGATTTGGAGATAAACTTGCATTAGGTGTTAAGCCTAAAAAAGATCAGAAGAGAGTTTAAGTACAGAGTTAATCAGTGAAGTCGAATCCAAAAGAACATGTAATTTGACAGAAGAAATAGGAGTGATTCGACTTCAGTAAAGAAATAATAAGGTAATTCGATTTCTAAGAAAACAAGGCAATTCGACTCTAACAAGAAAATAGCAATGTAATTCGACTTCTGAGAAGACAAGGCAATTCAACTCAACAGTCGAATTACTGAGATTAATTTCTGAAGCATTCGACTGTGGAAGTCAGAGATGACAGTCGAATCAAGAGTTAGATTTTGTAAGGCATTCGACTGTAATAGTCGGAGATGACAGTCGAATCAAGAGTTGGATTTTGTAAGGCATTCGACTGTACCAGTCGGAGTCATCAGTCGAATTACATATAAAGATGTGGACTTAGAAAATTCTCAAGGTTTTGACTTCGATTATGAAGGAGTCGGATTTGACAGTCGAAGTTAACAGTCGAATTCAGTAGGATAAAGAGAGAGCTGTGGACTTAGAAAATTTCTGAGATGGAGGTATAGTCCTGGAATATATCTGTATGATTTTTAAGATATGTAATTAATATATTACTTGTATAAAGTTTATTTTAAAGAGTTTTGTCATAGCAAAAACAATAGATATATTAATTTAAAAAAATTCTTAAATTCCTTAGGGGTAGTTGCTCAACAATTCTCCCCTTTTTGTTAATGACAAAATCTTTAAATTGATAGTAAAAAGCATAAGTGAAGTGTGAATATGCGGCTGTCTCTCCCCCTTTATGACATTAACATAAAGGAAATCATCACAAGATATTGAACACACAATGTTGCATTCAGAAGTTGCAATATTACACACCAGATGTGAAATATAACAGAATTACATGACAAAGAGGTCAGAAACATAGCAGAAATTGTTTATAAACTACATAGTCTCAAAATAGAACAAAAGTTGTTCATGACTTAGATAGAGAGCTGGGTAAGTAAAGAGATCTGGGAATTTTAGAAAGGAAAGGTTGGATGAGATCCCAGAGCTTCTTCTCATTCTCATCAAAAAAATTGTCAAAGAGAGCTCCATCAATGTTGTAGGAAGGATTGGTAGAGGGTAACTTCCGATGGGATTTGATGTGGCGCCTCCGGAAGCAAGACATCCTACCATAATTGTCTCTATTGACCCTATACTTGAGGGGAACAAACTTCTTGGAGACAGCAAACAGAGAAATTGATGAGCAGTGATATTCCAATGCAGTCCACTGGAAACAACAACATCTTTGGCTTGATAATAAATGAGGAATCTCTGAGCCCATTTATGCCCAATGTTCTTCCTCAAGTCCTTAAGACTCTTGTAGTGAAAGTCATAGAGAGAAAGTTTCAGCCTTTCACAATCTGAATGATATGAAGGATATGATGCTGCCCATTGATCTAGATTGAATCTTTCAGATTCAGCAAAACAAAGTTGAAAGTCCAGAAGATGATAATGGTGCTTGGATAATTGCAGAAAGACAAATCACTGAAAGGACAGTTTCAACTTATACTTGATTTGAATCTGGTGGCAATGCGAATATATCTATGAAGACTACCTCTGCAAAATCTTTATGTAGGAAACTACTCCTACAAGGGAGGATGCAAGCCAGAAGGTAAAGCTACAGTCATGGAGGGAACAATCTCTCTCTGGCCTCTTAAAAGATTTCCCATTGGCCTTAGAGACATCAGGCAGACCCAGCTTGAATCTTTCAAAATTGAAAGTTTTCATTCTATTGAATTTTTCCTGTAAGTCCGGAGAAGTAGTCCGAACATGTCATGAAACCTTAGAGATATGTGATGTAGGACTGTCAAAAACTGGTGTCTGGACTGATTTTGTGATATCTGGCAGCTTCATCAGGATAAAGATCAAGGAACTCCTTGGGAGTTAAGCAATGACTTTTGGGAGATAAATTGAAGTTCCTCTATAGAGATTTGGGTAGTCCTGAGAAGAGTAGGTAGCTAATGTTCAAAGGTGAACCTAGCATGTCATGGAATTTCAAGAAAGGCTTGAATAGCCAGATATTCTTGACAAATTCATGTGATGTTCAGAGTGATGGATGAAAACATACCAAAATGGTGGAAGGAGTTTGAAGGATTGTCACCTAATTTGGGTCCACTAGAGACTGAAAGCTATATACTTGGAAGTATTTCTGCTAGATGAAGAAGGGTTTTTTGGAATCAGTTTTGGAGGCAGTGGGAAGAGAAGAAAAGAATTGAGGGGTTGAGTGGAAAGGTTTAGAGAAGCTGCTTTGGGAGGCTTGAATTGATATTTAGTGGGATAGATGGAGAATTGATATCTTGATAGAATGGATCCATAGGAATAGCTGCAAGTGGAGGAGGATCCGAAGAAGTAGATTGTGAAGGGGTTTCAGGAGTTGGTGCTGTGGGTGCAGTGGATTGAGTTGGAACTGGAGTGGGCTCTTTGGGCTCTGGAGGAGACTTAACAGATGGAGCTGGAGTAGGATGAATTGGTCTAGAAGGAGGAGGAGGGAAGACTGGGTCACCATTTTTGACCAGTCTACGCTTCACTTTCCTCTTGAAGGTTTGCAAATTAGAAGTGGACTCCAGAGGTCTCTTAGCCATAGATTCCATCTGGGAAACCTGCTGGGCTGCGAAGCCTCTGCTGCTGCCACTGCACACTGCCACTGACTGCTTTCTAACACAGACTATTGCTGTTGCTCCACTTGAGGTTGAAACACTACATAGCTAATTGTGCCTCATGCTTTAAATCTTTCTGCTGCTTAGGAGGCTGTTTCTCCATACTCTGTTGCTTATCTTGTGGCTCAGGCTCCTTGTGCTGATCAGGAACTGGTTCAACATGTTCTTGTACTTGGGATTCTGGCTCCTGGTCCTGCTGTTGCTTAGGTTGCTGCTCAACCTACTGGGATTGGCCTTGTGTTGACTGCTGTTCCTGAGCTGGTACTTTAGGTTCTGGGTGCTTGAGATTCTTGGACTTGAAAGGTTCTTCTTGCTGCTGATGGAAAGCAGGCCCTGATGGCCGAGAAGTGCCCTGCTGGCACACTAACTGAAGCAGCAAATCTTTCATTTGCTTAACCTCATCAGACAGACTATCAAACTTGACATCAATAAACTCTATTTGCATTTGAAGGACTTGTTGGAGAGACGGGCTCTGATACCACTTGTTGGCCCTTTTGGTACGGCAGCAAACAAACCTAGAGGGGGGGTGAATAAGTTTTTTCTGAAATCTGAAATAGAATCTTAAACCAGAAAATAACACTTGAAAGCTTGGTTAGTTCAGTGTGATAGAGAGTGCAGTGCGGAAGCAAATGAACAATCACACAAGGACACAGGAGATTTATCCTGGTTCGGCCCTTCCCACATGGAAGTCCTACGTCCAGTCCCCAAGCAACTCTTGGGATTTCACTAACCAAGGGTACAGTCCCCCTTATGGACCTTACAACACCCTGGAT
This sequence comes from Colocasia esculenta, assembly GCA_014218235.1. Lineage (NCBI taxonomy): Eukaryota > Viridiplantae > Streptophyta > Magnoliopsida > Alismatales > Araceae > Colocasia > Colocasia esculenta. The sequence continues at coordinate 152,682,673 of CM024755.1, forward strand.
CCCCCACCAGGTCTTCTTCTCTTTCCCGGGCAAGAAGGCATCCCACTTCTCTTACAGGTAAAGAAGCCAACCTCCTGGAACAACCCAGTGCGGTTCTGCTAGACACCACCCCTAGCTGGGTTATCAACTGTATACAGTCCTACAGCTGGACACAGATCTTTCTAGAAAGATCAGACTGAGAGACCTTACAAGATGAACACTCATGTAAAGCTCACAGTCCCAAACCTCTCCCCAGATAACTAAGCTCGAGAGAACAGAAGAGAGAAAAGAGGCTCGAATGCTTGAAAGCTTGGAAGCTTGAGAGCTTGAAATGCTTTGAATGCTTCTCTCTTGGCTCAGGCTCTTTCTCTCTTTCCTTGAGTGTATGTGGCGTGAAGGTGCTTCTCACATGTACACTCCTTCAAAGATATTCAGGAAAAGGCTCTTCAGTTCTTCAGCAATGCTCCATCTTTTATATTGAGCAGCTTTAGAATAGATCCGTTGAAGAGATCTGTTGGAGCTCTTCTAGTCGTTGCTGATCTTCTCTTCATTTGTCTTACTCAGACTCTGATGGTCTTCGATGTCTGTGAGCATAGAAGAGAGTGTTAGCATAAAAAGTGTTTATGATAAACGATGGCATGGTACTGTGCTTCTGCTAACATACTGAAAATAGTAGGTCATATCTTTTTGACAGATTCTGAAATATGCATGCAGCTTTTTGTCAGAAGATATTTGACTTTTCATTTAAGCGCCAAGCATATTTGAAATATAAAGGCAATCTGAGTTTGAACAGAATCCATGAAGAAATCGTTATGAGCATGACTTATGAAATCGTTATGGGAACGATTTCTTACAAATCGTTATGGAACGATTTCTTACCAAATCACTGCGCTCAAAAGAAATCGTATGGCATCGACTTCTTAACAAAACGTTATGGCTTCTAAAGAAATCGTTGCGAATACTTATGAAATCGTTATGGCATCGACTTCTTAACAAAACGATATGGCTTCTAAAGAAATCGTTACTTATGAATCGTTATGGCATCGACTTCTTAGAAAATCATTTCGGCACTTAAGGAATCGTTATGGGAACGACTTCTTATCAAATCAATACGCTCAAGAAGAAACGTTATGGCCACTTATCAAATCGTTATGGCATCGACTTCTTAGCAAATCGTTGCGGCGCTTGATACTTTGCACTTTAAACAGAAATCGATGTATATTGATTAAACATCGATTTTATCATTTTAGTGCGCTAATATTGCATCAATAAAAGACTTAGCTTTTGCTATGAGATTGATGCGACACAGATGAAACAAAATATTCAATTTAAGTTACATCATAAATTTTATTATCACTAAAATACAAGAACAAATAGAGAGTGGTTCAACAGGACTGACAGGTTTTCTTGTTGCTTGCCCAATAAGTCCAAATGGTATGTGTTGCCCAGTTAGGTAGCCCAGAGGGGGGGGGGGGGTGAATGGGTCTTTAAAATTTCAGCTAATACCTGTTCACTAAAATGTTCACAGAGAAGTACACTTTGAAGATTGTTTGTTAGTATAAAGAAACAACAATCACACGAAGACAATCATGTTGCCCAGCTAGGTAGCCCAGAGGGGGGTTTAATGGGTCTTTAAAATTTATCAATTAATACCTGTTCACTAAAAACGTTCACACACAAAGACACACTTTGATGGATGTTAGTTATTGTTAGGATAAACAACAATCACACAAAGAAGCAATCACACAACACAAGAGTTAATCCTGGTTCGGATCTCCTCTCCTTAGGAGTCCTACATCCAATCCCTGAGCAACAACTCAGGATTTCACTAACTAGGGTATAGTCCCCCTATGGACACTACAACACCACCCAGCTCAGCTGGTCATCTCTTCTCAGCCCGAAGAGGAACAACACCTTGGATACCCCACCAGGTCTTCCTTCACACCAGAAGGGCACACACACACCCTGGATACCACCAGGTCTTACTTCACACACGAAGGGTACAAGCACAGAAACAAGTAAGCAGGAGATTAAGCCCCTAGATCAAGCTTTGACAAGCAAGATCTGAAGCTAGGGACTGAGAGCAATGAGTTCTACAAACAAAAGCTCACTCTCAAAATCAAACAGCTCTCTCGAAATCTACAAACAATACAGAGAGCAAAGAGCTAATCTAATGGAATGAGGCTTGGCTCTATCTTGAGAACTCGCAGAAGACTTGATGATCAGAGTGATTTGTATGACTATCGTTCTCCATCTGTGTATGTTTCTTCTAGGCTCCTTTCTTCAATATATAGCTCAATTTGAAATATAGACGTTGAAGTATCCGTTGCCTCTAGCTTTTGGTGGACGTTAGACTGAGTGGCACTTGGAAGCTTCTAGTCAACAGTCCTTGTAGCGACCCTCATTATATCGGTACGGTTATACCAACCCACGTCGATATAGTGAACGTTGCCACAGTGGGACATTTACCCAACAATAACATTCAGCTGAGATACACGTGAATATAAGAACAGAGTAGCGGAAGTAAAAGAACCACTGTCTTCATTTCATTCATCATCCACATTTAACATACATGATTAGATAACATTTAAGAACTAAAAGTCCACATAATTAACTTGCTGAAAATCAAATACATAATTGTCCACACTTAAACATTTTTTTCCATGATAATGCTAGTACAATGTTGCAATTACATACTATGAAATCAAATATCACAAAGTACACCGACGATCTAGTCTCCACGCTCGGAGTCGATCTCCACTGCCTCCTCCGCAAGTGTGTCGTCAACAACACATCTGTACGCCGAAGCAAGTAATGAGTCTAAAAGACCCAGCAAATAACTCTACACATACCATATATGTACACGTCATAGCAGGTTTTACCTAACATTTACAAGATACGATGTATGACATGCTTAACATTGAAAGTTACACCCTATTATGATGCCTCTACCAATTAAACACATGGTTCATGCTTTCAGATTTCTTTTCCACATTAAAACTTCCTATCACATGCTCTCTACTCATTCCAATACATGGAAGGTCTATTTTCAATTAAACTAATCATGAAAGCAAGTTTAGCATGGTTAAATGCCTATGTGAAAAGAATACACTTAGCATGAATTTCTATATATTCCTATACATGCGCATGACTATTTTGTCCTCTTTAAGCTTGCTGGTTTTACATAGACTAGAAGCGTAACCCAACACATGAGAGCTACTTAATCAATTTAAGTCACGACATGAAGGCAAACAAGCATGGGATTACTTACACACCACTAAGAATCATTCTAACATGGATTCTAGGCAATTTGCACATGTAAAGCATGATTATAAGTACATTTAGTTTGCTGTTTTAACATGATTTCAGATTACTACAACATGGATCACAAATTCACAACCCTCACGTTTGGTTTCACATGTTTACACAATTTCTCATTCACATAATTTACACTTTACCATGCACATTTACACATTGTTCACATCCACAGTTCTTACACATGAACACATACACATTTTCACATTCACATTTAGTGCCGTGACACATAGTCCAACCACCAGAGAAGGACACATCACATCACATACACATAGACGTCACCTAGGCAATACAGTGACGACTCTTGGACTGCGCAGACAGGGAGAACAAGTCTCCACCCTAACCAGTGGTACTTGTCCACCTCCAGGATTTCATCCTAATGCCCTTAGGATCACAACATATTGAACCTTCTCAGGGGGACTTTTCCCTGATACGGTTCCACTGCCCTCTATGGAAGCAGTGTCACACTTGGCACAATTTACACATTTACCGATTTTAACACATATCTTTACACATATCACTTGCCTCTCATTCATTTTCTCACTCACACAAGGGCTCTGTTTTTTTTTCCTAACATGATTCTACAGTTAACAGGGACTACATGTTCAGAAATTTGCATGAATCAGATCACACACACACGTCACATTATTCCCACATTAGCATGCATTTTTTTTTCACATTTCTCGCATGGAAAATTCATTCTATTTTCACTATATAGTTGTCTAACGACTTGAAAATTTAACCAACTGCTGATCTCAGTTTATGATTCCGCATGAAAATTTTCAGATTTTTCTGACTCAAAATGAAGTTACAAAAAATTTAACATCAATCTCACATTACTATTCATAATGCAAATTCATGGAGTTGAACATAATCACAAATTTAACAGCTCACTGCTGCACCCTAGCATGCACAGGGTCACAGAATTTATTCCCGAATTTACCGAGCAACACGCAATTTACTGAAATTTAACATGACCTACGCATGATTTTTATTTCCCAAAAGAAATTTCAATAACCATACAAGCATGGGGAAAAATGTCAGAAACTCAGAGCACAGACGAATCATACATACATGGTCTAACAAATTTGGGCAACAAAACTTTGCCAGGATCATTAGGATCATGGTAATATACATTGCCATTCTTTTCGCATACACATTAGATAGACGAATAAACTCAACCACCCACAAAATAATTTCATTCTCCCATTCATCACATTAGCTAGTATACATACCTATAAGAGTTACATTATATCCTCATCGTAAAACACGTCGAAATTAATCAAATATGCCAGGAAGAACAGCTCACTGTTCTGTCCTGGAGAACTTAACAGCGGTCTCTGGCCATTCGGAGTGGACGGCCAGATCGCTGGACGCATACCAGGGATCTCCGCGTCAAGGGCATTGACGCCATGTTCCTGTCTATGCAAAACACAGACCGAACTCCAAAAATCAAGAAGAATGGGGGATCTAGGACACGAGAAAAATATGTAAAAATCACAAAACCCTACTAGACCTACATGGACGATAGGGGTAAGTTACTTGCCTCTGAAAAATACTCCAAAGGATCTAAATGGTGGTGAAGCTCTCCTTGGGCAGTCCAAGAAGCCTCCAAAGACACCTTCCTCCGGGTTCTTGGCTGATGTAGACACCAAAGCGAGATCGGGGAAGCCTTCCCTGATGCTCCAGCTATCTCCCAGTCGTTGTAGATGGCCGGATGAAGCTCCAAATTCTCCGATCTAGGCTTGCAAAGTTAGGTCCTTCTCACAGAAACTAGGGTTTGTCTTCCTCTCCTTCCTCTCCTCTTGCAAGGAGAGCCAAGAGAGGGCTGAGGGTTGCAAAAGGTTTTGTATATAGAAGAGGAAGCTCTCCTCTCACGCAGGTCGGACAAGAAGGCTTTCAGACTGTTGGGGATAGCTCCCCAATGGTTGAGCAAGCTTGCTCCTGGAAATTCGGCTCTGCAACGCATGCAGGTCAGAGAATTGGCGTCCACATCGCTGGACGCTGGGGTTAGTGTTGGCGTCCATATGGTTGACGCCGACACAACATCGACGTCTATTGATATTGACGCCAAGCTGGCCTTCGGCCAGAACTCTAAAACATGCAGAAACCATGCAAATCTTATACCTTATATATGCCATATGTATACGTATCATGTACACACCACCATCATACCATTCATACATTATTTACAACTAATTATACACATGCTACATAAGTATACCAACTAGTACATACGTAGATATTTACATACGTACATACACAACATGAATTATTTACATGCAATACAATAATGCAATAAAATTCGAGGGCTTACACCCTCTCCCTCTTAAAAGAAACTTCGTCCTCGAAGTTAGAACGACGCTACTCAAACAAAAGGGATACTTCTTCTTCATCGCATCCTTAAGCTCCCAGTAGCCTCCTCTCGTGAGAAGTTCCTCCAGAGAACTTTCACCGATGCAATACTCTTGTTCCGGAGATGCGAACCTTCCGGTCAAGAATAGCTACTGGTTGCTCGACATACGAAAGATCTGGCTGAATCTCCACTGGCTCATGACTAATCACATGAGACGGATCTTGACATACTTCCTGAGCATCGAAACGTGGAAAACGGATGAACACTAGCCAACGCTGGGGGTAAGGCTAGCTCATACGCCACGCTGCCCAAACGTCTGAGAATCTCATATGGGCCAATGAACCTAGGGCTCAACTTACTATGCCTGCCAAATCTGACGACTCCTCTAGTCGATATCTTCAAGAAGACATGATCGCCAACCTCGAACTCCAAATCTTTCTCCTGTTGTCGGCATAACTCTTCTGTCTATCCTGTGCCGCAACAAGCTCTTTCTGATCAGCTGGATCTTATCCGAAGTTTCCTGAACTAACTCTGGTCCGATCAACTACCTATCACCAGTCTCCTCCCGACATAAAGGAGATCTGCAGGGCCCTACATACAACGCCTCGAATGGAGCCATACCAATACTTGCATGAAAGCTGTTGTTGTATGCGAACTCCACAAGAGGTAAATGACGCTCCCAATCATCCTTCCAATCCAGAACACACGCCCTCAACATGTCTTCGAGCGTCTGGATAGTCCTCTCGGACTGTCCATCAGTTTGGGATGAAACACGCCGAACTGAGCTTCAGCTCCGAACCTAAAGCATCCTGAAGACCCTTCCACAACCTCGAAGTGAATCTCGGATCTCGATCCGAGATGATCGACTTCGGCACACCATGCAATCTAATGATACCACTAACATACAATCTAGCTAAACTCTCTACTGATGCTTCTTCTTCATAGGCAAGAAATGAGCAGTCTTCGAGAATCTATCTACAACTACCCAAATCGAGTCATTGCCCCTTCTAGATCGAGGCAAACCCGAAACAAAGTCCATAGTGACAGCTTCCCTCTTCCACACTGGGATCTCCATCCTTTGCATAAGGCCGATGGTCGCTGTCGCTCGGCCTTCACTTGCTGGCATACTAAACACCGGGGATACATAATCGCTACATCCCTCTTCATGCCAGACCACCAAAAGGATCTCTTCAAATCCTGGTACATCTTCGTGTTACCCGATGAATAGAGAATCACGATCTATGAGCCTCCGCTAACACATCACCGGACATCTACTAATCAGGGACACAAAACACGGTGCTGAAATCTATCACACCGTCCTCATCACGAGCAATGCCTGCCTTGACCACTAACTCTAAGAGTCTAGGGTCGGCCTTCTGTTGCTCGATCACCTCATCCAAAACCGAGGACCTAAGAGATAATTGAGCTACAAAAAGCCTGGCATAGCGATGGCTCTAACTCAGTCAACGCGCAAGCCGCATCCTCCACATCTTCCAGTCCTGCTGGAGAGATGGCCTCTTTCTACTCAGAGCATCTGCTACGACATTCGCCTTTCCAGGTGATACTGAAGGGCGAAGTCATAGTCCTTCAAGAACTCAATCCATCTTCTCTACCTCAGGTTTATTTCCTTTTGGGAGAAAAGATATTTCAAGCTCTTGTGGTCGGTAAACACCTCAAATTTGACACCATAAGATAGTGCCTCCAGATCTTTAGTGCATGAACCACTGCTGCGAGCTCCAAGTCATGAGTTGGATAGTTCTTCTCATGCTCCTTCAACTGACGAGAAGCATAAGCCACTACCCTTTCTGCTGCATTAGCACACAGCCTAAACCAATCCGAGATGCATCCGTGTAGATAGCAAAACCTCTACACCGCTCGGTAAGACTAACACCGGGCTGTCGTGAGCTTAGACTTCAGCAATTGAAAACTACTCTCACTTCTCGGACCAAACAAACTTCACTCCCTTTCTGGTAAGCTGAGTCAAAGGGGCGGCAATGGATGAAAATCCCTCAATAAATCGCCGATAGTAACCAGCTAAACCAATAAACTACGAATCTCCGAAGGGGTCTTGGGAATCTCCCAATCCATAATTGCCTGGACCTTTGCTGGATCAACTGCAACACCAGCACCGGAATAACATGCCCGAGGAAATGAACCTCGCGCAACCAGAAATCACACTTGCTGAACTTAGCGTACATCTTGTGCTCACGAAGAACCTCTAACACTACCCTCAAATGCTGACGGTGTGTGGCCTCATCCGGATAGACCAGCACATCATCAATAAACACTACGACAAAGCTATCTAGATAAGGCCTAAACACCCTGTTCATGAGATCCGTGAACGCTGCAGGGGCATTGGTCAATCCGAAAGGGAAGGACCAAAACTCATAATGTCCATAACGGGTTCTAAATGCCGTCTTGGACACATCCTCACTCCGAATCCTCAACTGATGATACCAGATCGCAGGTCAATCTTAGAAAAGATGATGCCTCTCACAACTGGTCAAACAAATCATCAATACGAGGTAAGGATACCTGTTCTTCATAGTCACTTGGTTCAGCTTTCTGTAGTCAATGCATACCTAAGTGACCCGTCTTTCTTCTTGACGAATAATACAGGTGCGCCTAAGGGGAAACACTGGGGCGAATAAATCCCTTATCAAGCAACTCTTGCACAACTGCCTCCTCAACTCGGCTAACTCCGCAGGTGCCATCCGATATGGAGCCTTCGAGATAGGAGAGGTGCCCGGAAGCAACTCTATGGTAAACTCTATCTCTCTATCCCCGGTGGCAATCCAGTCAAGTCATCAGGAAAGACATCTGGAAATCTGCACTACCTCATCTCCGCAAGAGTAGGTGACTCATCAGCCTCTGGCACTAACACCACGCTGGAAAGGAAAAAGTGTCACAACCCTTGTTTACCATGCGCATCGCCTTCATGGCAGAGATGACTAACTTTCCCGCCAAGTCCCTTGGCAAGGGTGAGAGAACTCGTCCTCACCAGGAATGCGGAAAACAATCCTCTTCCGACGACAATCCACTAACGCATAGTGCTCCTCTAGCCAATCCAGACCAAGAATAGCATCATAGTCCTTCATCTTTAGCAAGAAGAAACACCCATCTAGGATTCTATCCTCAATGCACACAGGTAACGACGGAATGCACTTCCTAGTCGATACCGTACCCGCAGAGGGGTGCACAGACAAAGGGACCTCTAAATCCTCAGACTCTATGCCTGACTCTAGGGCTAACTGCCTAGCGAACCGCTCGGAAATGAACGAGTGAGTAGCACCCGTATCAAACAAAACCCGAGCGTGCACACCTAAGAAGTAAAACCGTACCTTCGGTGACATGCTCCGCCTGCTCGGTCCTCCGCGCTAAAGCAAACACTCGAGCTGGGGCTCGAGGCCTTCCTGGTCTTCCTGTAGCTGGCGCTGCTGCCGCTGCTGCCGCTACCGCTGGGCTGGCGCTCCGCGCTGGACTCCCTGCTGAAGTCTTGGGCAATCTTGATCTTGTGGTCGCTGCTTCCGCACTTCAAGCACTTTCCCGTAATCATCCAACATTCGGTACCACCATGTGTCTTCCCACAGTGGGGACACTCTTTCTTCACACCAGGGAACGTACAGAGGGTACCTGAGAACTGCCGACTGCCACTGATCGCTGCTGGTCTGGTACACCGCTTTCTTCTTGTCTTGCCGTTGGAATGTCGCTGCTGGTCTCTTCTGCGAAGCTTCTTTTCTTCCAGGTATTGCTCCATCTCACCCTCCTACCAAGCAGCGCTGAGGGCCTCGTCCAAAGTGCGGTGGTCAAACGCCACGAGTCTCGTCCGCAGTGATGGCTTGAGTCCCATCACGAACTTCTTTGTCTTCTGCGCTCGTCTGCCACGATATGAGGTGCATATTAGAGAGTTCAGAAAATCTTGCCTCATATTCCAGCACAGTCATGGAGCCTTGAGCCAAAGAGAGAAATCTTGCTCCATCCGATCTTGAACATGCTCGGGGACGAACTTGGCCCGAAAGAGCCTCACGAACTCGTCCCAAGCAACATCAATAGCTCCGTCCTCAAACCGGGTACGCAGCAATGAAGCCCACCATACATCAGCTCTTTCCTGCAGTACACCGCTCATAAGCACCATCTAAACAAATCTAACTTAACAAAACATACAAGCATATAAACTAAAGCATACCTGTAGCATGTAGGTGGCTAATGTGACCTTATCCTCATCTGCACACCTGATGGCTCGGAAGATCTTTTCTATCTCCCATCCAGCTTTCTGCCAACAATGGATCGCTCTCCCCCTTAAAAGAGGGTGGCAGCATCCTCTTGAATCTTCCATGGTAGAAGGTCCACCATGGTCCTGAGCTGGTACTTGAGCCTGCTACAGTACACAGCAAGCAATACACAATCAACATAATATCGCACAATCAAATAAAACAGATAATAATTCATTATTAGTCTAACCTGAGCCTCCAACTGTGCCTGGAGTGCTGCCTGGGTATGAGCCTGCGTCTGCATGGCTTGCACAGACCTTGCATGAATACTCCATAATCCACAGGCGGCGGTGGGGGAAGTACAGGACCTTGCGGTGCCGGGGCCTGCTGCTCCGCCCGCTCGTCACGTCTCGGCTCGTCCTCACGGGCCGGCGCTCCGCCACGCCTACCTCTCGAAGCCATGGCTGTAATAAATTTCAGCCACATTAGAGCTAGGTTACTAAGTTTTCTAACCATTTTCTTATCTACTTTTCATTCATTATTAATCAATCTACACATGTGGACATTCCTATGTAGACTTAGCATGTAATGAAGATGATGACTTATGTATATTCATGTGCAATCTCAACCGGTTGCTCTGATACCAATCTCTGTAGCGACCCTCATTATATCGGTACGGTTATACCAACCACGTCGATATAGTGAACGTTGCCACAGTGGGACATTTACCCAACAATAACATTCAGCTGAGATACACGTGAATATAAGAACAGAGTAGCGGAAGTAAAAGAACCACTGTCTTCATTTCATTCATCATCCACATTTAACATACATGATTCGATAACATTTAAGAACTAAAAGTCCACATAATTACTTGCTGAAAATCAAATACATAATTGTCCACACTTAACATTTTTTTCCATGATAATGCTAGTACAATGTTGCAATTACATACTTGAAATCAAAATATCACAAAGTACACCGACGATCTAATCTCCACGCTCGGAGTCGGTCTCCACTGCTCCTCCGCAAGTGTGTCGTCACCAACTACACCTGTACGCGAAGCAAGTAATGAGTCTAAAAGTAAGGAACCGCACAGAGCCAGCGGAAACGCGATTTCCAAGATAGATATCGTTGCCGTGCGGTCGGATCGACCCAAAAACCGTGAACCCGCGCACAGAAGATCCGATCTTTACATTTGCGAGGTTGCGTAACTCCCGAATCCGGGGAGGAAGGTGCGCAGGAGGCGCAGTGTTCAAGCCGTTCAAGTGTCCGACCTCTAGACCATCCACGCGAGCTTGGACGCAGAAGGGATCTCCTCGTTCTCCACGCGTCTCCCGGATCCAGCTCCACCATGTGCCAGAGAGAGGAGAGAGAGGGTGGGGGGCGCCCTGGGAGAGAGAGAGAGGAGGGGGGCGGCCAGGGTTAGCCTGGAGCTTGGCCTAGGGTTTAACTCTCAGCGTATATTTATAGACACCGCGGTTTTTCACACAAAACCTAGTCATTGTCTATAAAGAACACCTTGCTCAGTCTGCTCGGAACTCTTATGCGTGTGACCTCTAGGCCCAACTGCTAGTCCAGTTTTCAGCCCATTAAGCTCAATAACTCTTATTGACTTATGGTAATTAATTAACATCTCATATTAATTAATTACACAATCAATTATCGTCTCACGATAATTGACCGGGCTTCCAATCAAGTGGGTGCCAAGCAACACCACTTGATCCTGGAAAGCATTGGGGTTCAGCAACCCATTCAAGGAACCTTTTGTATCATCAGTTACCACGTGACTTTAATCCTTCGCTCGTACAATGCTCCCGAGTGCACTTAGGGTATGGTTAACTGTCAAACCCTAAGTGTGTACTCACTTGGTTTAGATGCCGCATAACAATATCAGAAAAACTCCTTTTCTGATAAGTAGTCTTGCCCTGGCCAGGGACTATCAGGCATCCTTCCGTAGAGCATTCACTCTCCTATTACCGAGAGCGAGCGATCCCATATTGACCACACAATCACCTTCGAAGGTATTCGCTAGATCCGATCACTTAACTGATTAAGACCTCATGGCTAGAGATCTATAAGTCAAGGTCAAACCCAGAAGTCCACCAACAAGGTGTCCTGGTATCTCAGGTCTAAGGACCAATCACGCCACTGTGACAATGAATCTAGCTGGTTGACAGTAAGATAATATTACCATCCAACGATTCATAATGGATCAATTCAGTGAACTCATTCTCCAATGAGCACCTACAGATTCACCTTAGTGTCTCCACACAAGTGACTATGAGACCAGTCACCCTCATCATATGAGCAGGTGCAACCTGTACTAGTCTAACCGGATATCCGATGTCCTTCTCGAATATCCTCCGACTAGGAATAATTAAGAATATACATTAAAGGATATCAATCTCATTGTTATGATCTCATCATAATTAATATCCATTTCGCATATTCATGGACTTCATAATGAAACGATAAACGAATTACACATAACGAATATAAAAGCCTTATTATTATTATCAAAGAACAAGATTGTACAAGTTATGATTGGCTTGAGGACATCCATAACTAACAATCTCCCACTTGGACTAAAGTCAATCACCTTTAAGCCTTAAACCCATGGACTCAAGGTGGCGCTCAAAACACAATTTGAGACAGAGGCTTCGTCAATGGATCTGCAATGTTGTCGACTGAAGGAACTCTTTCCACCAGTACATCTCCTCTAGTGATTATCTCCCTGATCAGGTGAAATCGCCTCAGAATGTGCTTCGACTTCTGATGAGACCACGGATCTTTCGCTTGCGCAACGGCCCCATTGTTGTCACACATCAATGGGATTGGATCAGAGTCACCTGGCACCACACCAAGGTCGGGTGATGAACTTCCTCATCCACACTGCCTCCTTGGCGGCTTCAGCTGCAGCAATGTACTCAGCTTCTGTCGTCGAGTCTGCAGTGGTTTCTTGCTTGGAACTCTTCCAGCTCACTGCACCCCCGTTCAAAGTGAACACAAACCCAGATGTAGACTTGCTATCATCTGGGTCTGACTGGAAACTCGAGTCAGTATATGCCCGAAGTTTCAAGTCCCCTCCTCCATAGACCAGAAATATATCCTTAGTCTTCTCAAGTACTTAAGGATACATTTCACAGCCATCCAGTGTGTTTCACCTAGATTTGCCTGATATCTGCTCGTAACACTTAGAGCAAATGCCACATGGCCTTGTACATAGCATGGCATACATGATAGACCCTATAGCCGAGGCATAGGGGACTTTATCCATGGCTGCCCTCTCTTCAGGAGTCTTAGGAGACTGCCCTTAGAGAGAATAATCCCATCTCTCATAGGTATGAGACCTCTCTTGGAATTTCCATGCCAAACCTTTTGACAATGGTATCTATGTACATGGATTGGGTCAAGCCAAGCATCCTCTTAGATCTATCTCTATAGATATGTATTCCTAATATGTAGGATGCTTCTCCCAAATCCTTCATGGAGAAGTTCTTTGACAACCAAACCTTACTGATGAAGCATCCCTACATCATTCCCAATGAGTAAGATGTCATCAACGTAAAGCACGAGAAAAGTGATAGCACTCCCACTGATTTTCTTATACACACATGGTTCATCTTCATTCTTAATGAAGTCATAAGATTTGATAGCCTCATCAAACCTTATGTCCAACTACGAGAAGCTTGCTTCAATCCATAGATGGATCTTTGAAGCTTGCATACTTTGTCTGGACACTCTTTGGATGTAAAACCCTTAGGTTGTATCATTACACTTCCTCCTCAATGTTTCCATTAAGGAAAGCGGTTTTTACATCCATCTGCCAGATCTCGTAATCAAAGTATGCAGCAATGGCAAGAAGAATTCTGATCAACTTTATCATAGCAAGGTGAGAAAGTTTCGTCATAGTCAATTCCTTGCCTTTGACGATACCCCTTTGCCACCAACCTTGCCTTATAAGTGTCGATCTGTCCATCTGCACGATCTTTCTTAAAGATCCACTTGCACCCAATAGGTACAATACCTTCGGGAAGTCTACCAAATTCCAAACTTGGTTGGTGTACATGGATGCATCTTAGAATTCAGGCATCTCGCCATTTCCCTGACTGAGGACATCAACAGCCTCTTGGTAGGTCTTTGGATCATCATCATCATAAGACATGCCTTCACTGATATGTCCAACATATCTTTCAGACTGTCTAGGTACTCTACCAGACCTACGCTGAATGTGTGTATATTCCTGAACAGGTTCCGGAACCGATGTTTCACCTGGTGGACTTTGCACAATTTGTGGATCTAGAACCTCTTCTAGATACTTTACTCCCCTGTCCTCTTGGGTAAGGTACTCCTCTTCCAAGAAGACAGCTCTCCTGACGACAAACACTCTTTGTTCACCAGGATGGTAAAAGTAGTACCCAAACGTTTCTTTTGGGTATCCAACAAATCTGCACTTATCGTTCTGGATTCCAGTTTATCTGGGTCATGTCTCCTCACATGGGCAGGACAGCCCCAGATTTTAACATGTTTAAAATCAGGCTTTCTACCCTTCCATATCTCATATGGAGTGGAAGACACAGATTTACTGGAACCCTGTTCAGCAGATATGCCGCTGACTCTAGGCAATCTTCCCATAAGGAAACTGGTAACTGTGAACGGCTCATCATGGATCGCACCATGTCCAACAAGGTATGATTTCTCCTTTCCGAAACACCATCATCTGTGGTGTATAGGGAGGAGTCATTGAGAAAGGATACCATTGTCCTTAAGAATTGCGTGAACTCTGTACTCAAGTATTCACCTCCTCGGTCTGACCGTAGGATTTTAATGCTTTTTCCAATTTGCTTCTCAACTTCATTCTTTAATTCTTGGAACTTCCCAAAAGCTTCAGATTTCTACTTCAGTAAGTAAACAAATCCGAACCTTGAGTAGTCATCCGTTGAATGAATGAAGTATGAGTAGCACCCTTGGCTTGGGTAGACATGGACCATATAATCCGAGTGGATTAGTTCCAATATGTCCTTGGCCCTAATCCATGTCCACTAAATGGAGATTTGGTCAACTTACCCATTAAACAGGATTCACAAGTTGCATATGATTCATAATCAAATGGATCCAAGTATCCATTCTTATGCAACTTTTGAAGCTATTCTCGCCAATGTGACCAACTACAATGCCATAAGTAGGCAGTGTTACACTACTATTACTTCTCTTAGGAGAAACATCAACATGGAGATTTTCATAAGAAAACATCAAGTAGATAAAACCATTTACCAAATTTGCTAAAGCAACTAGTTTATTTCTCAAATAAACTGAAAACTATTGTTCTCAATGGTAAATTGTATCCAACTCTGTCTAAAATAAGAAACAGAAACAAGTCTTAATAATGCTAGGCACAAAGTAGCAATCATCTAAGAAAGTAAATCTCCTGAGGGTAACTTGAGCTTCACTGTCCCCACAGTAAGTGTAGCAACACTTGCGCCGTTTCCAAGCCTCAAGTTCACTCACCCTTGCTCAGCTTCCTTCTACTTGTCAACACTTGCATATCATTGCAGACATGAGAGCACATCTAGTGTCTAAAACCCTATGTAGAATCTCTAACAGACAAGTGAAGATCTATCATATAGATACCTGAAGCTTCACCAAGTATCTGCTTCTCCTGAGCCTTCATTGCAAGGTAGTCCTTGCAATTTCTTTTCCAGTGCCCCTTCTTTTTGCAGTGGAAGCACTCGCCCTTTTTCTGCTCCTTTGCTTATGTCCTTCTTTTGTCTTTGCTTGGACTATTTCTTTGCATTGCCTTTCTTAAAGCTTGCTTGCTCTCCTCTTCTTGTTGGACTTTCCAACCATGAGAACAGTGGGCTTTTCCTTCTTAAGGTTGCCCTCAGCAGTCTTCAGCTTGTTTAGCATCTCAGCTAAACTCACCTTCCAGGACATGGCAATGCGCTCAGACCTGAGGACAATCTTCAGGTTCTTGAGCCATTCCGAGTGTTTGGGCCTGTCACTGTTGGCATCCAGTATGCCACGGAGTGGGTTACCTGACGACATTTTTGCCTCTAAAGGAAATGTAAACACACTAGCAGATGTTCATAATAATAATTAAATCTAGATTAGGACTTTAATCAAGATTAGCTCCCACTATTTTCCGCAGACTGTATAACCCTCAGATATACAGAATGGGAGACACCGACGGTCTCTTAGTGGGGATCGGAATCTCACAGACTCATAGCATGATCTTGGGATAGCACAACAAACCATACTATGATCTGAAAGCGGTCAACCCTTGACACTTGCAACTCTTGCATATCCGATCTTATTTTTGCCCCTGAATTTTAATGACCTTGTGGATAGCACAACAAGTCATTAAATCCAGTCTAAGCAGTACCATCATTACGTAACGAGCATAGATTTGGATGTAGCCCTTGTGTAGCACAACAAAGCTACACCGGTCCTCTAGCCCGTTTAAGGCATCACATGCCATAGTTTTAGTCTGTCATCAGATTTGGCAAGCCTTGTGGATAGCACAACAAACTTGCCCGATCTAATGGCAATCCTAAAACTATAATGATGGAGGGCCACGTATTCATTCTCAATGATTACGCTACGGCTTAAAATTTAAACGAGGAGGGATTTTGACATATTTTATCTTGGTCTCTATATCTGCGTGCTATTGATATATAGATTTGGAATATCATATATTTAATTGTATATATCAAAGCACATTCCACACATATCATATAATGAAGAAAAACGATGGATGATCATGGACTTTAACCTAGAGTGGCATTACCAGAGCCAGTTGATAATCCCAAATATGGTGAACAATGGCAGCCCCGCATCTGATGCTTTAGCTTGATGTAACTTTATCTCCAGCAAGGTCCTGCATGGTACTCTCCTCCATCTCCGCCAATCCGCTTCTTATAATTACAAGTAATATTTAAATTGGGCTTGCAGGCCCATAAATGTACATCAGATATAATAAGAAACCTTGAAAAAGTCAAGGGGAGTACATAACAGGAGGGAGATAGAATGTACAACCCGGATTTAATAGAGGGAGAGAGGGAGGCACGCAGTCCTCATAAATTACATCTCATGCCATTAACCATAAACATCATCACATGACATCTAAGTCCATGACCATCCACCACACACATCACATGCATCAACAAGCAATTATCACATAATTACTTCTGAAATAACTTTTTTTTCAAAAATATAATAATTATATTTTGAAAACCATTTAACTAATTTAGCTAACATGGATATCATCTAATCAACATTAGATAAACGTCATTCACCGTTACTGCATGAGGTCGCCAAGATGTACAGTTAATTCTTTAAAAATCACATTTCTAAATCAATTAACATGCTTTAATTAGATAGTAGGAATAACTAAAACAATTTTAGATTTTCCTTAAACTAATTAAGCAATGGGTCAAACATCTGAAGATTAATTTACAGAGAGCTAAAACAATTTTTAAAAACTCTTAAAACTAATTTCAGAAATTTCTGGAATTTTAAGAATTTTTCTGGCATTTAACAATTAAAAACCATTAAAAAACTTAAAAAATAGGGGAATAGGGCCGGTCGGATCCGGCGCGGGCCGGATCCGATCGCGGCCCGATTTGGGACCCGCGGGGTCCGCAGCCGGCCCGCGCGCGGCCGCGCGGGGTGGCCCCCTCCGCCCGATTGGAGCGACGTGCGCTGGGGTGAAACCCTAGCCGCCGCCGCCCTCCGGCGGAGGGCGGCCTCCCGGCCCCCGCGCCACCTCCGGCGGCTGCGGACGGCGCCGGCGACGCCGGGCACCGCCACCCACCGCCCCATTTGCCCAGAAAACCCCGAAAAATCCCAAAACCTGCAAAATCGCCATATCTTGGACTGTCCAAGAAGCTGCACACCTGTGCGACGGCGGTACTTTGCAGGCGGCCGTACGACCTCCATAGATGGCCAAACGACGGCACGAGGGTTTCTTCGCGAAGGCCTTGGTACCAGGAACACCTTCCACGTACCAAGCGGCAAGTGCACATCCATGTGCGACCCACAAACCACAACAAACATGGCGACTCATGCACAACGCGAATCGACGAAAACACATGAAATATCATACACAAGATGCCGATTCCGAACATACCAGCAACCTGGCTTTGATACCACTGTAAGGAATGCACAGAGCGCAGCGGAAACGCGATTTCCACAGATAGATATCGTTGCCGGCGGTCGGATCGAACAAAACCGTGAACCGCGCACAGAAGATCCGATCTTTACCTTTGCGGGGTTGCGTAACTCCCGAATCCGGGGAGGAGGTGGCGCAGGAGGCGCCGGTGCTTCAAGCCGTTCAAGTGTCCGGCCTCTAGACGTATCCACGCGAGCTCCGGACGCAGACGGGATCTCCTCGTTCTCTATGCGTCTCCCGGATCTCAGCTCCACATGTGCCAGAGAGAGGAGAGAGGGTGGGGGCGCCCTGGGAGAGAGAGAGAGGAGGGGGGCGGCCAGGGTAATCCTGGAGCTTGCCCAGGGTTAACTCTCAGCGTATATTTATAGACACCGCGGTTTTTCACAAAAACTCAGTCATTCTCTATAAAGAACACCTTGCCCAGTCTGCTCGAACTCTATGCGTGTGACCCTCTAGGCCCAACTGCTAGTCCAGTTTTCAGCCCATTAAGCTCAATAACTCTTTATTGACTGATGGTAATTAATTAACATCTCATATTAATTAATTACACAATCATTATCGTCTCACGATAATTGACCAGGCTTCCAATCAAGTTGGGTGCCAAGCAACACCACTTGATCCTGGAAAGCATTAGGGTTCAGCAACCCATTCAAGAAACCTTTTGTATCATCATTACCACGTGACTTTAATCCTTCGCTTGTACAATGCTCCCGAGTGCACTTAGGGTATGGTCAACTGTCAAACCCTAATGTGTGTACTCACTTGGTTTGGATGCCGCATAACAATATCAGAAAACTCCTTTTCTGATAAGTAGTCTTGCCCTGGCGGGACTATCAGGCATCCTTCCGTAGAGCATTCACTCTCCTATTACCGAGAGTGAGCGATCCCATATTGACCCCACAATCACCTTCGAAGGTATTCCGCTAGATCCGATCACTTAACTGATTAAGACCTCATGGCTAGAGATCTATAAGTCAAGGTCAAAACCCAGAAGTCCACCAACAAGGTGTCCTTGGTGTCTCAGGTCTAAGACCAATCACGCCACTGTGACAATGAATCTAGCTGTTGACAGTAAGATAATATTACCATCCAGCGATTCATAACGGATCAGTTCAGTGAACTCATTCTCCAATGAGCACCTACAGATTCACCTTAGTGTCTCCACACAAGTGACTATGAGATCAGTCACCCTCATCATATGAGCAGGTGCAACCTGTACTAGTCTAACCGGATATCCGATGTCCTTCTCGAATATCCTCCGACTAGGAATAATTAAGAATATACATTTAAAGGATATCAATCTCATTGTTATGATCTCATCATAATTAATATCCATTGCGCATATTCATGGACTTTATAATGAAACGATAAACGAATTACACATAACGAATATAAAAGCCTTATTATTATTATCAAAGAATAAGATTGTACAAGTTATGATTGGCTTGAGGACATCCATAACTAACATAAAAGACCCAGCAAATAACTCTACCATACCATACATGTACACGTCATAGCAGTTTTACCTACACGTTTACAAGATACGATGTATGACATGCTTAACATTGAAAGTCAACACCCTATTATGATGCCTCTACCAAATTAAACACATGGTTCATGCTTTCAGATTTCTTTTCCACATTAAAACTTCCTATCACATGCTCTCTACTCATTCCAATACATAGAAGGTCTATTTTCAATTAAACTAATCATGAAAGCAAGTTTAGCATGGTTTAAATGCCTATGTGAAAAGAATACACTTAGCATGAATTTCTATATATTCCTATACATGCGCATGACTATTTTGTCCTCTTTAAGCTTGCTGGTTTTACATAGACTAGGAAGCGTAACCCAACACATGAGAGCTACTTAATCAATTTAAGTCACGACATGAAGGCAAACAAGCATGGGATTACTTACACACCACTAAGAATCATTCTAACATGGATTCTAGGCAATTTGCACATGTAAAGCAATGATTATAGTCATTTAGTTGCTGTTTTAGCATGATTTCAATTACTACTACAACATGGATCACAAATTCACAACCTCACGTTTTGGTTTCACATGTTTACACAATTTCTCATTCACATAATTTACACTTTACAAATGCACATTTACACATTGTTTCATCCACATTTCTTACACATGAACACATACACATTTTCACATTCACATTTAGTGCCGTGCACATAGTCCAAACCATCAGAGAAGGACACATCACATCACATACACATAGACGTCACCTAGGCAATACAGTGACGACTCTTGGACTGCGCAGACCAGGAGAACAAGTCTCCACCCTAACCAGTGGTACTTGTCCACCTCCAGGATTTCATCCTAATGCCCTTAGGATCAAAACACATTGAACTTCTCAGGGGGACTTTTCCCTGATACGGTTCCACTACCCTCTATGGAAGCAGTGTCACACTGGCACAATTTACACATTACCGATTTTTAACACATATCTTTACACATATCACTTGCCTCTCATTCATTTTCTCACTCACACAAGGGCTCTGTTTTTTTTTCTAACATGATTCTACAGTTAACAGGGACTACATGTTCAGAATTTGCATGAATCAGATCACACACCACGTCACATATTCCCACATTAGCATGCATTTTTTCACATTTCTCGCATGGAAAAATTCATATTTCACTATATAGTTGTCTAAACGACTTGAAAATTTAACCACATGCTGATCTCAGGTTATGATCCACATGAAAATTTCAGATTTTTCTGACTTAAAATGAAGTTATAGAAAATTTAACATCAATCTCACAATACTATTCATAATGCAAATTAACATGGAGTTGAACATAATCACAAATTTAACAGCTCACTGTCTGCACCCTAGCATGCACAGGGTCACAGAATTTATTCCTGAATTTTCGAGCAACACACAATTTACTGGAAAGTTACATGACTACGCATGATTATCTATTCCCAAAACAGAAATTTCAATAACCATACAAGCATGGGGAAATGTCAGAAACTCAGAGCACAGACAGGATCATACATACATGGTCTAACATTTGGGCAACAAACTTTGCCACGGATCATTAGGATCATGGTGAATATACAATTGCCATTTCTTTTCGCATACACATTAGATAGACAATAAACTCAACCCCCCAAAATAAATGTTCATTCATTCTCCCATTCATCACATTAGCTAGTATACATAGAATATGAGAGTTACATTATATCCTCATCGCAAACACGTCGAAATTAATCAATATGCCAGGAAGAACCACTCACTGTCTCTCCTAGAGAACTTAACGGCGGTCTCTGCCGTTCCAGGAGTGGACGGCCAGATCGCTGGACGCTACCAGGGATCTCGGCGTCAAGGACATTGACGCCAGTTCTTGTCTGTGCAGAAACATAGACCGAACTCCAAAATCAAGAAGAATGGGGGAGTAAAAATCACAAACCCTACTAGACATCTACATGGACGATAGGTAAGTGATAATTACAATTTTATGTTAAATTTCATACATTTAGTTAAGTTTAGACATCATTGTCCATAATAATGTGCGCATTGACTTTAATTTTCAACTATGAATAAACTTTTGAACATGTTAGTTAAGAATGGGTAGAATACACTGTTTTGACAAATTTATTACATAAGAAATCTTAGTAAATAATGTTGTACATAATATTTTTTTTACAATAAGATTGTTGTAATATTTTTAGTAACAAATAAGTATAAGTAAATATAATATAAATTTTTTACACATATCCCATCACTTTCATTAACAAACAATTTAATACCCCTGATGCCACAACCCTTTCCCATTTTTTTTTTCATCCAATATTATCCTAACCTTTCCTATTATATTGCTGTCTTTCCATCAGAAACTCTGGCGTGCCAGGCTGGGCTAGGGCGGGCCGGATCTGCTGCTGGGCGCGATGGTGCTTGAGCAGCACATTGGCTGTGCGATTTGTCGATTGAAGTCTGCTGGGATGGCGGAGCCATGGATGGTGCATGCAGGGGAGCTGGTGCGATGCAGATATGCCATGCGGGCTGGGGTGTGCCCAGGTGATGGCGATGCTGGGCCCGATCTGAGGTGGCCGATGGAAGCCTTGGTGGATGTGCACAGCGATGGCAGATGGTGGATGGGCGGCTGGCTTGGGTGATGCAGGTGCGCGGCTGGAGGAGCCCAGGTCTGCCTGGCGCTGGCGATTTGGAGGCCAGATGCGCGTGCGCAGTAGGGTGCTGAGGTGGCGTGGTGAGCTGAGGCGTGCTGCAGGGAGCTGGCGCGCGAGGCTGCTGGTGGTGGGCCGGGCCAGATGCAGTCGATGGTGGTGCTGCGCATGTGGCTGATGCAGGGCATGGCGGCAGATGTGGGCTGGCGGTTTGTAGCTGAGGAAGATGGGCCCGGAAGCTGGAGGCGCCTGGGTGACCTGGGCTGGGCCCTGGCGCGATGCTGAACCAGAGCGGCTGCGGCGGTTTGTGCAGATGGGCCAGATGTGCCAGAGCTGGGACCTGGGCTACCAGTGCCCAGGTGTGCGAAGCTGACGGATGGCTGTGCGAAGCAGCAGCAGTGCGATGGATGAGCTCTGGCGTGCGCTACCGGAGCAGGGCGATTCGTGCTGAGCTGGAGATCCTGCCGACGTGGCGATCCTGGTGCGCACTGGAGAGGAAGCAAGAAGACCCGGAAGCCTATATAAAGGGACCCCAAAGGTCCTCCCGGGGGGGCTGGTTAGAATTTTTAAGAATTTTAGTTCTTTTATTCCTGTATTTCTCTTCTTTGAGCAGAGCATTGAGGGATGGGAACACCAGGGGGTTCGGAGTTTTAGATATTTTTCCAGTTATTTCTCCTGTATTTGTTTTCTTGAGCAGAGCAGTGAGGGGTTTTCTTGAGTTGAGCAGGGAGTGTTGGTTAATTCGGCATTTCGGATTTCTTAGCTTCTTCCTATTCTTTCTGTTCTTTGGAGATCAAGCAGAGAGAGAGCTTATTTGGCATTGTCTTTATACCTGCCTTCCCTTAGCATCTGTGTAGATAGCAGACAGTTCTATCTTCTTTCTAAGAAATCTTCTGAGTTCAACAATTACTTTAGTTTGTTCTTCTGTCATTTCTTTTTGAATTGATAGTTCTCTACTTCCTCATGTGCAATGTGTTGAGAGTTCAATCCATTGGAGCTTGTTTTGTCCATTTCCGTTTGTGCAATTGCCTGTCCCTTTTCTTCTATGTTTACATGGCTTGATCCTGTGTAATTTGTTATTTCATTTCTTCTTATTCAGATATTCAAATGCTTCTTTCTTCCAATCTCCTGTTCTTGCTGTTAGAGATTTCTGAGAGAGGGGAGATCGGTTTTATAATTTGCTTGGGATTTCTTCTTCGTGTTTGTTGGCTGTTGTCTGGAGGAGTCGGTGGTTTGAGCGGAGTGAAGTTTCTTTTTCAGGAACGAATGCCATTTCGGCCTCTGTCTCTGCCTCCCCTTGTGAGAGAAGAACTGGACTATGGGTTTTGGGTTTTTCCTGGTTGCTCATCGGTGATCTTGTGGGCATTTCTGAGAGGTAGTTTGTGGGTTCTCTGGTTCATCTCTGTAGTTGTTCTTTAATCCGGGAGAGTTCCTGTGCATCTCTGCTGTTGTTCTCTAGTCCGTGCAGGAACAGAAGTTGGGAGCACGAAGTTCAATTTTCTTCAACTGTAATACTGTCAGTCTAAGGCTGTAAAGACGGCAGTGGTTTCTTCCTGTACTTTCACTCGG
Organism: Colocasia esculenta; assembly: GCA_014218235.1. Taxonomy (NCBI): domain Eukaryota; kingdom Viridiplantae; phylum Streptophyta; class Magnoliopsida; order Alismatales; family Araceae; genus Colocasia; species Colocasia esculenta. The sequence continues at coordinate 152,706,429 of CM024755.1, forward strand.
TGGCGTCCAGAACACTTCTGGAAGTAGCAGTGAGACATTCAGAAATTGATAGATTAAGGAGCTCGGCCCCTCTTCTGATTTTAGTGTTTTTAATTTCTTTCGTTGGTGTGCTTATCCTCCTGTGGCAGATTTTGAGTTTAGCATTGCAGTTTATATTTCTGTTGCTATTTTCTACTAAGTCGCTAGACTGTGAGGAAGACGAGATCCATGTGTTTCTCCTCGCTGTTCTAAAGCTGGTTGCATCTTATTTCTTGCTTGTTCATCATCCCTCAAACTATGAGGGTACAGTGGTTTGGAATGTTCTTTTGAGAATTCTTTCTGTCATCTTTCCGAAGCATTCAGATTTAGAGATACATAGTATGTGCCTAGTTTAGATTTCTTACTTGTTTGATCCCTCGAGATGTGAGGGTACAGTGATACAACTCTTTGGTTCTCCATTCTACTTGTTCTCTCCTTGATTAATCTGTCAAGCGTGGGTGGATTTGTTGGGTGTGTTCACACAATTGAATTTGATTGCAATATGATTTTGGTGAAAATGTGAATGGTTTCAAGTCGAAGTAATTTTAATTCAAGCTTATTTAGCCTCTCTGTGGATATGAACCTATTCTCACCATTGTGCTAGTTCCTTTTTGTGATTTAATTCTGTGAGACAGTTTAGAGGAGGTGAGCTTGTTGCTATGTGCAAGGAATTCTAGACAACGGAATTGCACAATCAACAATGCGCGCACTTCAGTAATTACTTGCCTCTGAAAAATACTCCAAAGGGATCTAAAGTGGCGTGAAGCTCTCCTTGGGCAGTCCCAAGAGCCTCCAAAGACACCTCCTCCGGTTTCTTGACTGATGTAACACCAAAGCGAGATTGGGGAAGCCTTCCCTGATGCTCTAGCTATCTCCCATCGTTGTAGATGGCCGGATGAAGCTCCAAATTCCCGATCTAGGCTTGCAAGTTGGTCCTTCTCACAGAACTAGGGTTTGTCTTCTTCTCCTTCCTCTCCTCTTGCAGGAGAGCCAAGAGAGGGCTGAGGGTTGCAAAGGGTTTGTATATAGAGGAGGAAGCTCTCGTCTCACGCAGGTCAGACAAGAAGCTTTCAGACCATTGGGGACAACTCCCCAATGGGTGAGCAAGCTTGCTCCCCGGAAATCTGGCTCTGTACCCATGCAGGTCAGAGAAATTGGCGTCCACATCGCTGACGAGCTGGGGTTAAGTGTTGGCGTCCATAGGTTGACGCCGACACAACATCGACGTCTATTGATATTGACGCCAAGCTGGCCTTCGGCTAGAACTCTAAAACATGCAGAAACCATGCACCATCTATACGTATATAGTGCCATATGTAAACGTTATCATGTACACACCACCATCATATCAATTCATACATTATTTACAACTAATTATACACATGCATACATAAGTATACCAACAGTACTTACGTAGATATTTACATACGTACATACACAACATGAATTATTTACATGCAATACATAATGCAACAAAATTCGAGGGCCTTACAGTCCTTTATCCATTTGTGCACGCAAAGAGATAGGATCTTCTGAAGTGTCCTTTGGCTTCTACAAGGTCCAACTTGTATGACGAATGTTGTCAGAAACCTGCATATATTAAATGCTAGAACAGTAGACAGCTAGGCGTCTCTTGTTTGTCAGTCGTTGGTGTGAATATTCACCAAATAGTAATGCCATTTTACGGTTCAAAAGATGCATATGGAATAGACACGATAATGGATGATATCGTCTGTATGCATGCAGAGATATGTTCAGTCTTCATTAAATACACAGCTGTCAGAAGAATATGTGCGAAAACTTTGACTATTCAACCCGATGAAAGGATAAGTCCTATGTCAAGTTGATTGATATGAAATCGATGCATTTATGACTTATGAATCGTTATGCAACCAAACAGCAAATCGTTATGAGATATGAAAGAATCGTTGTGAGATATGAAAGAATAGTTTGTGATCATAGAAAAATCATTTTGATTACTTAGAAGTCGATGCGCAAGGTAAATCGTTATAATATCTTAAGCAATCGTTGCGATAAGCAAATCGTTATGATAATAATGGAATCGTTATGATAGCAAGTCGTTACGATGACTAAAGAATCGTTACAAAGCAAGTCGTTACGATGACTAAAGGAATCGTTACGAGAGCAAGTTGTTACGATGACTAAAGGAATCGTTATGAGAGCAAGTCGTTACGATGACTAAAGGAATCGTTATGAAGCAAGTCGTTACGATGACTAAAGGAATCGTTACGAGATCAAGTCGTTACGATGACTAAAGGAATCGTTACGAGAGCAAGTCATTACGATGACTAAGGAATCATTACGAGAGCAAGTCGTTACGATGACTAAAGGAATCGTTACGAGAGCAGTCGTTACGATGACTAAAGAAAGCCGTGCAATCAAATCGTTACGCTCTCTTTAAGAAGTTGTTGTAGGAACGATTTCTTTGAAATCAAAAGAGGTTTCAATCTATGAAGAATCGTTAAGGTACTTATGAAATGGTTATGAAGAAATCGTTACAGTTCTACTGTAATCGTTATGATCTATAAAGTAACCGATGTGTACTTAGACAATATGATGCTGTAGATATAATGTAAAGATGCTTACCTATTTTGGCTTATTTTCCTTTGGTATTATTCCTGTGCTTAAGATTTGTAGAAAATAGGTTAGTGACCTTTAATTAAGTTTTATAATTATCACAATAATATGGTTTTGTTAATCACCAAAATAGAAATGTAATTACTTTTAATTACATGGGGATAGACTGTTCATCAATCTCCCCCCTTTTTGGTGATGACAAAATTTTAACAAATTAACAAACTTTAGCAAATAGCACAATAATAGATCGATAAATAGATCACCATATGTATTTCAGAGCTCCAATAATTCTCCCCCTTTTTGTCATTAGCAAAAAAGATGCAAGAAAAGACAAAGAAAAGAAGACAACTGAATGAGACAGGAAATACTATTTGTATTCATTATTCTGGGAAGGTACAGGGAGATAAAAGGCGGAGAGAGGAGGGAGGAAATGAGAAATGATTTCCCATGCCTATTCTTCTGCTTTTCAAAACTTGATGAAATACACCATGGGCAAGAGTGTACTTGGGTCCCATGGAGGGAGCCATTCTCTTCAAATGGAGAGCCAACTACTCATCAAGGAGATTGGCATAGGCTTCTTTGCTAAGGGAGATTCTTTTGAAGGATACTGATCCAAAACTGGCTCGTCAGAAATTGATAACCTGAAATGGGATAGAAGTTCTGCTTGGCCTTCAGCTCTTGACAAAGGGCTACATAGACTTTATATCGCTCAACCCAAATCTGGAAGGGATCCTGGACTAGGTGAATAGAGTTCATGTCTAAAATGTAGCTTCTGATACTGGAGGTGACCTTCCCTGGCTTGACATTCATTAAGCACTGACAGCTGCTGAGCAGAGAGAGGGTAAAATTTGCCCAGTCTGAAGGTGTCAACCTCTCACATTCTGACAGGATAGAGCTAGAACCTCAGCACTGACATGGCCTTGGTGGTATTCTCTGAAGAGAAATCTATGAAATGCCACTTGGAAGCCCTCTGTACCTTGATTCTGCCCATTACTCTGGCAAAACGTTCAAAGATGATAGACCCAACAGAAGAGTCCATGACTAGAGAGTGAATAGGTGGAAGCAAGATTTCCTATGGCACCTGAAGGGTGGCAAAGTCTACTTGGATAGCTTCAGTGTGGGCGTCGGCTAACCAAGTGCATTTATGGCCTGCTTAAATTGGCTGAATTGGACCTCAGGGAGTTGATGGACATCTATAGTTGTTGAAGAGTTGGAAATGCCTGGCCATCTTGATCTCCTTCTGAATGAATGAGCCCAACAATGCTTGTGATGAATTTGAACCATTCTGAGAGAGTCAGGGAATGGTCCCTTGGAGGGAATCTAGCAGACTTAGCTAGAACAAATTTTTTGTACAGCTCTCTGTGCCCCCTAGCCCATTGCTCTTCAGTCTTGAAATGAGCAATAGAAAAGATTTTGGATTTTTCAGTTTTGGTGAGAGGGGTATAAGGTAGAATGACATTTAAATGGTCCGAGAGATTAAGAAAGGAAGGTTGACAAGGGTGGCAAAGACACCTTCTGAAGATATTCTCTATACAGTGGTTTTATTTTTGTTGTCCACTGTGAGAGAAAACCACAGAGTGGATGAAGAGGTTCAGAGAAAGAGGGAGCGAATGAAATTTTCCTCTTTTTAGGAGCAAAACTAGAAGAGTCTGCCCTATGGATATGATCCCCAACCTTCAGTACAGACCGGAGGATGACTTCTTCAAACTCATCCTTGATTTTCCCAAGATAGGGAGATTCAAGTTGAGCACCCTCAGGAATTACAGTAATGAAAGAGGTGGAGGAGAAGGATGTAAAAGGGAGTGTGAGGTAGTAGGTGGGATATCTGATGGTCTTGAGGATGGTGGACCAGAGGAAGAGAGGCTCTAGCTGATGATGACACTGGAGGAACCTCAAAAATAGTGGAGGTGGAGAAATGGGTGTTGAAGATGCAGGAGATGAAGTGGATTGTGAAGGAAAAGGTGTAGGTGATGAGATGGTTATGGGTTGTGTTTTCTGAAGGTTTGAGTGTGCAGGTGGAGCTGTGGATGATGAAGGTGGTGATGAAGGTATGGGTCTGAGTGGAGGAAGGAGCTGGGGGCTCAGGAGCTACAACTTCTGCTTCTTCAGCTATGTACTGCACAGACTCTGACTCCAAAGGCCCTGATGGCCCTGACACCTTCTCAGCTGGCCCTGAAGGCCCTGAACCACTGACCTCAGCTTGCCCTGAAGGCCCTGACACTTGCTCATCTGGCCCTGATGGCCCTGAACTACTGACCTCTACTTGTGGACTAGCTGCTGCCCGGCCTTGCCACTTGCTCATCTGGCCCAGATGGCCTTGAACATCTTCTTCACTTCTTTGAGCAGCAGGAGATGGGAGGAGCAGGAGCTTGGGCTCCAACTACCTTCAAAATCTTAGAAAGCATTGTCTTCATGCTTCCTAACTCCTTATTGAACCACCTTATAGCATTCTTTACTTGAGACACTCCTTGGATTTGGAGGCCTGGCTCATGAAAATAGAATTTACATCGGATTGCAATGAGCAGAGGATCTCCCCTTGAGCATCCAATCTTTCTATGACAGGCTTCAATTGATAATGACTCTTTGCCTCATCTGTCTCTGATAAGGAGTGTCAGCTAGGAGAGGACATCTAGAACTTCTGCTGCTTTCCCTTTCTCCTGGGCCTTGTCCATTGAGGCTGCTGATCTTGGTCATCCTCAGAATCTGAGGAACTGGCAGTCTCACCTTCTCTGAACTGGTTCTCTGGGGGATTTTCATTTCCCTCCCCCTGAGTCTCACATGCCCTCTCAACTTCAGCTTTCTTCTTCAGCATGCACACTTTCCATGGGAACTTCAGTTTGTGCTGTTGCTGCTGCTGCTTCTTCTTCTTGAACTGGGAGGACTTCTGAATGAATTTCAGTGTGGCCTGATGCCACACACTGACTCCCTGGATCTCTTCTGCCACTGATTGCTCCCCCTCAATGGGAGCATCTTCCATTACAACATCCTCTTGAATTGGGACTTTCTCCTGCTGGCTTGGAGCTTCTTCCATAACTACATCTTCTGTGTGGACCTCTGCCACATATTTTGCTATACTTGGCTCTTGTGCACTGGCTCCCCCTGAGAGATGGAGTCTAGTGCATCCCTAAGTAGACTGCCTACTTGGGAAGATGGAAGAGGAACCTCTGAGAATTGCTCAAAGGGCTCAATATGCTCAAGAGGGATGTCCTCAATTCTTCTGCTGCTTGCTTCTTCTGCCTACTGGCTACTACTGCACTGCTGCTGCCTCAGATACTGCTGCTGCTTCTGCTACTGGTTCTAGGTCATCTTGGGCTTCACCAAGGATGGTTTCACCCTCCACCACACCAATCTTGGACCACACACCATTCACTACAGAAAATCCACTTTTTCTTAAATTTATGGACCTAATAGCTTGCCCTACCTTTTCAGACACATCACCAACTACACTTATGCCGAAATGATGAAGATTTTGGTCAGAGATGGGCATATGGTAGTGAGATGTTCAATTTGCTTTTTATATCCCACACTTGAGACCTTGCAAACTTCATTCTCTCAATGATCAACTCTGCAGTATTAATTCTTGATTCTGGATAGCCCAGTACATCAGGTCTGAATCAGCCTTGGTGCATGAGGAGAAAGTTGCACTCCTAGCACAATGATCTGACAAATTATGAAATGCAAAAGCCTGTTAAAGGCACTAAGCTGGTTAATATCCAGCTTCCATCCTTCACTTGAACTCCGGACCTATTATCCCCAACCCTTGACCTTAGTGTCTACCAAGTGGACTCCACTTCGACCAGAGGTAGAGACTTCAACAAGATGCTAACAATCCCTGGTGATTTTGATTTAGGTTCCCTTGACCATAGAAGTCAGGTCCCATCCTCTTCTATCTTCAGATAGACATAGAAAGCCTTGACAAGATCTGGATACTTACATCAGAAAGGGTTGCAATCTTCGTCCATTTCAGCCTCTGTAGAGCTTCAACCAAACTGCCCATTCCCATTCTTCTCCAAATTGCTAAATCCACTGCCTTGTGCCCGCAAAGCTTTGCCTTGACTGACCGAACCTGGCTTGCTCTTCTGTGGTGAGGAATGCAGCTCCGTACCCCCCAACACTACCGAAACAGTTGAAGAGGCCATGGAATCAAGCAAGAAGAGTTCTGGAGGTCTGGAAGGGTGGTTGAAGGAGAAACCCTCAAGAAATTTCTGGCGGGAGAGGTTGAAGCTTCAAATCTGGTGGAAGTCGATCCGGGGGCGAAGGGTTATCGCCTCAGGCAAGAGAACGAAGAGATAAAGAGGGGAACAAATCGTTCTCATACTGATTAACGAGATTTATGAAATAGAGGATAATGCCCCCTTTTTGAAGAGGTGCGCCTTTATGGCAGAAAACGACAAACTCCGGTTTGAAAGAAATAAAGATTACACAAACCGAACCGACATGATATTTACGCAAGAAGGATAAATGAGAAATAATTGAGATAATTTTTGCTCACTTCAAGGAGAATAATTAATTGGCTCTGAAATTTATATTTCAGTATTTAACAGATAAATCTATCACAATTTACACATGCCTAATTCTCTTATGAGAGAAGTGAACCTCTCTTCGGGTAAGGCTTTTGTAAAGATATCTGCCAACTGATTATTTGTATCAATAAATGATTTCAATATTACCATTAGCTACATGATCACAAATAAAATGATATCTAACCTCAATGTGTTTGGTTCTTGAGTGCTGTACTGGATTCTTGGTTAAGTTTATGGCACTTGTGTTGTCACATAACAGTGGATTGACTTGATGTGCATTCTAGTCCTCAAGTTGTTGCTTATCCATAGGAGTTGTGTACAGCAACTTCCAGCAGCCACGTACTCAGCTTCAGCTGTTGAGAGTGCTACTGAATTCTGCTTCTTGGAGGACCAGGATATCAAGAATCCTACAAGAAATTGACAACAGCCACTGGTGCTTTTTCTATCTAGTTTGCATCCAACATAGTCACATCAGAGTACCCTACTAAATTTACTTCACATGATTTGGATACCAGATACCTAGATCATGAGTTCTAGATAAATCTGAAAATTCTTTTAACACTAATTAAATGAGATTCTCTAGGGTCTGCTTGATATCTAGCGCACATGCATACACTAATAGTATATCAGGTCTGCTGGCAGTTAAGTAAAGTAGAGAACCTATCATACCTTTATAGATCTTTTGATCTACTTTCTTACCATCTTTGTCACTATCCTTCTTGTTGAAGTGCTCATTGGTGTTGACAGTGGCTTGGAATTTCGAATCCAAACTTCTTCAAGAGCTCCTTGGTGTATTTGGCTTGATAGATGTGGGTGCCATCTCCTCCTTGCTTGATTTGTAATCCAAGAAGTAGTTCAGCTCCCCCTCATCTCTCTGCTCTCAAATTCTCTCTGCATTCTTCTCAAAGTACTTGCAAAGAGATTCATCAGTAGATCCACAAATTATGTCATCTACATAAATTTGTACAAGTAGTATGTGCTTGACCTTTGGCTTTATAAATAAAGTGCTATCTACTTGTCCTCTAGTGAAACCATGATCTAATAAAAAGAACTAAGCCTTTCATACCAGGCTCTAGGAGCTTGCTTTAAACCATATATGCCTTATGAAGTTTAAAAACATGATTTGAAATTCTGAATCATCAAAACCCGGAGTTGTTCTACATAAACTTCTTCTTTAATGAAACCATTTAAAATGCAGATTTGACATCCATTTGAAATAATTTCAAATCTAGAGCAGATGCATATGCAAGTAAATCCTAATAGCCTCAAGTCTAGCTACAGGTGCATAGGTTTCATCGAAATCTATACCTTCCTCTTGGGAATAGCCTTGAGCTACCATCTGGCCTTGTTTCTTAAGATCACACCAACTTCATCCAATTATTTCTGAACACCCCTTTGTGCCAATAACTCGATGACCTGATGGTCTAGGAACAAGTGACCATACATGGTTTCTCTTGAATTGATTCAGTTCATCTTGCATGGCTAGAATCCAAGACTCATCAGTAAGAGCTTCATTGACTGTCCTAGGCTCTATTTGAGAAACAAATGCTAGGTATCACAAGGGATTACATTACCTCTTGTTCTTACCCCTACAGATGGATCACCAATAAATATTTTCAGGTGGGTGATCTTTCTTGTATCTCCATTCCTTTAGAAGTTTTTCTTGTTCAATGTCTGTTTGCTGCAAGTCTTCCAGAGGTGGATCTTCCTTGTCCTCAATTGATGTGTTCTTTAATTTCTTAGACAGTCATCTGCATCATCAATGTCTCTCTCTGCTTCCTTTCTCAAGGAAGGGTTAGTTTAATCAAAAAATATGTACAGACTGTTCAATCATAAGGTGCGTTTATTAAACACTCTATAACCTTTAGGTTTAGTAGCATACCCATGAAGATGCCTTCATCTAATTGGCATCCAACTTACCAATGTCTCTTTTGCTGTTGTTGTGAATGAAGCATGGACATCCAAAGGTTCTGAAGTGACTAATCTTTGGCTTCTTTCCCTTGAACAACTCATATGCAGTCTTCTTCAAGATGGTCTGATCATTACTCTATTGATGATATAGCTTGCTGTATTCACTGCTTCAGCCCAGAAATACCTTGGTAAATCATATTCTGACAGCATTGTTCTTGCCATATCCAATAAGGTTCTATTCTTCCTCTCAGCAACTCCATTTTGCTGTGGTGTCCTTGGTGCTGAGAAGTTATGCTCAATCCTTGGTCATCACAGAATTTTGTAAAATTTTCATTTTGAAACTCTCCTCCATGATCTGACCGATTCCAACAATGCAAAATTTCTTGTCTTTCTGTACTCTTCTGCTGAAGCTTACAAAACTATCAAGGTATCATCTTTATGCTCCAAGAAGGAAACCTATGTGAATCTGGAATAATCATCCACAATAACAAATCCAAATTCTTTCCTCCAAGACTAGTGGTCCTCATTGGCCCGAATAAATCCATGTGAGGTTTCCAAGGGTTTAGAGGTGGTTACCACAGTCTTTGACTTGAAGGAACTCTTAGTGTGCTCCCTTTTGCACACGTCTGCAGATACCATCCAATTTATTGCTGACCTTTGGCAGACCTTCCACAACTTCTCTTTCTGAGCTTATTTATGCCATCCAAACTGCAGTGGCCCAATCTTCTGTGCCACAGCTCAGTTGACTGCTCTTTGCTGGCCGCTAACAAATGTCTTGATCCTTGAGTTCTTCAGATAGAGCACATACAGGTTCTTTTCTCTATTAGCTTCGAAGATTACTGCTCCCATCCTTCAGGATACTGCACTTGGACTCTTGGAACTTGATCTGATGACCTTTGTCACAAAGCTGCTGATGCTTATGAGGTATGCTTTAGCCCTTTGACACACAGAACATCTTCAATAACTGTTTTCCCTTTGTTGCTCACAGAACCACTGCCTATCACTATTCCTTTTCCATTATCTCCATAGGTGACTGTTCCTTCTTCAGCTTGGAGATGAGTGAACAACTTCCTGTTCCCTGACATATGCCTTGAGCACCCGCTGTCCAGAGTACCACTTTGATGCTCGAAGGCTTCCCTGAAAAGGAGACATTAAGTTTAGGTACCCAAGTTCTTTTGGGTCCTTGTTGGTTAGTGTCAACAGTTTCCTTTTTAATTATCCATTTCTTATGTCTAGTTGGACATGTTATTTTATATGTCCTACTTTGCAATGGCTACAGCATGACGTTTTTGTTACTCTTTCAATATATTTGAAATTGGCTTTGTATGCTGTATCTTGTTCGGTGTAAACTTCGAGTTGGGATATATTTAGGTTGAATTATTGTTTTCTTTCTTCTATTTTTTGGTGTATATCCTAACCATGTTTCTTCTTTCCTGAACGTCTAGCACCTTTTAATATTAAGGAGTTCTTACCATTTGTAAATTTCTCCAATGTGCTTGACAGTTTGTCATTTTCTTCATTTAAAGTTTTAATTTCTTTTCTCAGTTCATCTGAACTCTCCTGTTTTTCTAATCTGATTATTTGTTTATTTTTATCTTTTAGATCTTCACATAATAGTTCATTTCTTCTTTTAGTTCAGTTATTTATTTTTCTAATTCTTCATTTTCTGTTTTTAGATCTGAATTAGTGTTTTCTAAACATACAGTATTTTTCTTACTAACTTTTAATAGTTTTGTTACTTCCCTATATTTACAGTATAATTTTTGAAAGCTTCTTCAAGATTATCAGAATCATAATCATTGCAAGAATCAAAAGATGAATCAGAAGTTACCTTCTCTTCATGTTTTCCATAAAAGCCAAGTTGACTTCTTCTTCTTCACTGTTTGAGCTTGACTCACTGTCTGAGTTGCTGCTGTTGCTCCATGCTGCTGCCATAGCCTTTTTCTTATGCCTCCTGAATTTCTTGGAGCTTTCTCTCTTTCTGAATTCAGGCTTCTTGAGCTTTGGACATTCTGCTTTGATATGTCGGGCTTTTTGCACTTGTAGCATATGGGCTCGCCCTTTTTCTGATCCTTTCCATCTGGTTTCTTGAAGTTCTTTTTTCTTGAAGTGTCTTCTACCAGATTGGAACTTCTTCTTCTTGGCTAGAATGCACTGCAGTCTTCTTGATAGCATGGCTTCTTCATCTTCGCAATCATTTGAGCTTTCATCTTCGGCTGATGACTCATCTGATCTGTCTTCTTCTGCTTTAAGAGCATTTGAATGTTTTCTTTCTGCTTGAGGATTCTCCTAGTCTCTCCATTTTATCTCGTGGGCCTAAGGGACCCAATGAGCTTTTCCAAGACATCCTCTTTAGATCATTAGCTTCCTCAATGGCTGTTACCTTGGGAGTCCATGTAGATGGAAGAGATCTAAAGATTTTTCTGACCATATCTCCAATCTCATAGGTCTTCCAGTCCTGCTAATCCATTTGTAATGTCTGTGAATCTACTGAACATTTGAGTTATGGACTCTCCTGGCTGCATCTGAACCTCTCATATTGAGTTACCAGAATCTATTCTGGTTTCCTTAACCTTGTCCGTGCCTTCATAAGTGATTCTCATTTTTCCCACATCTCCATTGCGGATTTGCAGGCTGATACTCTATTGAATTCTTTCTTGCTGAGAGCACACACAATGCTTTTAGCCTTACAGTTTAAAGAAATCTTCTTCCTGTCATCATCTGTCCACTGAGCCTTTTCGTTGGTGACTAGGAGATCGCCTTCTTCAACTATGGACCATATCTGGTAGTCATTACCTTGTAGAAAATACTCCATTCTTGTTTCCAGTAAGCATAGTCTTCTTCATCGAACAATGGTGGTCGGTTGACAGACTGACCTTCATTGTGACCTTGGCTGCCATGGATCTTTACTCTTCAGATCGTTGGATCTTCTTCTTTGTCGAAGAGACTCGCTCTGATACCACTTGTTGCCCAGCTAGGTAGCCCAGAGGGGGGGTGAATGGGTCTTTAAAATTTATCAATTAATACCTGTTCACTAAACGTTCACACACAAAGACACACTTTGATGGATGTTAGTTATTGTTAGAGGAAACAACATCACCAAGAAAGCATCACACAACACAGAGTTTATCCTGGTTCGGACTCCTCTCCTTAGGAGTCCTACGTCCAGTCCCTGAGCAACACTCAGGATTTCACTAACTAGGGTACAGTCCCCCTATGGACACTACAACACCCAGCTCAGCTGGTCTTCTCTTCTCAGCCCGAAGAGGACAACACCCTGATACCCCACCAGGTCTTCCTTCACACCAGAAGGGCACACACACCACCCTGGATACCACCAGGTCTTCCTTCACACACGAAGGGTACAAGCACAGAAACAAGTAAGCAGGAGATTAAGCCCCTAGATCAAGCTTTGACAAGCCAAGATCTGAAGCTGGGACTGAGAGCAATGATTCTACAACAAAAGCTCACTCTCAGAACCAAACAAGCTCTCTCGAAAATCTACAAACAATGCATAGAGCAAAGAGCTAATCTAATGGAATGAGGCTTGGCTCTATCTTGAGAACTCGCAAAGACTTGATGATCAGAGTGATTTGTATGACCTTGTTCTCTATCTGTGTATGTTTCTTCTGGAGCTCCTTTCTTCAATATATAGCTTCAATTTGAAATATAGACGTTGAAGTATCCGTTGCCTCTAGCTTTTGGTGGACGTTAGACTGAGTGGCACTTGAAAGCTTCCAGTCAACAGTCCTTTATCCATTTGTGCACGCAAAGAGATAGGATCTTCTGAAGTGTCCTTTGGCTTCTACAAGTCCAACGTTGTATGACGAATGTTGTCAGAGACCTGCATATTAAATGCTAGAATATTAGACAGCTAGGCTGTCTCTTGTTGTCAGTCAACGTTGGTGTGAATATTCACCAAATAGTAATGCCATTTTGCTGTTCAAAAGATGCATATGGAATAGACACGATAATGGATGATATCATTTGTATGCATGCAGAGATACATTCAGTCTTCATTAAATGCACAGCTGTCAGAAGAATATGTGCGAAGACTTTGACTATTCAACCCGATGAAAGGATAAGTCATATGTCAAGTTGATTGATATGAAATCGATGCATTTATGACTTATGAAATCGTTATGCAACCAAAAAGCAAATCGTTTGAGATATGAAAGAATCGTTGGAGATATGAAAGAATAGTTGTGATCAATAAGAAATCATTTTGATTACTTAAGAAGTCGATGCGCGCAAATCATTATAATATCTGAAGCAATCATTGCGATAAGCAAATCATTATGATATTAAAGGAATCGTTATGATAGCAAGTCGTTATGAACTAAAGGAATCGTTACGAAAGCAAGTCGTTACGATGACTAAAGGAATCGTTACGAAAGCAAGTCGTTACGATGACTAAGGAATCGTTCGAGAGCAAGTCGTTACGATGACTAAAGGAATCGTTACGAGAGCAAGTCGTTACGATGACTAAAGGAATCGTTACGAGAGCAAGTCGTTACGATGACTAAAGGAATCGTTACGAAAGCAAGTCGTTACGATGACTAAAGGAATCGTTACGAGAGCAAGTCGTTACGATGACTAAAGGAATCGTTACGAAGCAAGTCGTTACGATGACTAAAGGAATCATTACGAAAGCAAGTCGTTACGATGACTAAGGAATCGTTACGAGAGCAAGTCGTTACGATGACTAAAGAAGTCGTGCAATCAAATAGTTTCGCTCTCTTTAAGAAGTCGTTGTAGGAAGATTTCTTTTGAAATCAAAAGAGGTTTCAATCTATGAAGAAATCGTTAAGTACTTATGAAATGGTTATGAAGAAATCGTTACAGTTCTACTGTAATCGTTATGATCTATAAAGGAAACCGATGTGTACTTAGACAAATATGATGCTGTAGATACAATGTAAAGATGCTTACCTGTTTTGGCTTATTTTCCTTTGGTATTAATTCCTGTGCTTAAGACTTGTAGAAAATAGGTTAGTGACCTTTAATTAAGGGTTTTATAATTATCACAATAATATGGTTTTGTTAATCACCAAAATAGAAATGTTTAACATTTACTTTTAATCATGGGATAGACTATTCATCAAATCACACAACACAAGATTATCTGGTTCGGATCTCCTCTCCATAGGAGTCCTACTCTCCAGTCCCTGAGCAACAACTCATGATTTCACTAACTAGGGTACAGTCCCCCTATGGACACTACAACACCCACCCAGCTGGTCTTCTCTTCACAGCCCGAAGAGGAACAAACCCTGGATACCCCACCAGTCTTCCTTCTCACAAAGGGAACACACACAGAAACAAGTAAGCAGGAGATTAAGCTCCTAGATCAAGCTTTGAAAAGCCAAGATCTGAAGCAAGGGACTAAGAGCAAGGGATCTACAAACATGGCTCACTCTCAGAACCAAACAGCTCTCTCAAAAAATCTACAAACAATGCAGAGAGCAAAGAGCTAATCTAATAGAATGAGGCTTGGCTCTTTCTTGAGAACTCGCAGAAGACTTGATGATCAGAGAGTTTCTATGACTATCGTTCTCTGTCTATGTGTATGTACTTCTGGAGCTCCTTTCTTCAATATATAGCTTCAATTTGAATTCTAAACGTTGAAGTATCCGTTGCCTCTAGCTTTTGGTGGACGTTAGACTGAGTGGCACTTGGAGCTTCCTGTCAACAGTCCTTTATCCATTTGTGCACGTAAAGAGATAGGATCTTCTGAAGTGTCCTTTGGCTTCTACAAGGTCCAATGTGTATGATGAATATTGTCAGAAACCTGTATACATTAAATGCTAGAACAGTAGACAGCTAGGCTGTCTCTTGTTGTCAGTCAACGTTGGTGTGAATATTCCCAAAATAGTAATGCCATTTTGTTGTTCACAAAGATGCATATGGAATAGACACGATAATGGATGATATCGTTTGTATGCATGCAGAG
>CM024755.1:153970391-154129225 GCA_014218235.1 Colocasia esculenta
TTTCCAAGGTTTGGCGCATCCCCGATTCGGACCGGATCGGGTTTTTCCTGATCCGATCCGATTCGGGCGGATCGAACGCTTGGATTCGGCCAGAACCCTTATTTATGACCATTTTATGGCCGATTCCCTTGAATCTGGCCTTTTTTTGAATGATTGTGTGGTTTAGGCCTCTTGTACATATGTTTCATCATATTCCATGAGATTTATATCATGTAATTGGTATAAAAACATTTATTTTCAATGAAATAAAGCATTAGAAGAGTGAAAACAAATTGAAACTCATTAATTGAAAGATATTTACATTGCACAAAGTCAATACAACTATCAAACTCTAAATTCCATAAAAATACAATGACTTACTCTAATATCCCCAATGCCCTTGTTGATATGGATCATATGCATTCCATTGGGATTGGCTAGGCATGGATTCAGACTCATCTGACTCTGAGGGGAGCTCCCAATAAGATGATGACCTTTCGTTCTTGACACAAAACCACGAAACTCATCCCATGTCATCATGCTATGGTATCTCTGCCGAAACTGACTGAGATAATGGTCCCACACTTGACAGCCGGGACGGACTACCCCCAGTTGTGCCATCTGTACATCCTCCTCAGGAACAAAAACTTGGACTGGAATAGGAATAGAATATGCAGGAGGAGGATACAATATGGAGATGGACCAAAGTAGCCTGCTGTGGCAGTGTATCCCACTGTACGGTCCGTACCCACTAAAGTAGTCTGTGCTAGTGGAGTCGGGCTGGTAGCTATGACCGCCATAGGATCCAGCAGACTCATGTGTACTCATCCTCTCAAAGTCTGATAACATAGTGTCATAACTATGGGAATCCACTGGTTCACCTCTTCCTTGACTGCCAGGTGGAAACCTTTGCCTTCTATTGTACCGAAGTGGGGCACCATGACTGCTATCTTGTGTTGCACCCCGAAAAAATTGCTCCTCTGTGAATGCCATGCCACCTCCTCCTCCCTCACCACCCTCACCTCCTCCTCCGCCTGACCACCGTTACCACCTCCACCTCCACCGTTACCACCACCGTCACCACCAGCATCTGAAGAACCACCTGCAAAGGCAATATCATTTGAACATTAGTTAGAACAAATACAAAATTACAAATACATTTTGAGGTAATTTTTAATACAAAATGATGGCCTACCAGTAGTCATCGAATCATGGGAGGCGCTATTGGGCAATCGGGGTGAATCCAACGGAGACGGTGTCTCATCATCTGCATTTGGATCCAAAGTCTCTGCATCGGCAATGTCAAGTGGATCTTCAACAACGGTAGCACCTTTCTTGCCTTTCTTGGATCCCCAACCAGAAAACCAACCTTCTTTTTTGTGCTGGGGCGGGAGGTGGCTCTCGTATAACAACTCCTTTACTTGGCCGGGACTCTGTTGCACCAGTTTTTTTTTTCGGCGGGATTCTGTTGCTATTTGCTTCCCTTTTGCCAATTGAGATGATGTGGGAGCCCTTGTAGATTGTGAGGGAGGCGCATCCTGGGTAGATAAGCCTCTCCTTCTAGATTGTGTGCGGGGGAGGCCTTCCATCAACCTATCAAATCATCATCATCATCATTACCTCCTCCTCTACCTGCAATAACCCCCAACATTATACATTAGGAAGTTAGCATAAATGCAACTGATAAAACTGTAAGATGAAAGAAAGAAATGACTCTCCCACCTGCAGTACGCGTCACATGCTCTACTTGTATGTCCGCAAGAAGATCCACTCAGCCTCTGGATCCATCTCATAACGAGGGGAATATGGCTGTCCCACATTCCCACGATCTCCCTCCTCCTCTGCTGTTGCTTCTGCTTCTGCCCTTGCCAGGAAAGTGTTAGGGCGATGGGGATCTTCAGGGTCGTCTGCCTCCTCATCTAACTCATACTCCCCTCGCTCTGTTGTTGCTCGTGCAACCCATGCAACCATTGGGTCTTCTTCATCTCGTAGAAATCCAACATCAATTGGATCATACTCTACGTCCCCACGCTTCTTTGGATCTTCTGTAAGATGTTTGACCCTCAGCCTCATATTATAGTGGACGTACACCAATTGGTCCAAACGCCTATATGAGAGACGATTCCGCACTTTGGTGTGTATCAATGCAAATGTACTCCAGTTCCTCTCACATCCACTAGATGAGGAAGTCTGCGATAAGACCTTCACTGCAATTTTCCTCAATGTTGGCGCGGAATGCCCAAAGTTGAACCACCAATCAGCTGCATCCAAATTCAATTATCTCAATCAGATGTCAACCATCAAGTTGCAATGATAAAAAATGTAAATGGGAAGCATATTACCGCCGTCTACACGCTCCCGACCAGCAATGGCAGATGGCTCAGCAAAGGTCCCAGTGGCTTCCCGAAAACGCTTCATCTGCATTTAATAAATTTATCATCAACTCCTATGAACTTCAAGTATTTGATTGGACTTTGGATGGAAGTTGATAATCCTATACTTGCCTCATCAATGGCATCTGCCGCTAGCACAGGACTTGTGACAATCTCTCAACCACCCTTGCAAAGGCAGCCGTCAATTCATCATCATATGCTAGCTCGTGTGCGTAATGGTATGCAGGGTGGAGATAGTATGCTGCAATTGAATAAAATACCATCATCAATACAATAAAGAGTAGTTTATTACAGAAATATGATTTATTTCCTTACCCGCCATATGGAGATCTCTACTCATCTGCCGGTCCCATCTATCGTCAACAACATCCAAAACCAAGTGTGCATGCCGAGGTGAGACTTCACAGATCTTTTTCCTCGCGGCTTCAAGCTTTGCATATACCAATCCTATAGATGGTCTCCTATCCCCATCCACCACCCTCAACACCTCATATAGAGGTTCAATGATCTGTACCAGCTTGAAGACCCGATCCCAATAATTGGAGCTGTTGACGATGCCTTCCACCTCCTTTCCATCAGATGTACTAGCAAAATTACTCTGCAACCATTTATCACCCTTGAACATGCGTTTCAATCCATCCTTGTGCTTCAATAGACTCTGTAGTGCCACAAAATTTGTTGCAAAGCGGGTGACAGCTGGCCTTAACAACTCTCCACCAGTGGACTCTCTCATCCACGCCAACACCAGATGATGATTGTAGATGAAACGTGTTATCTTCTGTCCTGCATCCACCACCATTTTCACAGGTTGCAGTGTCCCAATTTCTTTAAGCATTAAATCAACACAGTGGGTAGCACATGGGTCCAGTATAGATGAGGATAGATATTCATCAACTCCTCCCTTGCTTTCTTGTACGCAGCTCCATTATCCGGACCACCTGCACAATATATTGCTCCCCAATCTCCTGAACCACCTCTCCATCAAACCCAAAATGTATTCATAGTTGTGTACATGTCGGATGCGTCAACTGATTTGTGATAGAAGACTTGTCTATCACAATACACTAGGAAGTTGATGAGGCTGCTCCTGGTGATGCCCGACCAACCATCACACATGATGGTGACACCATACTTCTCCCATTTCTTAAATCCGTCTATGTAAGACTTTATCTCATCAACTTCCGCCTGCAGATATTTCCCTGCCAAGTCCTTAGCTGTAGGAGGCTGCACATGTAGGCCTCCACGTTGAACCTCCTGTATTGCAGTTTTATAATAGGGACTGTTCGCTGCATTAAATGGTAACCCTGTATGGTGCCACCACTTTGCAATTGCTCTCCCCACCTTGTATTTCGGCCCCTGCTGGTTGTATGAATCATCAATCGTAGTCTGCTTGCCATGCTCCCTAAGATACACATAAGGGTCCACATCCTCAATTTGCACACCTGTGGGTCTCTTGCTATGCCTGCCTTCTTCTGGTACTTGTGTGGGAGGGGGTCGAGTGAAATAATCTCCCACATTTGAAAATCGACGGGAGCCACTACCACCTACCGCTGAGCCACTGCCACTGCCACTGCTAACCTCATGCTGAGCTCCATGAAAACTCATTCTGTGCCCTGCCCTTTGATCAGCTTCCCATGCCTCAGCCCTGCTATGTGCTCTGGCTAGCCTTTCCTGCACACCAGGATCAGGAACATATTCTGCATACATTTGAACTTCATCATCATCATCTTCATCTCTTTGCCTTCCTGATATAATCCTCTCTGCTATCTCCTTATCTACCTTCTTTCTTGCTGTCTCAGTTCGAACTTGCTTAATGTGTTCAATCATAGCCTTCTTGACTTCTTTTGGCACCGATTTACACCCCTGCACGTCATGGTACCCTGCTAGTCGACCACCAGCAAGGTGTTCTTCAAACGGGAGACCCCACCTCCTTGTCCCACAAAACCACAATAATTGCACTTAAAGTTGTGCCTATTCTCCAACATGATGCCATGCTGCCACCCAATATCATCAGAACCTCTTTTCGGTGCCATCTACAATGACAAAAAATAAATAATAAATTAACAGTAAGAATTTGAACACTAAAAGAAAGTATTCTTACTTCTTAATTATTATATGATATTTTTTTAATATACATGAACACATGATCACAGAAATCCATTCACACATGCATATATATTTTCTGTAATTTCACATTTTATTAACATTTTATTTTAAAATACTTCTTATTAATGTAAGAATATAAATTAATTATTGCTCAACTTCTTATGTAATCAACTTCTAATCATGATGTACAAGTTATACAACACATTTCTATCAATTTTTGGTTGTTTACATTTTTTAAGATTTTTAAAATTATTATTCAAATTTTAATATAATTATTAATTATTTATGAACATTAATTAATTATACCTAAACTTCTTATAGAATCAAGTTCTAACCATGATATAGAACTTATAGAACACATTCCTATCATTTTTTGATTGTTCAAATTTTTTTAAAGATTTTTTAAATTATTTTTCAGAAAATCATATTTTAGGGAAAATCATCAAATCTACATGAAAACCTTGTAGATCTTGATGAGAAATGGTTGCAAGTGAACACCAATCCCTTGCAACATCATTTCCTAACAAGATCTAACCTATACACCAAGAAAAGAACAGAAAAATGAAGAAATAAGGTTGCTTACCTTGAAAGCCCTGTAGAACCTTCAAAAAACTTGAAGAACAAGGCTTCAAAGCTTCCAAATCCACCTCCAAATGGACACAAATTCACTTAGGAAGCCTCCTCCTGTGGATTTGCACCTAAATCTAGGATTTTCTCTTCAAAAAACCTGCAAACGGGGGGGGGGGGGGGGGGGGACAAAGGGCCTGCGGTTTCCTGCGCTGCGAATGGGACTGTTGAGTCCCGATGCGCAGCGCATCGCCGACACCCTTTAAGGGTGTCGGGTGGATCGCGCCTGATGCGACAGTGCCGGGCCGGATCGCATCGCATCGGGCTCGATCCGCCTGCTAAGAAGGGATCCGGGCGCATCGGGCGAGCCGCGCATCGGATCCTCCCTGATCCGATGCGATTCGGGGGGATCGGCCCGGCTCAATCCGGCGCGCCAAACCATGCAATTTTCATTGAGGTGCATTGGACGCTGTCAAGTTGCAGATTATTTTTTGGGTCTTACCAGAAGGGATGGGTGGGATTTTGCTGGTTAACTTCCAAAAAAACATAGCCTGAATGGCTTCCTCCATTCTTGGGTCCTGGATTGGGAGTTTTCCTTTCACATATTTGGGTCTTCCTTTGACCCTGGGCACTCTCCTCCATTGTAGGGACTCACAGCCAGTAATACAGAGATTTGAGTCCAGGTTGGCAGAATGGGAGTCCAGGTTTTATCGTATGGGGGCTGTTTGATTTGTGCAAGTCAGTGCTGGATAGTTTGCCAACTTACTTCCTTTCCATCTTCAGAATACCCAAGACAGTGGCCAAGAGGTTGGAAGCCATTTAGGCTAGTTTTTTTTGGAATGGTTGCACGGAAAATAGAAGAGGTTGGCATGACATCTCTTGGGGCAGAGTGTGTAAAAGCAAGGAGGCAGGGACTGTGAGCTTAAGGAACATAAGATATTTCAATTTGGCGTTGCTTTGCAAATGGTTTTGGAGGCTTGGGACAGAAGATGATGGGTTTTGGGTTCAGCTGATTGCTCAGAAGTATTATACTTCAGCCAGGGTGGGGGACCTTATTCCGCCACATTTGCACACTATTTCCCTTATCTGGAGAGGCATCCTTCAGTGTGTTGATGTCATTAGAGTTAGCTTGAGATGTAACTTAGGGAATGGTTTGGGATGCTCCTTTTTGGCATGATAGGTGGTTGAGTGATTTTACACTTGCTGAGGAGTTTCCTGACCTGTTTGCTGTCACTGAGGCGCCGATGCTTTGGTGGCTCAGTGTTTTGATGTGCAGCTATTGGGTATTTGAGCCCCTATCTTCAGGAGGGACCTCACCGTACATTTTAGTCTCTTCTTAGTTCTCTGCTTCAAGTCAAGGTGGACGCTTCTGCATTGGATACCGCTTCTGCATTGGATACTTGGAGGTGGAGATGGGACTCTTCTGGTCAGTTTTCAGTCAGGTCAGCATATTCTTTTATTTCAGATGGAGGAGGTCTACGACACTTTGCTGCTCCATATGTATGGAATATCAATAGTCCCCTCAAGGTAAAGGTGCACATTTGGAGGATTTCTCATGACCGCTTGCCGACACATGTGAGATTAGCTTCTTTCCTTCCAGACATCTCCACTACTTGCTGCCTTTGTGGAGGAGAAGAGGATGTGGACCACTTACTCATTTCCTGCCCCTTTGCCCAGGACATTTCGACAAGGATTGGTCGATCTTTTCAGCAGACTTTAGATCTGCTTCAAGGGGTCTTTCAGCTTCTTCTTAAGTGGAGAAGGAAATGGGAGCTTAACGGTGATTCCATTTTGTGGTGGCTAGTCCTTCATGCCACCCTTTGGGCTATTTGGAATGAAAGAAATAGAAGAATATTCAAAAGGGAGTTGAGGTCAGAGGAGAGGACTTTTTCTTTCATATGTGAGAGGGTAGTGTTTTGGGCGAGACATCTTTGTAAAGTGGGGGAGCATAAATCCAACATTCTCCTCTCTTTGGGCAATTAGATTTTGCTTCAGTGAGCTCTTTTGTATGTGGGGGAACAAGCTTGTACTTTTACATGTGAGAATCCTTCTTGGGGTGAATTTCTTGTATAGGGGTATGTTTGAAAGAACTTTTTTCAATTCGAAAAATTTCTAATATCGTTTCTTTTCATCGATATTAGTTTTGTTCTTTTCTTTATATATGTATCGTCAATACATGGAAAATATGGGTACAAGGCCCCACATACATATGATTAGGGGCCCGCGATCATCTTCCACGTATGAACTTCAGGTGATTCGGAGTTCGTGCGCTGGACCACTCCCCGTCGATTAATCGACGTTTCTTTTACATCGAGGAGAACTCGAACATCTTTGATACATGTCTAGACCTTTTGATTATTGAAAGCAAATCATGGAAAAGAAAGACACCATTCAAACGGATCGGTAGTCTCATAATTTGTCTTTTCACATGAAACTATGATTCATCAAAGTATATCTCCAAATTGGAGACTGATTCATGCAATCTCCCCTTTAATGGGAACTGATTTATACGTTCCCTCCACAAATGGGGACTGGTTTGAAAATATTCCTCAAAAATAGGGACTGATTTACATGATCCCTCCATAAATGAGGACTGATTCACATGTTCCCTACATGAATGAGGACTGATTTATAAAATATCCCATGAAATGGGACGGATTTGGAAATTACCTCATATTTGAGGACTGATTTTTAAAATATCCTCAAAATGGGGGACTGATATGTAAAATATCTCTCAAAGTAGGGACTGATTCATGAAACTTCCCTCTAGATTGGGACTGGTTCACAAAATATCCCTTTGTTGAGGACTGATTCACAAATATCCCCGGTTTTTGGGGACTGATTTGATGTTTTATCGTCGCACAAGGCTAATTTTTGTAATTCTTTCAAGAACGGGGTTTATTTGGTAATTTCTCTCAACTACTGCCTTTTCAAATATTATTTCTGAATTTTCAGAAATATTTTAGCACTTGTTCCTGCTTAGAAATTGTTCAATCTAGAATTGCCATGTGTTTCGGTCATCTATACAAATAAACAAAAGACGGGGTTTATTTAGCAATTTCCTGTCTTATCATATAGAAATCATATTTCAGATCGGATATATTTCCATTGTACAGATCAAATGCCCTTTCTTTCATTCATTCCTTTTGGTATATACATGAGCTTGGTAAAGAGCAGCCCATTGGGACAATTCTTAAACCCACAGGGGCTAATTTACAAAATAGAACATAACTTATATAGCCTTGCCTTCTTCCACCTCAACACAGAACAGGACAGAGCAGGGGGGGGGGGGGCGATTCTGAAAGCTCCTGGAGTTGGTGATCTTCTCTCCCTTCTTGTCTTGGAGGTGCTCTCCTTTTATAGGGGGCTGAGCAGAGGGGTGGCTACACCACCGGGCACACACACCACCGGGTGAGCATTAATTTCTGTCCCTTCCTCTATCTTCTTTCTGTTTTCTTTTCTTTCTGTTTTTTTTTTTGGTTGGGCAGGGGGCGCACCCCACCGGTGGTGTACACCACCGGTTGGGCCCCCCGGTGGTGTGCCCACTGGTGGTGTACACCAGTGGCCCGCGCAGCCGGTGGGGCCCACCGGTTGGGGGCCTCCCGGTGGTGTACACCACTGGACAGACCGGTGGGACCCACTGGGTTGTTACACCACCGACAGACCGGTGGGGCCCACCGGGTTGTCCCACCGGTGGTGTGCGGCTTGTGCAACCGGTGGTGTACACCACCGGTGGTCCTGGGGGGTTTTGTTTTCTTCCTATAAATTAATCCACGTAGCCATTGTTCTTGCCACGTGGTTTGCTTCAAGGCGGGCCCTTTGTTTGTTTGTGAAGGATTACGTTACTTCCACGTCGTTTTTTCAATTGACATGGGTATTGGACGACCCTTGCACATTTCATCTCGTGTGCCACGTAGGACGGCTTCCACCGGGTTATTCCGGGGCATTAAACTTATTCTCTCGGAGGGACCTTTAATTCGAAAACACCAGGGATATATTGATTCTGCTCCGATCTATCTTGGAAGACTGTTTTCAGATTTTCCGGGATATAACAGAAATATATACATATATTTTCTGCCATTTATCCCAAAAAAATCAGAACAAATATCTTCATTTCATTCATTTATCCTGAAAATTCAGAATAAGGGATTTGGGGGTTATTTTCATCCGGGACTCCGAATAAATATTTTTTCCCCCATATACTTGTTCTAAACATCTAAACAAGTATTTTCAGAATCGTAAAATTAACGTTGAACACTTTTGGGCTCAACAGGGTATTGGGAGGTGGTTTTTTTTGGGGATAGTTTTTTGTTGATACTCCTATACATGTACTACATTCTTCTTCCATTCTAATACAACTAATACAAATGTGGTACTACCCACTTAAAAAAAAAGATAGATTTTTTTTTTTTGGGGGGGGGGAGCGGATTGGAAAACTAGCCTTTTGAATTTCCTCATAAACCTGCTCCCAATGGGATTTGAATCTGAGACATCACAATCCTAGTGTACATGGAGGGTTAACCATGAGTTCACTCAAGTACTAGATAAAATTTAGCGGCAGCATATTGGATGAGGAGAATAAGAGAGCTGTCTTCAAGGTATGTGTTGTCAAATAGGTTAGACAGAATTAATGGAGGTTCTATTGTACGAATATAATTAAGAAGAAGACTAAGGTGGATTTAGCATTTTGTCCTATTTCATAAATTCTGCTTATATATTAAAAATACCAAAAGGAAATGAATCAGATGAGATCTGTGACTTATCAGTTGTCAGATCAGATTGTTGAAGATCCATAGAAATAAGATCATTACCAAGTTAGTTGTGGACTTCTTTTGTTGTGTTTGGGCCTTTTTTGGGAAGGAGGGGAAGGCTGGTTGGTGGTCATACGGAGTCGGATTGCCTTTCTCAAGGGGCAATGTACCCGGGATTATTATCAGGTGGTTGGGAGGCAAGTTTGAAATAGGATTTGTGTCTTTGTTGATATTTTATATTCCTACTGGCATCAGGGGAAGACTCAACAAGTTTATGGCATTTGTTTAGGAATTCTAATGATGGTCCAAATCTGATTGCTTTAGTCAGAAAGGAAAAAGTGTGTTAAAGTTCAAACTGAAGGATGTTTTGGAGTTAATATTGCACAAAATCAATTTAGCTAAGTTGGGTAAGTACTTATATGAATTATGAAATGCTGAATGAAGGTAATGCTTTGTAGAAAAAGATCATTGAATTTCAACATTCAACCATTACATATTTCCTCTCCATGTGGATAATATAACCTTTACAGTTTACATAATCCTTGGAAGGACATTCTGAAATCAGTTGGGTGGAGTGGTGGACTAGAAAATTTCTCTTGTAAGGAAACATGATAAGATGATGGTGGTCTTGACTCTTGAATACGAATGCCCAAAATTTATCTTCAGTCAAACCTATCACGCAACTAGTTGAAGCCTTGAAGGAAGCTATATAGTGGAGGAAAACAAACATATTTGTACATTGAGTTGAGAAGATCCCTAAAGGAGAGAGACTTCCTGGTTATATTAATATTGTGGGGATGCTGTTGGAAGCTATCATCAACCCTGTGGAGAAGGATTTTACTATGTGGAATGGGGTTAAGGGTGTTTTACTCAGCCAAATCTTGTACACTGATAATTGACAGAGATTGCATAGAAAAAAAATGTAAGAATTGGAAGGTCGGATTGCCAAGCAAAGGTGGGGCTATGTTGCTTGTATAGAGAAAGAGGACTACGGAAAATTATTCAGAAGAAAGTGGTACGAGATTGTTCCTTCTTCGGGCAATATGGTGAGGGCATCGACCACCCATTAAAGGCTGCCACTGTAGGCAGGAATTCTGCAGAATTTTTAGTTCTCCAGCTCAGTCCCTGCCAGAATTTCAGAATACAAGAGATGTGGTTCTATTTTGTGGCTGAGGAAGGTGGATTGTAAGAGCCTTATATTGCAACTCATCCAACTACTGTAGCATGTTTTCTGCTAGAGCATTTGGTAGGAGTGTGCACTGTTTGGTCTGGTTTGGGGGAAGGGTTTCCTCATATTAAATCAAACCGAACCGAAAATTTTGGTGTGGACCGTGTGGTTAGGTTCAAACTGAAATTTTAGATCTCTTTATAATGCATATGTGTTTCAAATTGAGAAAATGAAACTAAAACTACAAATATTTATATGTTCTGTATATTCTTCATATAGATATGTTTTTAAATATTTATAACTATACATGGTATAATATTAATGTAAAACATTATATTTAAATACAAGTTATTTGGTTATATAATACAATACAAGAACATTATAATTATGAAATTGTCCTATATGTTTTTAACAGATTTTAAGACTGCCCAACATCCTTCTGAACTGAACTGAATTGCTTGGTTCATAAAAAAAATTGGTTTCTCAGGTTGAACTGAATCATGCACACCCCTAGCATTTGGCAAGAGCGTAATGACTGCATTTGCATAAAGTAGAATCTGTATTGAAAATATATGCAACAGAGCTCTGCTCCACATTCACAATGGGAATAGACACCTAGTTAGAGCCCTGTATGGTAAGTGGCAAGTTAAGTTTTACTTACAAGTTTGTGGTTGCAACTTTTTCCTTTTCTTTCTCAAGAGAAACCTAGTGAGTGGTTCTGCAGGGGAATCTATCCTCTCATCTGGACTGCACTTCCCCTTCCATGCGTTTTGATATCTACTTGCTTCCCTGAGGTGTAACAGACAGAAGTGTTTGAATTCTAAATCCCTTTTCTCGTATGGTTAATGGGTTCTCTGAGTGAAGGCATAATCCTTGAGTGTGTATCATATAATTACATGTTTATCTTCTTAATGTTTTTTCCATTTTTGTTGTTGCCTAGAAGGTAGTATGTATTTTCATCTATAAGCTAAATATATAGTTTATGTTCTATTCAGAATTTATTGGATCTTGTACTGTTGGTTTTGTTGTTAGAATCTTCATTTTATGAATTTTTTTTCTTTTAACATTGTGGGTTCTGTTTATTGCAGAAAAGTCTTTCATCTCTTGAATTACATCGTGTTGTTTCTGTGGCAAATGGAGCAGCTTTACATGGTTCAATAGATTCAATTTCATCAGCTGAAAATTCTGAAAGGATAAATGGGGTTACACATGTTGGGACTGCTGCCTCTGAGTATAGTGAGCGTAACAGGCATAAGATTCATGATCCTGCTCGTGATCTTTCAATTCAAGTCTTGGAAAAATTCTCTCTTGTCACCAAGTTTGCTCGAGAAACAACATCACATCTCTTTCGTGAAAATCACAATAATGAATTTAATCATGAGAGGAAACAACAACTTGACCATAAACCTAGCAGCAGTGTAACAACTGACACACAAACAAAATCCAGTATTCCAGTGACTCCAGATCCTTTGGAGGTGAGCCTTTATGTCTCCTTTCTAACTTCCTTGATTGTCAATATTTAACTTTCTCTGAATCTTACACATTAGCATATGGTGAAGGCACTCAAGGCCTTGTCTGATGCTACGTTTCTGTGACCAAATCTTGATTAACTTGCCACATGTTGCTGTCTCTGGTTCCCATATCACTTGTTGTTGAGTAGTTGACTCCAATTCCTTCTATTATTTTCTTTCTTTAAATTTTGTCCTCTGTAAATAAATTTTCTGGTTTTCATGATAGAAAAACTGTCATTATTCTTGTTGTTTTGCTAATGTGTCTATTTCCAGGACTTGTGTTCCAGGTGTTAGGTATTAAGTTAATTGCCTTCTTGGCTTTACTATTATTATTTGTATGGCCCTAGTAGTTATTTTCATTATTGTCACACTATTTTGTACAGCCAGCATGGTAATGCATATTCACATATGTGCAAATTTCTCTATCCCAACAATTCTTGAAAATACTACCATCTCTGTATGTTGTTGAATAGGACTATCCTACTTGAATTGGTGGGGGTCTTTGATTGTGGTTGGACTCAAGCATCCTTGCTTAAGAAAATGGGGTGATTTTGACTGCAGCCAGAGGAACTGGTGTGGAGGGAGTTGCAGTTGAGGATTTTCACGGGCAGGAGCAGAAACTTTGATGACTTGTTAGGGCTTATTTTCTGGCAACTCCCAACCTCACCTCAGAACCAAAGGATGGACAGTCTCCTTTCTGGCAGCTGCTGCTGTGCTTGTTATGCTGCCACTGCCTGAGCCTGTCACACTCACCCTTCTGCTATACTCTCCCAAAGCAGTATGGGAGATGTGCCATTGCCACTGTCTGCTACCTGATTATTCTTTTTTCATGCTCTTTTCTAGTGGTGCATATGGCCACCAAGGAGAGTGAGGGAAGTGTGGGAAGGGTTGGAGGAGTATCTGAAGAAAAAGAGGAGAAGCAATCGTTGCCATGCTGTGGCTGCTGCCTGCTGCTTCCCTATGTTCTGTGGGGCCCCTTCTCTTCATTCTTCTCCTCTCTCCTCCTCCTCTCTCATTCAACTTGCTTCCCCATTTAGAACTTTCAGGAAGCAGCCAGTTCCATCTGGTTTCCAGGTGGAACTGGGACCTCCTAGGATGGCTGTTGCACCCATAATTTTTCTCGGATCAATCGAGACATGTATGGACGACGACTATGTCGCGTCAATTCAAATTTGGAATTGTATGACCACCGGCGCATGGCCAAAGCCATCACTCCATGGTGTATTATTACGCCGTTTTATCCTCGACTACGTAGAGGTATCAAATTTTATCATCCTGGATGAGCAAAACATGGTGTTAGGCCAACATCCTCGTCCCATGGAAAATTTCCATATGCCGGGCTATTGCCCCAGCTCAATGCGATCATGGCTAAGAGTTTCATCAATCACATACTCGGGAAGGAAATGCATATCGCACAGATGAGTGCAAGTTGCCCTCGATGGTGCTCGGAAGACGACCGAAAAGCTTCACTCAACAATCTCTGATGTATGCCACGAACAAGCTTTGGCGGGAGTGGAAAACTCCTTGGGACTTGTGCCCCCCCCCCCCCTATGGCCCTAGAGGGCCCTTTTAATGGGGGAAAGCAAAGGGCCGCGTCACCCCAAGAGGCTCCTGCTGGGCCCGGCAGACCCTTGGGTGGGCCGCAGGAAACGGGGTGGCCTCCGTTTGGGCCTGGCCGGCCCCGTCTGAACCCCAGCGGGTCCAGCCGGCCTCCAAAGACCCGCTGGAGGTCCAGGCTGTCCAGCTGGTTCACCCCCCCTCCTTTTGGGCCCCCAGTGGGTCTAAAAGCCTCATTTGAGGCCCTTTGAACCTGTTGGCCCCTTGTTGGCCTTCTCGCTCCAAATGTCTATTAGGGGTTTGAAATTACCAAATACCCCTAGACTTTGCACTTATACACTTAGAGGTCCAGACTATGTACCG
Organism: Colocasia esculenta; assembly: GCA_014218235.1. Taxonomy (NCBI): domain Eukaryota; kingdom Viridiplantae; phylum Streptophyta; class Magnoliopsida; order Alismatales; family Araceae; genus Colocasia; species Colocasia esculenta. The sequence continues at coordinate 153,984,787 of CM024755.1, forward strand.
TCCATGTGTCTGATGGATGGTGGTTAATGTGTAACTCTTAGAAGTTATGAAAATACCCCTCCTTGCAGACCAGACATATTCAGTCCTACAGACTGCAGTTGTACCTTGCAATTATTTTTACAAATTGTGGCTATGCCCTTATATTCTACGTTAGTGTAGAACTTATCTTGTACAGACAACAATTTGTCGACCACCACTTGTATATACACCAATGATGAATATAATGGAATATTTTCATTCCCATCTATCTTTTTTCTGTGGTCATGTGGCAAATTACATATAAGCCCTTGTTGCTTCAAATATGCCTACAACGTGTTTGATTGAGTGTCAAACCTTCCAAAAATTGCCTCGGTACTTCCGTTCCGAACATGGTTTGCCGGATCGGATTCCCGATTCCCATCCGATTCCCATGCGAATTGGTCTGATTCTGGTGAATCGTGGCGGATCAAGAAAAATCCGATTCACCCCGATTCCCCGATGCGGCGAACCTTGCTTCCAAAGGTTGTTGAACATTTCAAAATCCCCATTCCCAACCCAAAACTTGTATCAAGTCCATTGGCCTAGTCAAATTACCATTATACCCCTGTAATTCAAACATGGTCTAATGACCTCCAAACTTTCCAAAAATGACCTCAGAGTCTCCGGAAGCCAGGAATTGCAACAAACCCCCTCCTCCAGTCTCAAGTTTGTATCAAACCCTTGACTTGACCAAAATTACCTAAGTACCTCCAGTACTCAAAAATCCCCAAATGGCCCTGAGATCTGGGATCCTTTATTATACCCTCCAGAAAGACATGTCCCCATTGTCCATGCCTTTATTCTCTGGATTATAATATTTTCCCCCCATGACCATCATGGTCTATTAAGAAGTCCTAATTCTCTCAATTCCTCTTGATGATGAGCAACAGTCCATAATGAGTCATGCCAATGAGCCTGCACTATTCCTCAGAACCCATGAAAAGGATCCAAGAATTTCTCTCTGACAGTTAACCAAGGGTGTTCGAACTTTAAGACAATGTAAATTAACACCGACTCCGGTCAGTGGGGAAAGGTCCAGTACATGAACCCAATCCGTCTGATAAACCATATGCGGAACAGATACCCCAAATGTTGACGCAACCATCCAATTAATGGACGTACAAATTCCCTGCATCATGCAGATTCTAATTTCTAAATTTGTCTGTTAATCAGACTAGCACTCCCGCAACCCTAGAAAGAAAGATTTTCCCTTTCTTTCACCATCTTCATCATGTTTTTACAATTATTATTTTTTCCGCGTCCAATAATGGCCAAGTTTTGGAATTTGGTCTTATACTTCCTTTTTCCTAATATACTTCTTTCTTTGTTTTTTTCTGAGAGGGGGTTCTCAAAATCTTTTCATTTAGTCTTATTTATCTTCTTATTTAGGGATTCAATACATCAAGAACATATTTCTGGTTCAGACCATGTATGCTCCAACTATATTAGATTTTGGGAGGTTTAGATAGTGTTTTGCTGAAGAACTTTCCATAAAATTTTGGAAATGTATATGTGATAATCTGATTATCATTGATAAAGATGCTAGCAGCGATTTCTTGTCCTGCAGGGTAAGGAATGAACAGTTATTCCATGCCAGGAGGAATCTTGCTGAAACTCAGACCAGAGAGTAGACTCAGTAGAGTAGTTTTGCTTACTTCAGATACTTTCAGGGTTTAAACTTGAGATTGGACGAGGGACAAAAGAGCATGGAGATGTAGTGTTCCAGCTAGTTTTTATGAGACTTTTTTGCAAAAGGATAAATGATGTGGATGCTACTGCTAGAAAAATATGGTATACAGGGAGCATATTCCCTTCAAGATTAGCATCTTGTTGTGGGGGGGGGGGGGGAGGAACCTTGGCTTGTAGAGGCTTTCTTTAAGCAACAGAGTCAAAAGCTTCACCTATAAAACACACAGGATAATTGCAAAAAAACATCTTTTTTTGGTAGGTAGTAATTGCAAAAATTATCCCTGCTGTATGCAATATGACATTTAATTTACCAAAAAAAAAGGCTGATATCAATTTCAAATGTGTCTTTTGCATTATCCAGGAGGAAAGCATTGGCCACCCTTTTCTGTTCTTGTGGGCCTGTGGCATGGCAGAAATAAGTGTTGACCACCTTTTTCTGTTCTTGTGGCCTTAAATGGGAGAGTCATGTCTATACTTTTAAGCTTTTGAGTTTGGAGTGGAATGATTTATGTCCAACAACGGAGGAACTGAAGATTTGGTCCATTCTATTTGTTGTTGTGATGTAAACTATGTGAATTGAAAAAAACAAAGAAAATTTAGAGGAATTTCCATATCTCATTGATATTCTCTTGAGGCAATATTGCTGGTGGAGAGATGTTGAACCCGAAAAATATCGGGATTTAAACAAGTCCCGGGTGGCAAACTCGTCCGGAAATCCACGAAAGGCTGGGAAGAAACTCCGGTCTCCCTCACTCGAACACCTGAGATAAATGGGTTTGAGTTCGGACGTCCACCCAGAACGAGCCGGAGGATGACGCTTAAAAAGCCTGTCAATGGCGGAAATGCGCGCCCCGGACAGCCGAAACTCAATATTCGGACTCGCGTTAAAGATCGCGTACGACTCGGATGGGTCCGAAAAGGTAAAATGCACATGCCCTCCAAAAATGGGGTCAAACGCACGCGAAACGGGCAAAAACGCACGTCAAATGCACGTCAAATGCATGCGGGCATGTGTGCGCACGTGTGCCGCACGTGCCATGACAAACCAGCAAAACTCCCAGAAATCCTCTCGGAAATGACCAAGGACGGAGAGGGGCACCGGTCTGTGCCTCCGCCAGGTAGGGAGGGGCGCCAGTCTGCCCCCCCCGCCAGGCAAAGAGGGGCGCCAGTCAGGCCCCTGACTGGCGGCCCCTCAGCCAGCCAAGAGGGGCGCCAGTCAGGCCCCTGACTGGCGGCCCCCTCAGCCAGCAGGAGGGCCGCCAATCAGCCCCCTGACTGGCGGCCCCCTCAGCCAGCCAGGAGGGCCGCCGGTCAGCCCCCCTGACCGGCGGACCCCCTCAGCCAGCCAGGAGGGCCGCCGGTCAGCCCCCCTGACCGGCGGACCCCCCTCAGCCGGCCAGGAGGGCCGCCGGTCAGCCCCCCCTGACCGGCGGACCCCCCTCCGCTTGCAGGAGGGGCGCCGGTCAGGGCCCTGACCGGCGGCCCCCTTTCTGCCAGCCAGAGAGGGCCGCCGGTTAGGCCCCCTAACCGGCGCCCCCCTCGCCAGTCAGGCCCCTCGCGGGGCACCCCGCCGGTTAGCTCCCCTCAAAACCTATAAATAGGGGGCAACCTCCCCATTTGAAAGGATGCCATTCGGCCCCAAAAAAGGCGGATTCTGCCCAAAAACCAGGCCAGCCAAGAAAGAGGCCGAGCACCGCAGCGAGCGTCTCGCAGAGAGTCGCCGAGAGCCCTACGTGCGCGAGCTTATATAGGCCGCACGTACGGGGGAGAAAGTCTTTGGCGTCTGTCGGTGTTCTATCCTCTACGATCGGGCCCTCCTGCGCTCGTCCGTGAGATGACACCACAGGTTGTCATACGACCCCGGCGTTTTCATTTAAGTCCTCCGTCGTCATGAAATGACGCACGTCGAGGCCCATATTTAAGTCCTCCGTCGTCATCAAACGACGCACGTCGAGGCCATGTTTAAGTCCTCCGTCGTCATCAAACGACGCACGTCGAGGCCATGTTTAAGTCCTCCGGTGTCATAAAACGACACTCGTTGAGGCACATGTTTAAAGTCCTCCGTCGTCATCAAACGACGCACGTCGAGGCCCATGTTTAAAGTCCTCCGTCGTCATCAAACGACGCACGTAGAGGCAATGTTGCTCAGGCGGAGGCACAAACACCCCGCCAGGGGCACTCCCCCATTTGTTACACACACACAGGCACGCCGAATCGGCCTAAACGCGCCATCTCCGGCCCAAGCTCCCGAGTCTGTCCGTGCTCAGAGCGTGATCCGTGCGTGAGCTTAAATAGGCCGCACGTGCCGACACCCGTTGGTGTTCCGTCCTCGGCGTTCGGGCTGCATTGCGCCACGTCCGTAGGGACACGCCACAGGTTGTCACATGACTCTCAGCACATGTACTTAAGTCCTCCGGCGTCATAAAACGACGTACGTCGAGGCATGTACTTAAGTCCTCCGGCGTCATAAAACGACGTACGTCGAGGCATGTACTTAAATCCTCCGGCGTCATAAACGACGCACGTCGAGGCATGTACTTAAGCCCTCCGGTGTCGTAAAACGACGCACGTCGAGGCACATATGTTTAAGTCCTCCGGTGTCGTAAAAAGACACACGTTGAGGCATGTTAATCTGTGGAGGCACAAACACCCCACTGGTAACACACATGTACCCACTACCATGTAAGCGTCCGACGGAGGCACATACACCCTGTCGTCGACGTCCATGTACTTGGCTTGTCATATACACGTCCAGTGGAGGTATAAAACCCCACTAAAGGCGTACATGTAAATGTAAACGTCATGTCATAAATATAAATGACATGAGCATGCTTGAATAAAATTGTGGAAATTCATTTGTCATCTGCCTTTTCTTCTTTAAATTTCGGCATACGGTCTTTTAATAAACATTACGCATTCGAAGGTATTCGAGTGTTATACTCGATGCAAATGAAACATCGACTTCGGTCGGTGGGGAACGGTCCAGTACACGACCACTCCAATCGCCCTGAACGCGAGCGCACGCGGAAAAATAAATCCGAGGGTATCAGGGTTCGCACCCAATACTCCTCATAAAATAATCTTTGTCTGTTTCTCGCAAACAGTCTGGCACGCCCACGCAAAGATCCATCTCGAAGACGAGAGGGATGGATCGAAAGAAAAAATGAGAAAGAAAATTTCCGCGTTCCAACAAGAGATTAATCAAAGGCATCAGCTTGGATAGGACAGAACTTTTCCCCAATGCAGAAAATTAAAAGATATTGTTTATTAAGTGATCATCTTTGTGTTTAGGATTGGGATAGGTACTTTGTCTCCTGGTTTAAGCATGCTTGTTTCCTTTTTGTTCAGTTTTTAGATTTCCTTTTTATTTTCTGCAATCTTGAGAATGTTCATGGGAAGAAGTTACATTACCATGCTGTGATTTTGTGAGGGGTGCCCTTTTTTGGTTGTTTTTGTTAGTATTAATGAAATGGGACTTTGTTGCATCTGAAGAAAAGGATGATGATTATTAAATATTTTAACTGCATGCAGCAAATAACTCTAAATGCCTTTTTATTTTGCTTTTTCCCAAGCTAGGTTTTCAATATTTCAGTGAATACACTTCATCAGTGACTTCTCATTTTCAGGATAACTGCAGTGATGACATAGTTTCTTTCAGGGTGCATAATGATTCCAATATGTGACAGTTTGTGGATTGTTTGATGAATTAAAAGAGAGTTTTTGGTTAAATGAACATAGCTAGGAACATTTAGGAAAAGCCAGATGGAGAGTAAGAGGAAGGGCAATTTATGGCTCTTGCAGCCATCCTTTTGGTTACACTTACAAGAAGGGTTTCCCCCAAGGTACTGTTTAAATGAAGGTGGAACAAGAATATAGAAGGATGAAAGAATGGAGACAATGAGTGATGTGGAGCTCAGGTCTTCGAATTATGGCTGTCTTTGATGGGAGGAAGGAATAAATTCAGTGAGAATGCCTTGGAAGAGGCTTACTATTCTGCTGAAGACATAAGTTAATGGTTAATTTGTTTGCCTATGTTTGCCTATGTGTATTACAATTTCTTATGCACTCGTGGGTGCATGAAGGATGGGTTTAGAAATATGTTAGGCAAATTGTTGCATCAACCAATGGACAGATTCTTGTAAGATTCTTTCATGTTCCTCCTCCTACCTGTGGACAGTGGACACTAGCCTCCAATTTTGTGCAGGTGGATGTTGAACATAGCTTTGGTGACATGCAGGTGCCTTTTCAAGTTCTGAGAGGACTATACGTGTCTATAAGCCTCATATGGATCTCCTCTTTCAGCTTGTTGGACACAAGGTTCGCCGCATTGGGGAATCGGGGCGAATCGGGTTTTTCTTGATCCTCCATGATTTGCCAGAATTGGACCGATTCGCATGGGAATCGGTTTGATTCGCATCGATTTGCCCAAATCGAACCGATTCGATCTGATGCGCCAAACCATGGTTGGACATGCCAAAGCCAGCAAAGGAGAATGCATAAAATGGTTTATAAGCTGGCTAGGCCAGTTTGGAATTAGATGAACCGGATCTCTACTAGGTGGACACATCATAGATGGCATAGTCGGATCGGGGTGCTGGGTCGGACCCAGCCAACCCCAATCCGAGTCGGGTCGGTGTGGACACAAAAAATTTGTTGTGCCAATTCCCCATTCCCAGAAATCCCCTCCCCTAAACCGATGGAAGCATCATCGGTTAGGGGGGTTTTTTCCCCCTAACCGATGGAGCTATCATCGGTTAAGGGGGCTTTCCCCCTTAACCGATGGAAGCACCATCGGTTGGAGGGGTAAACCCCTCCAACCCGATGGCACTACCATCGGTTAGAGGGGGAACTCCCTCTAACCGATGGAAGTTCCATCGGTTAAGGGGAGAGGGTCCCCTAACTGATGGGACTATCATCGGTTAGGGGAGTCCCCCTTTCTAACCGATGGAACCTCCATCGGTTAGGGAGGGATTCCCCTCTAACCGATGGAACCCCCATCAGTTAAAGGGGGTAGCCCCTAACCGATGGAACCCCCATCGGTTAGGGGTCTCCCATCCCACCATTGTAAAGGGGGGCCTTACCCTATAAAAGGCACCCCCATCCCCCTATGAAAAGAAGAGGCCGAGCCCCCCGGAAGGTGCTATAGCCCTCTCACCCAAATTGCTGTCCCCTTTGCTTCTGAAATTCCAAAGAATAGAGAAATTCCAATTTCCAAAAGTTCCCCATCTCTTCCTCAACCTCCTCTCTTGTGTGTGAAGGTATCAAACTCCCTTCCCTACTCGGAGCAGAGTGAGAAATTGAGAGATCGTCTCCATACGGCATCGACAATTCTCTCTTCTTAAGTCCGTAATAATGGCATCGTCCCCCATGGGCTATAGGGTTTAAATACCGTCCATACATGGACATATGGTATTTAAATACCTTTGTAATTCATGCTCTGAATGCTACGCATCCAGACGCATATGTGCCACCTCCCATCGAGTGCTAAGCCTCTGGGATGGTGTGTTTGTGTTTATACGTATGTGTTTCTTAGGGGAGACTCTGCCCAAGTGGAGATTCTACCCGAGAACATATTCGTATATTCGCAAATTTGCGTTTTTATGTATATGTTTCCTAGGGGAAACTCTGCCCAAGTGGAGATTCCGTCTAAGGACATATCTATAAGCCTCAAATTTGCACTTATACATATATGCTTTCTCGGGAGGAAACTCTGCCCATGACAAAGTTCCTTCTGAAGAAACATGTCCATGTAACCACAGACTCGTATTTATATGCATATGTTTCTTAGTGGAGACTCTGCCTAAGCGGAGATTCTGCCCAAGAACATACCTGTATATTCGCAAATTTGCATTCATATGTATATGTTCCCTAAAGGAAACTCTGCCCGAGCAAAAACCCCCTTTCCCAGAATAAACTCTGGGGAGCTCCCGCCCAAGCGGGGTTATAGCTCGGGAATATATCCATAAAAATGGCAATTTTGCGCCTATACATATATGTTCCTTAGCAGAACTTCCATTTGAATAGAATCTCTACTCAAGAACATATTCATATAATTACGAATCCGTGCTTATGTTTCCTAGGGGAAACTCTGCCTAAGCGGGAATTCTGCCTAAAAAACACTTTTGTACAACCATAAATTTGGATTCATATGAGTATATTTCTCGAAGGAGACTCTGTTTCTACAGAGATACCTTTCGTGATAGAAACTCCGCCTAAATGGGGATACCGCTCGAGAAGATATTCATAAAATTACAAGTTCATGGCTATGCACATGTATTCTGCTGGAAGAATCCTGCCTAAGTAGAGACTCTCCCTAAAACATATTCATATAAACACCATTTCATATGCATACGTTTCTTGAGGACACTTTGTCTAAGCAGAGGTTCTGCCCGAAAACAGACTCAGATGTCTACAACTTCACATTTGTATGCAATAAATGGAGTTCTACCTAAGCGGAAGTTCTGTAGAAAGTATATGCATACACCCATGAAAAATCATGATTATATGAATATATTTCTAAAATAAGAAAAGAAAAGACAAACTCTGGCCGAGCCGAAATTCTGCCAGAAATATATATATATATTCACAAAAGAGTTGTACCCATGTGGATAGTTCATCGAGGAGAAACTCCGCTTTGACAAGGACCCTCACAAGAAATATATCCATATGTCTGCAAGGTCATCTCCATGCGAACAAAAGAAGAAAGGAAGCTCTGTTCAAAGAGAGGCTTCGCCCCAAAAAAAAAAAATGCCACGGAACTTCATAATCTATAATCAAAGTCATACTATAAATTTACACAATAACTCTACCCATGTGAAAGTGCTGCCCAAGTTCTCAATACACCCGAAGCCCAGAAATAATCTGCGGGTGTATGCTCATTCCAAACCAAATTTTAAATCAAACAGCACATTTCAAACCTCAAGCGGGTTCACGCGTATATACCCGTTCCTTTTTCCAAAATCATATTTCACGCCCGAAGAAAGAGGGCAGTCATATCACTTTAAAGAATAAAATGCATTTTCAATAAAAAAAAAGACGAAGAAGAAGGGAAAACATCATGTTAGGACTTTCTAAATTTTCTTTACATATATATGTTGTCATCCTTGCTATGAATGGTATTCGGGTTAAAATTGATGTTAAATAATACCAAGAGGTTTTAACTCGATGTAAATGTAACATCGATTCCGATCGATGGAGACAGAGGTCCAGCACATGCTACCCTAATTGTTTGATGAGTATAGACACAGGACTCAAGGAGTTCAGATTAAAAAACGGCGCACTCGTCCGTTCCTCGGACATCATACCCGTCCGTTCCTCGGACATCATACCCGTCCGTTCCTCGGACACCACACTTGTCCGTTTCACGGACACCAAAATTCTTCTTCCGCATTGCGCGGACTCTTTCTTCTGCCACGTCCCGCAAATACCAAAAATCCAAAATATGTGAAATGAATGAATACCTTGAACCAAATAAAATGAAATGAATGAATAAGATCACTCAAAGAAAAAATCCCGTGTCAACAGTCGGGTCGGAGGATCCGCCCGACTCCATGGGAGTCTAGCCGATCCAGGATCGGCCAGGTTAAAAAATGAAGAAAAAAATCAGGAAAAATCAGAGAAAATTCTTTTAAAAACATATAAAAATTGCACATTTTGGGTATATCCATAGTCTAGTTGCACACATGTTGATATTAGAATTCAGAGGAACGATAATTATGATACCTTATTTATCTGAACATCATTTAAGTAAATGTTCATTTACTTAAGGTATTACATGTAAATAAGAAAGTACCCCCCATTTGAATCCAATAAAAATATCAAAAAAATCATATCTCTTAAAAATAAAAAGTCAACTCTCCCATCCAAGAAGAAAATCACGATTTTGGTGTTCCATCAAAATAGCGACTTTCTAATCTTTCATAATTTGACATATCTAAAAATTTCATAATTCAAATAAACCCAATAGAATATTAAAAATCTAAAGTCCGGTAAAAAAAACCAAACGTGCATATGACTTCTCCAAGAGAGCCACTCTCCTACTGACAACACAGTCTGCTTAAGACCTCTTAGGATTTGGTCAAATCTAAACTATCATCACCCAAACTCATGAGAATTGTCACTTTCTAGTTTCTTTTCAATTAAAAAGTGAAAAATCTCATGAGTTTAGGTGATGATAGCTTATGTTTGATCAAATCCTGAGAGGTCTTAAGCAGACTAAGTGCTATCAGTAGGAGAGTGGCTCCTTTGGAGAAGTCATATGCACATTTGAATTTTTTTACCGGACTTTAGATTTTTAGTATTCTATTTGGTTTATTTGAATTATGAAATTTTTAGATATGTCAAATTATGAAAGATTAGAAAGTCGCTATTTTGATGGAACCACCGAAATCACGATTTTCTTCTTAGATGGGAGAGTTGACTTTTTATTTGTAAGAGATATAAATTTTTCTGATATTTTTATTAGATTCAAATGGGGAGTACTTCCTTATTTACATGTAATATCTTAAGTAAATGAAATTACAAATATAAGTGGAGGGGATCAGACGTAGTTAAGGTAAGCTGAGGGAATCGGCCTACACCAGATGGAATCGGGGTGGAGCGCTCAGAGTCGAGCTGAGTCGGTCTGACTCCACCCGATTCCGGTCGATCCACCCCGATTGGGTGGCTGTTCCCCATCCCCCCCCCCCAAAAAAAAAAAAAAAAAAAAATCGGGTCGCCGTAGGCCGATTCCGCTCCGAGTCGGCCGATTTTGCCATCCATGGGACACATGCCATGTCAGAGATTAATCCTGGATGGCTCAGCCAGATGGACTTCAAGTGGATATCGCTCCAGTTTGGAATTAAATGATCCAGATCTCTACTAGGTGGACACATGCTATGTCAGAGATTAATGGTGGATGGTTCTGCCAGATTTCATGGGGATATGGCTCACCAGTTTTGGCTCCATTTCTCTGGCTTAGTGACGTATGTGGTGGGATTATGTTCATTTACAGGCATCACATTGACAATGACCTGTTGGGAATGTCCAGCCATGGTATGCCAAATTTACAGTCCTCCTCCCGCGAGTAATAATAAACTCCATTCCGGCGGCTAATGCGGGACACATCCACCCCGCCGTTGATAGCAAGACCGCCGGAATTTACTTCTGCTACAATATCATTTCCGCTATTCAAGTTGCGGCTTGAAGTACGAGGTGCTCCAAATCTCGGCATCACATCATCAAGAAGGATCACCTTGTCCCGAGTCCGCTGGGCGTAGTCACCACGGCTCAAATATCCTCCTCCCCGAGGCATTTTGAAAATCTGAAAAAAAATACATGAAAGGGGAAGAGAAAATGAGAACAGAGAAATATTGAAGAAATCAGAAATCAACAAAGGAAGGACAGTCCAAGATACAAGACAGACTGTTGTGCTATGGGACATATGTCATCTCTTTCCCCCCAAAGGAAGAGGAGGAAGAATAAAGGCATTAACCTGGCAACAGAACAAAGTCGGAAATTGGCTAGCTCGGGATATGAAGAAGACTGCTATATGAGGTTCGCACGGGCTACGTGCCGTCACTCCAACTCCGACACGTACCCCGTGGGGGGCATTTGTTGGAACAAAAAAAAAAGCAAATATGAATGTCATGGATGTGTTGGATGCTTGTTAAGGGAAGTATCAATACTCCCTTATATAGTGGTCCGACAAGTTAAGTAGGTGACATTCACCTGTGGGCAACTACTCAGTTAGCTAGCCTGTGAAAAGAAGATGGCTACTTAACCGGGAGTTGGCAACTACCGGTAAAATGTTGACCCCATCTAACCGGTTAAAATCCCACCTAACCGGTTTAACGGCTTGATTAAGAGGTCAAAGCAGTTATGATTAGGGTGACCCCAAGGTTACTTAAAGTCATAACTTGATCCGAGCATTCAAGCTCTCAAGTATTGTCAAGCACCCCAAGCAAGTGGGAGATGCCGAGGAGAATAAATCTCCGGATAAAAATACGGCACGGAAGAATTCCGGCATTACAAGGTCTACAAGACCAAGATAAGTACAAGAACAAGTCCGCCACGAAGGCTCCAAAGACTTGCAATTGATTCTCCGTCCGGGACGGCAGAACTTCCGACAAAATGTACGGAATGGCACGACGGAATGGCACGGGCTTCTCCAAAGGACAAGACCCCTTCAAATGAAGGGGAGGGTGGTCTATTTATAGACTTTTTAAGCCCCTCCCCTAAACCGATGTGAATACCATCGGTTAGGGGGGTTTCCCCCCTTAACCGATGGTACTTCCATCGGTTAGAGGGGAATCCCCCTCTAACCGATGGAAGCTCCATCGGTTTAGGGGAATTCTCCCCTAAACCGATGGATGTTCCATCGGCTAGGGGGATTCCCCCTAAACCGATGGAACCTCCATCGGTTAGGGGAGTTTTCCCCTCTAACCGATGGAGGTTCCATCGGTTAGGGGGATTCCCCCCTAAACCGATGGAACCCCCATCGGTTAAGGGGTCCCCCTTTCAAAAAAAAAACATAAAACAAAAAAAGAACAGAAAACAGAAAAATAAAGAAAACAAAAAAAACACAGAAAGATAGAAAGATAGAAAACAGGAAAAACAAAAAATATATAATAGAAAATAGAAAAAGAAACAGAAAATAAAAAAAAAGGGCTAACCGATGGAACCCCCATCGGTTAGAGGGTCTTTAACCCTCTAACCGATGGGAGTCTCATCGGTTAGAGAGTTTTTTTTCTCTAACCGATGAGAGTCTCATCGGTTAGCTTTAACCGATGAGAGTCTCATCGGTTAGAGGGAATTTTCCCTCTAACCGATGGAACTCTCATCGGTTTAAACCCCCCACCCATGCGATGTAAGGGGGGGCCTTCCCCTATAAAAGGCACCCCCATCCCCATGAAAAAAGGGTCCTCTCCGGCTCCTCGCCTCCGACCCCGGCTTGGAAACCCTCGGCTCCCGGCTTCCATTCTCCCGGATCCCCCATTCTCCATGTAAAAGCCCCCCGGCCTTTAGCCTTCCTCTTTCAAAGTTGAAGGAAATAGAAATTTCCAAATCCATTTTCAATCTCGTTTCTTTGTGAGCCAAGGTACGGCATCGGCAAACTTCATCGGCTAAAAGTCCGCAATAGCGGCACTGGCCCTCACGGGCTATAGGTTCTAAATACCGTCCGTTTCGGACATATGGTATTTTAGATACCTTTGTTATTTATGCCACCTCCCATCGAGTTTTAAACTCTCCGGGATGGTGTGTTTGTGCTATATGCATATGTTTCTTAGAGGAGACTCTGCCCAAGTGGAGATTCTGCTCGAGAACGTATTCATATATTCACAGATTCGTATTTTTATATATATGTTTCCTAGGGGAAACTCTGCCCAAGTGGAGATTCCGCCTAAGAACATATCTATAAAGTTCAAATCTGTGTGTATATTTATATGTTTCTTAGAGGAGATTCTACCCAAGTGGAGATTCTGCCCGAGAACATGTTTGTATATTCACAAATTTGTATTTTTATATGCATGTTTCCTAGAGGAAACTCTGCCCAAGTGGAGATTCCGTCTAAGAACATATTTATAAAACTCAAATTTGTGCCTATACACATATGTTTCTTGGAAGGAAACCCTGCCTATGTCAGAGTTTTCCCTCTAAAAACATATCAATATAATCACAAACTTTGTATTCATATACATGTGTTTCCAAGAGGAAACTCTGCCCAAATGGAGTCTCCGACTACGGACGTGTTTATATAATCATAAAATTCGCAATTATATGCGTATACCTCTCAAAAGGGATTCTGCATATGCAGATGGTACCTTTTACCGGACATTCCACTCAAAAGGGAATACCGGTGAGAAAATATGCGTAAACTGCAAATTTATGATTATACACACATACCTTTTTTTTAAGGGCAAAATCCCTCCGGATAAAGGTTCTCCGGGGACACATGGATATAAGTACATGTTCATATGCATATATCTCCGTGAGGGCATTCCGCATAAGCGGAAACTCTGCCAAAATAAATTTATGAAAATTGTGATAATATACACACATCCAAAGAAAAAGAGGACAGGACCCGAACTATGACAGGACTCGAACTGTGACAGAACCCGAACTGTGATGGGACCCGAACTGTGCTCAGATACTCCAAAGAGCAGCATGATGCATACTCATAAGAACTGTGTTCATATGGACAGTTTCCAGAAAGGAACTTCAAATTGACAAGAACATCCATGGAGATATGTGCATACGTTCTCCAAAAATCATACTCATACAAGTAAAAAAATGAATGATGAATGAATGAAACGATGAACAAGGAGAAATGAAATTCTGCCTCAATTCGGACTTCTTTTAAAAAGAAGGATGTTGTAAAAGAATATCATGTCATAAAAGAAAAGGGGATTGATGTAGCAACTCTTCTAAATGCTACTTCTAATCACGACTTCCCTCAAGTTCAGAATCAAATGCACGGGTATATGCCCGTCTGCAATAATAATCCTCAGGTTTTCCAAAATAAAACCTTCAAACAACATCTTTCTCAAAAAAAAAAGGAGAGGAGGGAGACCCCAAATGGGTTCACGGAAATATACCCGTTCCCTTCTTAAAAGTCATATCTCGAGCTCCACAAAGGGCAGTCTTTTCAAAATGAAACACTCAAAGCAAAAAGTATTTCAAAAATAACCAAAAGAAAATGATGCATCATGCCCAGGATTTTCTAAAAAAATGTGTATTCTCTCATCCCTTTTTGCTATAATGGTATTCGGGTTAAAACTGGTGTTAAATAACACCAAGAGTCTTAACTCGATGTAAATGTAACATCGACTCCGGTCGATGGAGACAGAGGTCCAGCACATGCTACCTCAATCACCTGATGAGTATAGATACGGGACTCAAGGAGTTCAGATAAAAAACGGCGCACCCTAGTCGCCCGTCACACGGGCATCCCCGTCCATTTCATGGACAACCCAGTCGTCCGTCACACGGACACCCCCGTCCATTTCATGGACACCCAATATTTCTCTTCCGCATTGCGCGGATTCTTTTCTGTCTATTAGACAAACTGGCACGCCCCGCAAAATTCAAAGCATGTGAAATGAATATGCATAAACCTCCACCAAATGAAATAAAATAAACCAAATCAAATGGTTCGGTGTTCCCCCGATGATGATACCCCGCGTGGTTCACCGAACCCTATCTCCATCCCGTGTCAACAACTGGCACGCCCGGTGGGACCTCTTCTCACCATTCATAGTAAAAAGGATGAGACATACATATATTTTTCATGAAAATCCTAATACCAATATTTTCCTTTGAAGGTACTGTGAAGCTACCTCGAAGGCACAAGGAGCAGACCAAATGGCTGTCACCTATGGACCGCTCGTCATCAACAACCACGCCAAGTTCGGATACTTGGCGACTCCAATTGTATTTGGAGATTTTCCCCCAGTCATCGGATCCCCTTTCTTCTTGGGAGTCGTTCCGGCTCACCGAGAGGGAGATGTCACTGAAGGATTCCCTATTTACAAACCAACAAAGAAGAAGTCCAACAACAGCGGACGTGTCAACGCTCGTTCTGCTACTGTCAACAAGGGCACCCAAATGCCCGTGAAGAATGATGCTGTCAAAGGGGGCAAACCCCATTCAACTCAAGTTCGGACCTATTCGGTCCATATGATTTCTTCTACCATTGTGGTTCCTGCTCCTCACAGCAGGGGCAATATAAACGCCACAAGAGCAAAAGGCTGCCAGCTGCCATCTCCAGATCCGGCAAATCCATTATGATCGGGATGTGCAAGTGCGCCTTGATGGTACTCCACCTACCATTCCTCGTGATAGGTATGTTCCAAATATTCCAACCTCGAACCGCTTCTCAGCCCTACGGTGGTTCCGAAAAAAGCATCAAGATTCCATGGTAGAAGCCGGTGCCAAACAAAAGACACGGCGTTTTACCAAGTGGAAGAAAATCTGGGTTCCCAAAAAGGAAACTCAGAAGTATGAAGGTCAAGTAAATACATCCAAGATGGCTTGGAGAAAGAAGAATATCAAGGATAATCCTCTCCAAGATGCTGGATTTGAACAGTCCAGAGGACGGAAGAGGAAGGGCATATATAGAAAATTAAACTATACCTCTCAAGACTCGGAGAATATCCGGGTAGATAAGCAAACCTCACCTCAACAGTCTCGCATATCGGTTTTTGACCGTATGTCGCGAATTCCAGTATTTAATAAGCCAAGGGCAATTCCTAGCGCCAATGTCCGTCCGTCAAAAAGACGACGTGTTACTTGGACAGCTCAGGAAAAGCCTAGGCTTATAATATTCTCCTGTTATGCTACTGGAATGGAGCCTGGCGAAGTCGCGGAGCAAATCGCGGAAGCCACTCCTAATGTTTCCACAGGGGTTATCCACCCCAATACTCGGCAATTCGCCAGGAGAGTTCGTCAGCTCGGTGGGCAAGTTGGCACCTCTAGCCAAGTTTTCCCACCAGTCGACACTCAGCATGAAGGTTCCCAAATTCCCTCTCTTGAAGAAACAAATATTCAACTTGAGGAAAGTGGACCTTCTACCTCTGCTGGGCATCCCGTCATCGATTTGCCGACAAAGGAAAATTTTCAAGCTATGTCAGATGATGACAAATATGAGATTATACAACAGTGGCGGTCTGAAATGACCTCACTTCTCAATAAAATGAGGCAATTGGCGACGACAAGTCACCGGCAAACCATGGAGCCGGTCTCTCTTCGACATCAACAAAGCCAGCATCCAGATGAATTTGTCTCATTAAATAATCCAGCAATTTCTTCAGCTGGTCTTCTCCCTCAGGCTACGGGTCCAGATATCAACGACCCATCTAATATTATGCCTCCTCAAATGGACGCATTTCAAAATATTGCCATACAACGGCATGAAATAAAGAAGATGGTTGAAGATATGTTCGCCCAGCAGGGCGAGGGTATTCAGGCTACGGGCTTATATTCTGTCCCGTTCCCCATACATCATCAACTCAAGAAGCTGCCAGAATCATGCCCCAAAGTCCCAAAATTGCCTAAATATGATGGGCATGGGACACCTCAGGAGCATGTGGCGCATTACATAATTGCCATGGGAGATCTGGCATCTGAGGAATCCTACCTCCTCAGATATTTTGCAACTTCTTTAACAGGGGTCGCATTCCAATGGTATGCAAAGCTCAAGGCTGGCTCAGTTCTCGATTGGGCTGATATGCAGTTAAAATTCTATGACCGTTTTCAAACGGCAGAAAGGAAGATCTCTCTTGCTGAGTTATGCTCCCTCACACAAAAGAAAGGGGAGTCGGCAATTGACTTCATTAAAGATGGAGAGAGTTTAGCATGCAATGTGATAATCCTCCCATCCAACAAGATGCAGTAATTATTTGTCGGAGAGGCCTCATCTAACAATTAAAGAGAGACTCTTGGCGGCCAATATCCGAAGCTTCGACCAGTTGAATTTTGCTGTCGCAGAAATTGAAGGGTTCTTAGCTGAGCAATCAACTCATACAGCTCAAAAGGGTAAAATCCCTAAAGAGCGCAATCCGCCAGCGAAAGAAATTAATGCTATTGACTTTTTGCCTAGCAGTGAAGCAAAGGGGGCAGTAATCCCCACTTCCTCAAAGAAAAAAGTAGAGCCAAAAGTACCTCCGCCTACATTGGCCGAGCGTATGAAAGCTCCCTATTCTTTCAGAAAAGAGCATACCAGAAAGCTATTTGATCTCTGTCTGGATAATCAGTTAATATCATTACCAACACCAAAGAAGCCAGCAGATATCAGTAAGGTCAATCAACCCAATTATTGCCCGTATCACCGTATGGTGGGGCATTCAATTGAAGATTGCTTTGTCTTCAAGAATGAGGCTCAAAAGGTAATCCAGGAAGGCCATATATCTATGCAAAATGGTCTGGTTGATCCTCCACAACCTCATACTTCGGATTGGCCAGAACAATCCGTTAATGTTATACACACGGCTGATCCCGCCACAAGCTCAAATAATTTTGAAGCAGGACCTTCTTGCAATCCACCCCAAGATATTTCTGGAGCTCATTCTCCCCCGAGGTCTAAACATCGGGGTACAAGAAAAACAATACAAAGAGTACAAAGGCAACTCGAGCAATTACAACAAAGCCAACAAGAGTTGCGCCAAATTATGCAAAGCATGGAAAGGCGTCAGGATGTGCCTGTTCAGGAATCCCACGCTTTCCAACCTACTTATTTTTATCCCCCAGCATACCCGGAGCTGCCCCCTATGCCGCCATTCCAAGACCCAATTGAGTGGTTTCTTGAAAATCCTCCAAATCCTGTCGAGCCGACAAGGTCATATTCCTTCCATCGCCAGCATACAATGCCACTCTTCCGGCTATGCCTGCGATCAGGATATATGGATTATCTGGTCCCGGAAGAACTAAGACCCAACTATTGCCCATATCATCAACTACTGGGACACGTCATTGAAGACTGTCCCATTTTCAAACAAGAGGTGGAAGAAATGATCCAGCAAGGACGCATCAATATGGGTAATTATCTGGTCAATCCCCCACAACCTCATATTCAGCCACCATTAAATGCGCCATACAATCCTGGACCTTATTCGGTCAATGTCATCAATGCATCATCCTCTGGGGTTCTTGAACCAGAAGGGCAACCGCCTATGCCGCATCCATATCTATCCAGCCGATGGTATGATGATTGGCACCCTCTACATCAACGCTCATTTGATCTAAAAGATACTCAGGCCATATTCAATCAGCTTAAGATCAGAGGGTTGATAAAAGGGTATCCCCCTGAGTCCTATATTTCCGAAAAGGAAAAGCAATCATATCTCTATTGTGAATATCATGCCATGGTCATACACCCTACTAAAGATTGCCCAGATCTCCATGATTGGATCGAAACAAAGATCGGGAGGGAGTAATCGATCAAGAGGGAAATCTCCTGACCCCCTCATCACAAATATATGATCCAAGTCCACAGTTCCAAGCACAATATCAAGATATATGTGAATATTATCATCACCAGTTGGGCTATGGGCAACATAGAAGCAAGGCTGATGTTGAACAATTCAGGATCGGCCTGTTTCAATACAGAAATGGAATATCAGAAGAAACTGCAGCGAAACCAATCTCGCAGCAAGATGAGGAGTTTGTAGATGATTACTACCAACTCCCTCCTGAAATCGTTGAAGAATCAATCAACTCAACCTTTCAGGTACAACCTTCAGAAGCTGAATGGGTCACTGTTGGCCCCAGAAAATCAAGAAATCCTAGAAGGCCCGGCAACTTTACAGCCAAAGGTCGTTCTAGCAAGAGAAATATTCCTGAGCCATCTTCAGGGCAAAAAGTAATGAATTCACTAGAAGCTCTGCAAATGAAGAATAGAGAGAAAAATAGAAAAAGAAATGAAAAAAGAAAAATGAAGAAACAAATAGAAGATGCTGCAGCAGAAGCTCCTCAGCAGCTGACGGCTGTTCAAAGACTTCAACAACTAATTGATGAGCTGGATGAATATGTATCTCCCAGGCCTTCTGATAAACCTACACTCGATCAATATATCCCATGGGAAGAGATCGAGCGAAAGCGACGGCTTCGGGACTGGCTACTCCATGTCCAGCATGAAGCATTGCAAGAGGAGGATCTCCCTCCCACATCAAGCTTGAGCCTCTTTAATGAAGATGCTGAAATTACTATGGAACAGTTGGACTCCATGTTCAACTCATTCTCCTGCTATATGGTGTTCATCCCTCCTCCAAAGGAATTGCAAACTCCCGCAAAAAACACTACTACACAAGCAGGAGATAAACCAACGACGCTTGTATACCAGCGTCGACCTCCAGGTAATTCAAATCATCATCTTAAGAAGGGTCGTGGCAGGCACCAAAAAGCATCTTCTACTACCAAGCAGCCAGATAAGATTATACTCTTTCATGGCGAAGAAGCAAGGCCTCTGCCCGAACCTCAAATCCGGGCGGATTCTTACATATTTGATCCTTCAGACGAAGAAGGAGAACTACCCGACAAGCCTTCCCAGTCTGAAGATAAAAACTTAAGTCCATATGCTTCATCAAATGAGCCAGACAATATTCCTCCTCTTCCCAATAAGAAGTTATTGGCTCCTATCTCTCAAAAGAAGTTAGTCAAGTCAAAAGAGCTTTCTGGGTCCTCATCAAGGGAATCTTCCCAATTAGGCCAAGTACGCTCTGAAGCTGACAACAAAATTCTTCAACAATTACAGTCACTTCCCGTCAACATTACTGTCTGGGAAGCAATTGCCTGGAGCAAAGACTTGAGAGAAACTCTTGTCAAAATACTCCAAGAACCAGAAATTTATGAAGCCCATATGGCAGATTTCCAAGCTCAGGCATATGAAGCAATGGCGGCAAATGTCACCTTCACTGATGAAGATTTGCTATTATCTTCCCCATATCATAATCGTCCTTATATATGAAAGGAAACATCAATGACAGGTCATTAAATCGGATCTTGATTGATCCGGGGGCATCCATTAATCTAATGCCCTACAAGACCTTTCAATCTTTATATCTTATGCCCTATATGCAAAGGGTGCAGGATGTGAAGATCACAGGATTCAATCAAAATCAGAAAAAGCAGTAGGAAGAGTCACCGTCAACTTGGCTCTAGGGGATTTCGTCACTAGGGTGACCTTTTTCATTATTGATGCTAATACAACATATAAAGTTCTGCTTGGGAGACCTTGGCTGCATGAAAACTGGGTCATTCCATCAACTCTCCATCAATGCATCAAATATGCAAAAGAAGGGAAGCAGTATACAGTTTTTGCTGATCAAGCCCCCTTTCGGGAGGATGAATGCAACCTGACTGATGCCCTCTTATATCTTGGGGGACCAAATCCTCAACCCTTCTTCCTGTCTAAAGAAAAGGGTAAGCAAATTAAATGCTCAAATAAAGACAGTGAGACTGGCGAGCTTTTTGTGATAAATAAAAGCCTTGCTAAATCTTCTGCAAAGAATTCTCAAAGCAAAGAAATCCGCCCAGAACGGCGGAATATCAGTTATGAAGCTGATCATGTAAGTCAAGTCATTGATGGCGGTATTCCTTTACCACCCAATTGCATGCAAATTTATTCTCCGAAGCAAGAACAAAGTGTTCGACGATTAAAAACTTTCGTCGTCACTTATCAAAGAAAAGAAAGAAGAATGGCTAAGCCAATTCTCTTCTACAAAGGGGAATTGACACTCCCAACTTATACAGAGGATGATTTTGGTTGGGAAGACAGCTCCAACAACCAGCTAGAATCAATACAAGAAATGGCCGATATGCCAGCAAAGATTAAGGAGATGTGCAAAAAGCAGAAAATTCCTCATGTACAAGATATCTCCCGGAGAAATTTCTTCAAGCAATTATGGGAACCTTCGCAAGTCCGGGGGCAACCTCCATTCTCTGGAAAAGATACTAGAGGATTAGGTTATGATGCCAAATCCTCTTATACAGTTAATGTTGTGGAATCATCATCAGAGGTCTGCAGCACCCAGAATAATCAGGAGTGTTCCGACTCCAACTTCCAAGATATTATTCCAGCTCTATCAAATGAATTATTAAATGAAGAGCTATCAGAAGAATTCTGCAAGCAATCTTCATCTACAAATCTTCAAGATAGGGATCTCTATGAAGTCTACGTCACCAACTCCGATGACGAAGAAGATTTCATAGATCTGCAGCCAGCTCCCCAAGAAATCGAGGATGGTGGACAAGCCACTATTGATGAATTAATTGAACTCAATCTCGGGAGTCAACAAGATCCCCGGCCAATCTTTATCAGTGCCCTTCTTGGTGAACAAGAAAGACAATCCTATCAAACTCTTCTGCTAGAATTCCAAGATTGTTTCGCTTGGAATTATAAAGAAATGCCGGGACTAGAGCCATCAGTTGCTGAGCATGAATTATCTATACTGCATACGGCCAAGCCTGTCAAACAAGCTCAAAGGCGTATGCGGCATGAACTAGAATTGAGAGTGAATACTGAAGTCGACAAGCTTTCTGAAGTAGACTTCATCGAGCCATGCATATATCCAATATGGCTCGCCAATATTGTTCCAGTGAAGAAAAAGAATGGTCAAATCCGGATATGTATCGACTATAGGGACTTGAATAAAGCATGTCCCAAGGATGATTTCCCAGTCCCAATTACTGAAACAATGGTGGATATGACCACCGGCTATGAAGCCTTGTCTTTCATGGACGGGTCTTCCGGCTACAATCAAGTCCGGATGGCAATCAAAGATAAAGATTACACTGCATTCAGATCACCCAAAGGCATCTTCAACTACAAAAGAATGCCCTTTGGCTTGAAGAATGCAGGAGCCACATATCAAAGAGCCATGACAAAAATATTTGACGAAATGATTCATGATGTAGTCGAATGCTATGTCGATGATCTCGTCGTCAAAACCAAAAAACGGGAGGACCATCTATATGATCTTCGCCGTGTTTTTGAAAGGCTTCGTCAATTCAAATTGAAGATGAACCCTATGAAATGTGCATTTGGGGTTTCAAGTGGCAAGTTCCTGGGTTTCATCGTCAAATATCGGGGAATAGAAATAGACCCTGACAAAATCAAGGCAATCCAGCAATTGTCGCCTCCTCAAAATTTGACTGAGCTAAGGTCATTTCAAGGAAGACTAGCCTATATCAGGCGATTTATATCCAATCTCTCAGGAAAATGCATGCCGTTCGGCAAACTAATGAAGAAGAATGCACCCTTCATCTGGGATCAAGAATGCCAAATTGCTTTTGAACAGATCAAAAAGTATCTCCTTACTCCACCAGTTCTGGGGGCACCAATTGCTGGGAGATCTCTTATACTTTATATCTCAGCTATGGATGCTTCTCTGGGAGCTTTATTGGCACAAACAAATGAGGATGAAAAAGAGCAAGCTTTATACTATCTTAGCAGAAAGCTAATTGGTCCAGAGCTCCGATATGCTCCAATGGAGAAAGTATGCCTAGCACTGGTATTTGCCGTCAAGAAATTGAGACATTATCTGCTGGCCCATGAAGTTAAACTCATTTCCAAATATGATCCACTCAAATACTTGTTGAGGCAGCCTGTACTATCAGGACGGCTCGGAAAATGGGCCCTGCTCCTTATGGAATTTGATATCACATATATCCCACAAAAAGCCATCAAAGGACAGGTCTGGCTGAATTTTTAGCCGCTCATCCAATAACAGAAAATTCCCCTCTGTCTATAGATCTTCCGGAAGACGAAACTCTCTCCTCTATAAATGGGAAAGAAGATCAAATTCAGGAAACCCCACATTCCAAAGAGGTTGTCACAATCGACTTACCTTCATGGGAGCTATATTTTGACGGGGCTTCCCGAATTCTTCAATATACAGATGGTTCCACCTCTGTCTCTACTGGAGCTGGAATTGTCTTTGTCACCCCATATGGAGGAATCTTATACAATTCATGTGCTCTCATGAAGCAACTTACAAATAACGAAGCTGAATATGAAGCCTTAATTATTGGACTTCGATTAGCTCTCGAAATGGGGATCAAAGGTATACAAGTTTACGGAGACTCACAACTGGTCATCCGACAAATACTGGGCCAGTATGAAGTCCGTAAACCGCAGCTACTTCCATATTACAATACAGCCATGAAGCTCAAAGAGCAATTCAGCTTTTTCAATATATCCCATATACCAAGAAATGAAAATTCCCAGGCAGATGCTCTGGCCAAATTGGCCTCTGCCATAAAATTGCCTCCTGAAGGAGAGGTGGACATAATGGTCCGCCACAGAAGACTCATGCCGAGTGTCTTCGACGCTGAGTCTGATATTATGATCGAAGAGGTATATACAGAGCAAGATGTCACAAATGAACCTCAGGATTGGCGTGAGCCGATCATTAAATTAAGAAAGGCTGGCTACCTCCAGATCGAGCACAAAGAATTCAGCTCTTACGCAGGGCTACATCATATCAAATAATAGCAGATCAATTGTTTAAGCTGGTCCATGAAAAGAAAGGATCAGTGCTCCTCAGATGTTTATCCCTCAAGGAAGCCAAAATCATCATGAAGGAAGTTCACTCTGGGCTGTGTGGTGCACACAAGCAGGAGAGAAGATGAAAATCAATATCAAACTAAAAGGTTTCTACTGGCCCACTATACACGCGGACTGTATCCAATATGCCCGTGCATGTCATCAATGCCAGGCATTTGGTCCTGTGCCGAGGAAATCACCAAATATGTTACATCCCACAGCGCCTGTTGAACCCGAAAATCGGGATTTAAAAAGTAAGGGTGGCAAACCGTCGGAATCTACAAAAGTTTGGGAATATAACCCCGGCTCCCCACTCGAACACCGGAGGATAAACATATTCGAGTCCGTATGTCAACCCGAGTATGGCGTTCGAAAGTCCCGTCAACAGCAGAAATACGCACCCGGATAGCCGAAAATTGATGTCCGGACTCACGCTAAAGGTCGCGTACGACTCGGATGGGTCCGAAAAGGTTAAATGCACGTGCCCTCCGAAAATGTCAGGTCCAAACGCATTTTGCCCTCGAAAATGAGGTCAAACGCCCGTGAGACGGCAAGCCGCCGTCGAATGCACGTCAAATGCATGCGGGCATAGGTGCGCACGTGTGCGCACGTGCATGGACAAACCAGCAAAACTCCCAGAAATCCTCTCGGAAATGACAAGGACGGTGAGGGGCACCGGTCTGTGCCTCCGTCAGGTAGGGATGGGCGCCAGTCTGCCCCCCGCCGGCAGAGAGAGGGGCGCCAGTCAGGCCCCGACTGGCGGCCCCCTCAGCCAGCAGGAGGGGCGCAGTCAGGCCCCTGACGGCGGCCCCCTCAGCCAGCCAAGAGGGGCGCCAGTCAGGCCCCTGACTGGCGGCCCCCTCAGCCAGCAGGAGGGCCGCCAGTCAGCCCCCTGACTGGGCCCCCTCAGCCAGCAGGAGGGCCGCGGTCAGCCCCCCCTGACCGGCGGACCCCCCTCAGCCAGCAGGAGGGCCGCCAGTCAGCCCCTGACTGGCGGCCCTCAGCCAGCCAGGAGGGCCGCCGGTCAGCCCCCCTGACCGGCGGACCCCCACAGCCAGCCAGGAGGGCCGACGGTCAGCCCCCCTGACCGCGGACCCCCCCTCCGCTTGCAGGAGGGGCGCCGGTCAGGGCCCTGACCGGCGGCCCCCTTCTGCCAGCCAGAGAGGGCCGCCGGTTAGGCCCCCTAACCGGCGCCCCCCCCCCTGCCAGTCAGGCCCCTCGCGGGGCACCCCGCCGGTTAGCTCCCCTCAAAATCTATAAATAGGGGGAACCTCCCCATTGAGCAGATGCCATTCGGCCCCAAAAAAAGGGCGGATTCTGCCCAAAACCAGGCCAGCCAAGAAAGAGGCCGGCACCGCAGCGAGCGTCTCGCAGAGAGTCGCCGAGAGCCCTACGTGCGCGAGCTTATATAGGCGCACGGTGGGGAGAAAGTCTTTGGCGTCTGTCGGTGTTCTATCCTCCACGATCGGGCCCTCCTGCGCTCGTCCGTGAGAAGAACCACAGGTTGTCATACGACCCCGGGTTTTCATTTAAGTCCTCCGTCGTCATTAAAACGACGCACGTCGAGGCCCATATATTTAAGTCCTCCGTCGTCATCAAACGACGCACGTCGAGGCCATATTTAAGTCCTCCGTCGTCATCAAAACGACGCACGTCGAGGCCATGTTAAGTCCTCGGTGTCATAAAACGACACTCGTTGAGGCCATGTTTAAAGTCCTCCGTCGTCATCAAACGACGCACGTCGAGGCCATGTCTAAAGTCCTCCGTCGTCATCAAACGACGCAAGTAGAGGCCAATGTGCTCAGGCGGAGGCACAAACCACCCCGCCGGGGGATACCCCCATCTGAAGGATACCAAAGGCGATTCGGATTGGGCCATAGAACGGTTCCGAGCTCCGAACACACGCCTCTCGGACCAGAGTCTGCCCGTGCTCAGGTGGTCCGTGCGTGAGCTTGTATAGGCCGCAACGAGTCGGGGGAGGTCTTCGACACCCGTCGGTGCTTCCTCCGTGGTCGAGCCCTCCGCGTTCGCCCACACAGAGACACACAGGTGTATTATAGACCCCCAAGGCATGTAGTAAGTCCTCCGGCGCCATAAAACGACGCACGTCGAGGCATGTACTTAAGCCTCCGGTGTCATAAAACGACGCACGTCGAGGCATGTACTTAAGCCCTCCGGTGTCATAAAACGACGCACGTCGAGGCATGTACTTAAGTCCTCCGGCATCATAAAACGATGCACGTCGAGGCATGTTATGTTTAAGTCCTCCGGTGTCGTAAAAGGACACACGTGGAGGCATGTTAACCTATGGAGGCACACACCACCCACTGGTAACACATATGTACCCACTATCGTGTAAACGTCCGACGGAGGCACATACACCCTGCCGTCGACGTCCATGTACTTGGCTTGTTATATACACGCCCAGTGGAGGTACAAAACCCCACTAAAGGCGTACATGTAAATGTAAACGTCATGTCATAAATATAAATGACATGAGCATGCTTGAATAAAAGTGGAAATTCATTTGTCATCTGCCTTTTCTTCTTAAATTTCGGCATACGGTCTTTAACAAACATTACGCATTCGAAGGTATTCGAGTGTTATACTCGATGTAAATGAAACATCGACTTCGGTCGGTGGGGAACGGTCCAGTACACGACCACTCCAATCGCCCTGAACGCGAGCGCACGCGAAAATAAAAAATAAATTCGAGGGTATCAGGTTCGCACCCAATATCCTCATAAAATAATCTTGTCTGTTTCTCGCAAACAGTCTGGCACGCCCACGCAAAGATCCATCTCGAAGACGAGAGGGATGGATCGAAAGAAAAAAAAAGAAAGAAAATTCCGCGTTCCAACAATCTGGCACGCCCGGTGGGACTGTTCCTGCCTTCCATGCATATGTAAAAAGACCGTATGCCGATATAGAAATAAAAGATGACTAATTTCCACATCACAGGTACAGGAGCGAAAGCCGGCGACAGAAGCCCGTCTCCACCTGCAACTCAAGCTTGCTCGATGGCCGCCGTCACCTACGGTCCGCAAGTCATCGCATGCCACGCCAAATGTGGCTACCTCGCGTCCCGCTCGTGTTCGGCGACTTCCTGCAGTGGTGGGATCCCCCTACTTCCTAGGGGTGGTCCCGCCGTCCAAGCTACCCCGAAGGCGGCGCCTGAAGCTACTGCAACCAGGGGCACCAAACCCCGTTCAAGCCAAGGCCGAGTCTTCTCGGTTAACACCATCTCTTGCGTCGCAGTCCTAGAAAACGGGGGCAGCGCCAGGGACGCAGGGGCAGCAAGCCCACGCAGTCGTCTCCAACTCCGGCAAAACCGTGCTAGTTGGTGACATCCGCGTCAGGCTCGATGGAGGCGAGCGATATTGCCCCGGGACAGAAGCGTCCCTACGGTGGCAACCTCCAACAAATATGCTCCCCTCCAGGGGATGCGTCAAGAAGATCGGGACTCCTCAAAAGGAGCCAACAGGGGCAGGCATCAAGCTCGGCGCCCAACCGCCTCGCAAAATGAGGCAAATGTGGGTGACCAAGCAGGAAGCCCGCCACATCAAACAAGCCAGAGCGGGCCAACCCGCCGATGGCTCCACGAAGGCGACAGTACTTGAGCGAGAAAAAGCCCAAGAAGCCGAACCTCTTGTCCCCGCGGACATAAACGCAGGGGCATTATAGGAAGCCCAACTTCGTCCCCGCCCAAGCGGAAACTGCTGAAGAGGGAGACGCGAGTCAAGCCGGAGCTTCCACACCTCGAGTCTCGGTCTTCGAAAGACTGAGCGCCTCAGTCTTTTCCAGGCTGGGAGCAGTAATCGTCCAAGCACTCAGAAGCCCAAGAAGCGGAGAGTGCAGCGGACGCTGAAGAAGGTGGAGGCATGAAGATCTTCACCTGCTACGCTTCTGGAAGGGAGGCACCTGGGCCATCCGGCATCCCTGCGGGAGCGCTCAGGATAAATGAGTCCGGACAGGACGAGGAAGCTGTCCTCGGTACACCCGGAGTGCTGCCAGGAGACTTCTCCAAGGGCAGCAAGGCACTCAGGCTGAGCCCTCGAACCTGGGACAACTTCTCGAGCCTCCACTCGATCGCGATCAAAGGCCCCTCCGGGTCAGGTCCAACTGGACCCCGAAGGAGGGGAGGAAGACGAAGTCGCCAGCCTCCGCCTCGGAGATCAGCAACTGCCGGCTGACGGAGAGCAAACTGAAGTGTTCCTCATGCCGCCAACCAGAGCTGCCTTCCAAGCGATGACGGATGACGCCAAGTATGATTTCATACAGCGTTGGCAGGCTGAAATGGCCGCACTCCTGGCCGAGCGAGGACAACAGGCGGGGGGCAAATGCGCCACGCCGCCTAGTGCCGACGGCAAACCAAAAGCTCGGACAAGACATCAACAAGGCGACCTGCCCGATGTCAACACACGCATAGCCGCGGTCAACGACTATACTGTCGATCCGGTCCAACAGCCACGCAGGGGCATAAACTCCCAAGCCTCCGCGGCTGAAGATATCGTCGCCAGCGACGAATGATTGAGAAGATCGTGGACGACCGCTTTGCTCAGCGAGCGAGGGAACTGCCACTGTGGATCTCTACAGTGTGCCGTATCCCGTCCACCATCAATTCAAAAAAGCTGCCACCGGACTTCCTAAGGCGCCAAAGTTGCAGAAGTTCGATGGACAAGGCTCGCCAAATGAGCACCTGCCTACTATATAACGGCCATGGGAGAGTTGGCATTGACGAATCCTACCTCCTCCGCTACTTCGCAACGTCCTGACAGGCACCGCCTTCCAGTGGTACTCCAGGCTGAGGCCCAACTCCATTGTCGATTGGGCCGACCTCCAAAAGAAGTTCATCGACCGCTTCCAGACGGCCGAGAGGAAGGTGTCGCTCGCAGAGCTGTGTTCCCTCAGGCAAAGAAAAGGAGAAACGGCACTCGACTTCATCAAGCGGTGGCGTGACTTCAGCATGAGGTGCGACAATCCCCAACGCAAGAAGATGCCATAACCATCTGTCGACGGGGCCTGGCGGCGCAAATAAGCGAAAAAAGCTGCTGGGAACAAACATCAAGGGTTCGACCAGCTCAACGCGGTCGTGGCGGAGATCGAAATGTTCTTCGCCGACAACCCGATGCAAGCTCCCCCAAAAATTAAGCCGGGCAAGGAGCGCGCTGTGGGCAGAGAAGCCAATGCTGTGGACTTCGCCCCGCAAAGCAAGGGGAGAAGGTCATGACCTCCGGCGCTCCAAGCAAGAAGGTGGAAGAAAAGCCGCCCCAACTTCGCTGCCACAGCGTATGAGCACGCCGTATTCCTTCAAAAGGGACCATACGAAGATGCTCTTCAAGCTGTGCATGAAGAATGACTTGCTCAAGCTTCCGGCCTTGAGAAGACCAAGTGAAGCGGATAGGGGGATGAACCAAATTACTGTCTCTACCACCGCATGCTGGGGCACTCCGTCGAGGACTGCTATGTCTCAAGAACGAGGTACAGAAGCTGATCCAGAGTCGCCTCATCACCATGCACGAACATCTGGTCGATCCCCCACAGCCCCATGCTTGGGACCAATCGAGGCAGTCGGCCAATGTATCCATGTCAATGCGCCGCCTCCCGAGCCAGAAGACCCCGAGGCAAATCTTGGGACGCTCATTCCACCAACGGATGGGAGGGGGATCACCCTCAGCCTCGGAGCACAGGACATGGTCCGAGACAGTGCAAAACCTGGAAAGACAGGTCCAGTCACTGCGGCACGGTCAGCGCCAAACGTTGATGTACCTAAGGACCATGCAAGAGAGCCTGACAACCCTCCAGCAAGGACTCCAAGGGCCCGTGGGCACACCTGCGCCCCGGACGCGCCCTCCCTGTGGGGGGTGGATCTCGGAGGAGTCTTCGAATCCGTCTGATGACGAAATCGCCGGGAGATTGTACCTTCCCGCGACATCGGACGCTGGCACTCTACCGCACCTGCTTGCGAGCAGGACTATTGGGCTGCCAGCCGCCAACAAGCGTCCGCCAAACTACTGCATATACCATCAAGATGCAGGGCACGCTTTAGAGGACTGCCACGTCTTCAAAGACAAGGTTGAAGCATGGGTCAACCAAGGGATTATTGACTTGGGCAACTCCCGGGTCAACCCGCCGCAGCCTCATCCGCGAGTGGACGGACCATTCAGCTGACGTTGTCACGCATACAGTCAACGTCATCGACCCGCCGGAAATTATACACCGGTGGCCTTCACCTTTCCGGACCCGGATATGGTAGAAGCGGCTCATCCGGCGAAGCCCCTACCTGGTGGTGCCCGGGAGGGAGAGTTCCCCGTCACAGCCGCTTGGCGACCGGAAAACGTTGGGGAAATCTTCGAAAAGCTCCTACAAACGAGGCGTCGTGATGGCTCATACACCGCCGCCGACGTACACTGAAAGGGAGTTGAATCACCCATGTACTGTCGATATCACGCCTTGCTGCTGCACCCTACAGACAGGTGCCCCGATGTCCGGGATTGGGTCGAGTCCCTCATCCAAAGGGGAAAATCGACCCGGAAGGCAATTCCATGGTCTTGATGAGAGCCAGGGAAGCAGCCCAGCGGGAATTGGAAGGAAAGCGACTATATGCGCTTCAAGAACCTCCAAGCCCCCGAAGCTGATGAACAAGGGTGGCTCGTGTACCGCCGATGTCGTCCATAGCTGACGCTGAAGGCGCGAGCTTGAGGCAGCAATTCAGGAGCATATCCTGAAAGAGCAGCCCACTTAAGATATAATCGAGAGGACCCGGATATGACAGAAGGCGGCTCATCTGACGAGGCCCCTGCCCTATGGTATCCCGGGGGCGAGTCTCCCCGAATCTCTTTGCGACCGCAAAGACGGGGAGATCTTCGAAAGACTCTTGCAGCAAGGCTGTGTAAAGGCGCACAGGCCGCCACAAACATACACGGAGAGGGAGTTAAACCACCCCATGTATTGCAAATACCATGCCATGCTGCTGCATCCTACGGATATGTGTCCGATCATCCGAGACTGGGTCAAGTCCCTCATCCAAGAAGGGAAGATCGACTCAGAAGGTAATCCGCAGTCCGAGCCGAGGTCAGGGAAGAAGCCAGCAACAACTTCTCGGCGAAAGAAGGGGTCTCGACGACACCAAGTCTCCCCTCCCCTGAGCAAGCTCGGGAAATAAGAGCAAGGGGCAGTGCTTCGAGAACTCGCCTCCGCGAATACTCAAGCGCCAAGAAAAAGACTGCAGGGGCAAGAAGCCGGTGACAGAGCCAGCCGCCCGGAACCGAGCCCCTATTGGGCCGAGTTCCAACAACTGCCGCCCGAGGTAGTCGAGCAGGCAATTGACTCCACTTTCCAGCATCAACAAGAGGAAGCTGGATGGACGACGGTGGCGTCAGAATGCGCACTCTATCATATTCCCTAAGAGGGGAAGGTCGCACGGTCGTCTGGCCGGGAGACTACCCTCAAGCGACAGAGCAAGCCAAGCCGCTGACGCCGCTCGAAATGGCGCGTGCAGTGCAGCAAGAAAAGAACCGGCGCAAGAACATGAAGAGGCGCCTAAAGAAGCAAGCTGAGCGAGAGGAGGCCGCGGCAGCCCCAGCAAAGCTCACTCCACTCCAGAAGCTGCAAAAGCTCATTGACGATCTGGAGGAGTATATTCCTCCAAACCCACTTGGGGAGTCCCTCTGGACATATACATCCCGTGGGAAGAGATGGAGCGCAAAACAAGGCTTAAAAGCTGGCTCCATCAAATGCTGCAAAGGGCTCAAGAAGGCGAGAAGCTGCCTCTGCCGAAGAACTGGCCATCTTCTATAAGGAAGATGAAATCACTATCGAGAAGCTGGAAGAAATGCTTGAAAGACTTCTCGTGCAACATGGTGTCGATACCGCCGCCAGCAAGCTTGCAATCACCGGCCGTTACGCCCCTTGTGGCAACATATCGGCGCCGAAACCGAGGAAAGAAAGGGCCGTGGACGAGGAAAGAAATCCTCCCGTCCCCCAGCAAGAAAAACTAACTCGCCCGACCTGGGCAAGACTATTGTCTTCCGAGGAGAAGAACCTCGGCCTGCCCCGGAAATAGAGGTGCGGGCGAACTCCTTCATCTTCGACCCATCTGACGAGGAAGAAGAAGAGCAGCGGGACATCGCTAGTGGGCTCTCCGATCGGAGGGCCGCCCCAGCCAGTCCCCTTCGCCTGTCCGACGACGAAGAGCATGGGGGATGGGCGATCCCCAGCAAGTTTCTCAATCGGAAAACTCCTGTCTCGGCCGTCCGGCCCACTCCGTCCAGAAGCGGCAAAAGAAGAAACCGCCGCCCCGGAGGAGGATGGCCTAGGCTCGTTGTTCGAAGAAAAGCCGGACGAACAGCCAGTGGCAAGACGGGTCAACCAATCGGGCAACCGATAAAAGCCCTGGAGGATACCATCCCACCATTGGATCAAACCCGTGCCCGGGCTGACCGCAAAATCATACAGCATATGAAGCGGGTTCCCGACCAACATCACCATATGGGGCCATTGCCTGGAGCAAAGAGTTGAGAACGGCGCTCGTCAAAATCTGCAAGAGCCCGAGGTCTACGAAGCTGACGTGACCGAACTCCAGGCGCAAGCCCTAGAAGCACTGGTGGCGGAGGTGACCTTCTCCGACAAGGACATGCTGTTGCCGACGCTATACCACAACCGCCCGTTGTATATGCAAGGAAAAGTCAACGGGCATGAGCTCAACCGGATCCTGGTTGACCCCGGGGCGTCGATCAACATCATGCCCCTGAAGACCTTCAAGTCTTTATATCTCACGCCCTACTTGCAAAGAGGGTAAATGACATCCGAATCGCTGGATTCAACCAGAATTCTGAGAACGCCTTGGGAAAGGTGGAAGTACAGCTGGCCATGGACGGCCTCACTACTAAGGTTGTGTTTACATCATCAATGCAAACACGTCCTTACAAAGCCCTCCTGGGAAGACCCTGGCTCCATGAAAATCGGGTCGTCCCCTCGACTCTCCACCAAATGTATAAAACATCAAAAAGAAGGAGAGCAGCATACGGTCTTTGCCGACCGCCCCGTTCCGCCCAAATGAATGCAACCTGGCGGACGCTCAGCTGTACTTCGGCGAGCCTCTCGGCAAGCCAACCACCGCGTCAAAAGGCAAGGAAAAACAAATGCCGACGCAAACCAAGCAAGCCAAGATCGGGACGAGGAAGAGCTCTTCACGGTCAACAAAGACCCTCCTTGAAGCTCACCGGCTCAGCCGCCTCGCCGAATCCACCACGCCGGGCCAAGTTGTCCAGAAAGGCGTGAAATCAACTATGAAGCAAACGCCGTCGGCGAGATCATCAACCGAAGCATCTCCTTGCCGCCGGCGTACATGCAGCTGCCCTTCCATAGGGAGGAGCAATGGGTGGAACGACTAAAGACGTTCGTTGTCACCCATTACAGAACCGACAGTCTCGAAGAAGGCGAGACGCCGAAGCCGATCCTCTTCTACAAAGGAGACCCGCTTCCTTTGGGCCCCTCGAAGACGACTTCGGCTGGAGCCGAGCGACTCAAGTCGCCCCAGAGCCCGTTCAAGAAATGGACGACATGCCGGAGCACATCAAGAAATTGTGCCAAAGGCAGAAGATTGCACAAATGCAAGACCCATCGCGACGGGAGTACTTCCATCAGCTTGTGGTACCCGAAGCAACTCCGAGGGCAAACCTCCCTTTGTGCAAAAAGACACTCGGGGGTTGGGCTATGGTCGTAGGGAGGCGCCATGCGAGGCCTACCATACGGTCAACACCGTTGGGCTCGCGCCCTCACCTGACCAGTGCTCTCCCGGGGGGCAATCTCCTACCCCGCTACAAAGCCGCAGCAGGGGGAGGCCGCCCTCGTCACATCAAATGGGACGTCGTGCCAAGAAGCACCTCAAAGCGAAGGAAGTCATTTCTGGCCGATCACAGAAGAAGGCTTCAGGATATTATGACGTCCACGTTGCTGACTCCGATGAGGAAAAGGATTTCATCGACCTGCAGCCAGCACCCCGTGAACTCGAAGACGGCGGACAAGCTACGGTCGACGAAACTGGTCGAACTCGACCTCGGGGAAACAAAAGAACCCCGACCAATCTTCGTCAGCTCACGTTTGAAGAGGAAGAAAGACAGTCATACCGGCAACTCTTGCTGGAATTCAAAGACTGTTTCGCGTGGACATATAAAGAAATGCCAGGCCTGGACCCCTCCGTGGCTGAGCATGAGTTGTCCATACTCCCGCAGCGAAGCCGGTCAAGCAGGCCCAACGGCGTATGCGCCACGAGCTGGAGCTGAAAGTAAATGCCGAGGTGGACAGACTTCTTCAAGTCGATTTCACCGAGCCATGCATCATCCAACGTGGCTAGCCAACATAGTGCCGGTCAAGAAAAAGAACGGCGAAGTCCGAATCTGTATCGACTACAGGGACTTGAACAAAGCTGCCCAAAGGATGACTTCCCGGCCGATCACGGAAACTATGATCGACATGACCACAGGGCATGAAGCGCTCTCCTTAGGACGGGTCGTCAGGCTACAATCAGATCCGCATGGCCCCCAAAGATAAGGGTCATACCGCCTTCAGGTCCCCTAAAGGGATCTACAATACAAAAGAATGCCCTTCGGCCTGAAGAACGCCGGAGCCACTATCAACGAGCCATGACCAAGATCTTCGGAGAGAAATGCTCCACGGACTCGGTCGAGTGCTACGTTGATGATCTGGTCGTCAAGGACCAAAAGGCGGGAAGATCACCTAGGCGACTTACGCCAGGTCTTCGAAAGGCTTCGCCAACATCAACTGAAGATGAAACCCGATGAAGTGCGCCTTCGGCGGGCGAGCGCAAATTCCTCGGCTTCATTGTCAAATACCGCGGATAGAAATTGATCCCGTCAAAATCAAGGCTATCAGAGAGCTGCCGCCGCCGAAAAACATTAACGGAGCTGAAATCTCTCCAAGGAAGGCCCCCTTCAGCAAATTGATGAAGAAAGGAGCCCCATTCGTATGGGACCAAGAGTGCCAAGATACTTTTGAAGAAATCAAAGAGTATCTCCTTACTCCTCCCGTCTTGGGAGCCCCAGTGAAAGATAAGCCGCTCATCCTCTACATCGCGGCCATGGAAACGTCGCTGGGAGCGCTCTTGGCGCAAACAAATGAGGAAGGCAAGAGCAACCGCTCTACTACCTCAGTAGGATGCTCGTGGGTCCGGAGCACCGATATTCCCCAGTGAGAAAGTGTGCCTAGCGCTGATATTTGCCGTCAAGAAATTACGGCACTATCTGCTAGCCCATCAAGTCAGCCTCATTTCGAGGATAGACCCGCTAAAAGCGCTCCTCACCCAACCAGTGCTGTCGGAAGGATGGGAAAATGGGCTCTTCTCCTCATGGAGTTCGATATCACCTTCGTCCCGAGAAAAGCAATCAAAGGGCAAGGTATGGCGGAGTTCCTGGCGGCGCATCCGCTCCCAGCCGGCTCTCCCCTCGAGTTCAAGCTTCCGGAAGAGGAGACGCTCTCATCCCCTCACGGGAGGGGACCCAACAAAAAGAAGCCCCCATTCAAGAAAGTGGGAACACTCTCGCCATAGAGTTACCACACTGGGAACTTTACTTTGATGGCGCTTCCCGGGTGCTCAAGCAAACTGACGGCACCACATCTTATACCTCCGGAGCGGGCATTGTCCTGGTGACTCCACAAGGGGGAATACTGCACAACTCATGTGCCCTCATGAAGCCATTGACCAACAATCAAGCAGAATATGAAGCGCTGATCGTGGGACTTCAACTGGCTGCCGAAATGGGCATTAAGTGCATAAAAGTCTACGGAGACTCACAGTTGGTCATCCGTCAAGTGCTGGGAGATTACGAAGTTCGAAAAAGGAACTGATCCCCTATCATGCCAAAGTAATAAGCTCCGTGAGAGATTCTGCTTGTTCGAAATCGGACATGTCCCTAGAGGGCAAAACTCTCAGGCGGATGCGCTAGCCAAACTGGCGTCCGCCCTAAAGCTTCCTCCCGAAGGGGAGTTGGGATAACTGTCCGACATAGGAGGCTAATGCCCAGCGTTCTCGAGGACGACTCCGACCCAGAAAATGCAGAGGTCAACGCCCTCGAAGAAGAAGCCAGCCAAGAAGAAGACTGGCGCCAGCCGATCATTCAAATAAAGACGGTTGGCTGCCTTCAGATCGGGCCGAACGAGTCCGACTGCTGCGGCGGGCCGCGTCGTATCAAATGATCGGGGACCAACTATATCGGCTTGTCCATGAAAAAGACAAGTCTGTCCTCCTCCGATGTCTCTCCCCTAAAGAAGCCAAAGTCATCATGCACGAAGTCCACTCTGGACTGTGCGGAGCTCATCAAGCGGGAGACAAGATGAAAATCAACATCAAGCTAAAAGGCTTCTTCTGGCCGACTATGTACGCAGATTGCGTCCAGTACGCTCGTGCATGTCACCAATGCCAGGTCTTCAGTTCGGTGCCAAGAAAGCCGCCGAGCGAATTACATCCAACCGCCCCCACATGGCCCTTCGCCGAATGGGGAATGGATGTCGTGGGACCATTCCCACCGTCCTCGGCGGCCACAAGTTTATCCTGGCAGCCACCGACTATTTCTCCCGATGGGCAGAAGCAATCCCTCTCCGGGAGGTGACCGGGGTAGCCGTTGCAAATTTGTCAAGCAACACCTGATTTACAGGTTCGGCACCCCTCATCGGATCGTATCAGATAACGGTACGCCCTTCAGAAACAAAACGATATATGCGTTGGCGGCCAAATTCCAATAGACTGGAGGACGTCAACGGTATACAACCCTCAAGCCAATGGTCTGGCGGAAGCCTTCAACAAGACCCTCTGCAAACTGCTTGCCAAGATAGTCGGCAACGCAAACGCGATTGGGGGGAGAAGGTGCACGAAGCCCTCTGGGCATACCGAACGGTCTACAAGACCCCTACGGGGTGTTCTCCCTTCTCTCTGGTGTACGGGGCTGAAGCCATGCTCCCCATCGAAATTGAAATGTCATCCTACAGGTAGCCGTTATACCGGCCTCCAACCCGAGGAGCGACAAGAAATTGAAAGAAGGTTGGAGGAATTGTCCGACCTAGAGGGCCAAAGGTTGGAAGCATACAAACATCTCCAAGCCTATCAAGCCCGCATGACTCGAGCCTACGACAAGCTAGTCAGGCCCCGTGTCTTCAAGAAAGGTGACCTCGTCATGGTCAAGCAAAGAGAAGTCATGGCAGGCAAATCAAGTGGCAAACTCCAGCCAACTGGCGCGGACCGTACGTGGTCACTGGAGTAATGAAGGCGGGGGATACACGCTAGCAACACACGCCGGCGATCGCCCCTTTCCACCACTAAATGGCAAGCATCTCAAAATGTACTTTGCCCCTGAGCATGAATTCTTAGGGCAACAGTCCCCTGAACCCTTAGCCAATAAACCCCCAGAAGGTCGGCTAAAACTCCTTCTTGGTCACAAACCATCCCGGTCACCAAGTCAAACTCCCTAGCCAATAAACCCCCAAAGGTCGGCTAAACTCCTTCTTGGTCAGCAAACCATCCTGGTCGACCAAGTCAAATCCTATAGCCACAAACCCCAGAAGGTCGGCTAAAAACTCCTTCTTGGTCAGCAAACCTTCCAGGTCGACCAAGTCAAACACCCTTTAGCCAATAAACCCCCAGAAGGTCGGCTAAAACTCCTCCTTGGCTAACAAACCATCCTGGTCAGCCAAGTCAAATTCCCTAGCCAACAAACCCCCAGAAGGTCGGCTAAAAAACTCCTTCTTGGTCAGCAAACCACCCTGGTCGACCAAGTCAAACCCTTTAGCCAATAAACCCCCAGAAGGTCGGCTAAAACCCCTTCTTGGCTAACAAACCATCCCTTCAACCAAGCCAACTCCCTTAGCCAATAAACCCCCAGAAGGTGGCTAAAACTCCTCCTTGCAACAAACCATCCTGGTCACCAAGTCAAATTCCTAGCCAACAAACCCCCAGAAGGTCGGCTAAAAAACTCCTTCTTGGTCAGCAAACCACCCTGGTCGACCAAGTCAAACCCCGTAGCCAATAAACCCCCAGAAGGTCGGCTAAAACTCCTTCTTGGTCAGCAACCATCCTGGTCGAGGTCCAAGTCAATCCTTAGCCACAAACCCCAAAAGGGTCGGTTAAAAACTCCTTCTTGGTCCAAACCTTCCAGGTCGACCAAGTCAAAACCTCTAGCCAATAAACCCCCAGAAGGTCGGCTAAAACTCCCCCTTGGTCAGCAAACCACCCTGGTCGAC
Organism: Colocasia esculenta; assembly: GCA_014218235.1. Classification (NCBI taxonomy): domain Eukaryota; kingdom Viridiplantae; phylum Streptophyta; class Magnoliopsida; order Alismatales; family Araceae; genus Colocasia; species Colocasia esculenta. Next base: position 154,022,765 of record CM024755.1, read on the forward strand.
CAAGTCAAATCCTATAGCCACAAACCCCCAGAAGGTCGGCTAAAACTCCTCCTTGGTTAGCAAACCGTCCAGGTCAACCAAGTCCAACCCTTAGCCAATAAACCCCCAGAAGGTCGGCTAAAACTCCTCCTTGGTTAGCAAACCGTCCAGGTCAACCAAGTCAACCCTTCAGCCAGTAAACCTCCCTGGTGGGCTGCACCGTCTTAGGCCCACTAATCATAATGGTGGGCTAAAGCCAAATGGTGAATCCCCAAGTCGAGGTTCCGCAACCTTGTTTTGGACACCAACTTCAAAAAAAAAAAAAAAAAAGAGAAGAAAAGAAAAAGGGACTAAAAATAGAGGTGTCCCGGCAGACTCGGCCACTCCCCAAAAGGGGTGTCCGAGGGTAAAAATGCCTAAAATCCAGCTGAGGTGAAAACCCGAAAGGGCGCCTCAGGCAAAAGTGGATAACCCCTCAACGTGAAAACCTGAAAGGGCGCGTTGGAAAAAGCTAGAGGGGGCTGGCTTCTGTGAAAACCCGAAAGGGCGCAGGAGTCAGTAATGTGAAAAAAAAAAGGGGATAGAAAATCAAAATCAAATCATTACTTACCAGGCATGTTTCGGCGCAGCCAGCAACAAAAGCTGGGTCCGGCCTCCTATTCTGCTCCGTAGGTAAACCGAAATGGTGGATCAAGCCATTCCTTTTTGACCAACAAACCTCCGCGTCGGTCAAACCTAAAACCCTTAGCCAGAAAACCCAAGAAGGTAGGCTATCCCTTTTGACCAACAAACCTCCATGGTCGGTCAAAACCTAAAACCTTAGCCAAAAAACCCCAAGAAGGTAGGCTATCTCTCTTTGACCATAAACCCCATGGTCGGTCAACCTAAAACCCTTAGCCAAAAACCCCAAGAAGGTAGGCTATCCCTCTTGGCCAACAAACCTCCGCGGTCGGTCAACCTAAAAGCCTTAGCCAGCAAACCCCAAGAAGGTAGGCTATCCCTCTTTGACCAACAAACCTCCGCGGTCGGTCAAACCCTAACCCTTAGCCAGCAAACCCCGGAAGGTAGGCTAACCCTAACCCTTACCAGCAAACCCCAAGCGGTAGGCTAACCAAAGCCCTTTAGCCAGCAAACCGCAGTGGTAGGCTAAATCCAGAGGGCAGATCCCGCGATCAATTGCCCCGGGGTCCGGCCTTGGACCCATAAAAAAAAAAGAGAGAAAAAGAAAAGGGACTAAAATAGAGATGTCCCGGTAGACTTGATCGTCCTCCAAAAAGGGATGTTCAAGGCAAAAAGGCCTCAAACCCAGCTGAGGTGAAACCCGAAAGGGTGCCTCAGGCAAAAATGGGCAACCCCTCGGTGTGAAACCCGAAGGGCGCACCGGAAAAAGCTAGAGGGGGCCATCCCCGGCGAAAACCCGAAAGGGCGCTTGGGATGGTAATATGAAAAAAAAAGGAGATAAAAAAAAAAAAAAAGATCATCATCATCATCAAATCGAAGTAGGGTTGCTAGACAAAGCCCCGAGAAGGCCAGCCTCAGCACCCGAAATGTTGCACCAGATCTGGAGGAATGCCAGAAATGCAACGCCCAAAAGACATCGCTCGAACTTACCGGTCCGAGAAACCGAGTAGAGCGCGGGACAAGTCGAGCCAAGAAATACGGCGCCCAAAGGAAGAAGTCGCTGGACAAAGCCCCGAGAAGGCCAGCCCCAGCACCCGAAATGTTGCATCAGATCTGGAATGCCAGAAATGCAACGTCCAAAGAAAGCATCGCTCGAATTTACCGGTCCAAGAAACCGAGTAGAGAGCGGGAAAAGGCAAGCCTCGGAGAAGGATGCTGAAATCAGATTCTTGAGCCAAGTCAAAAAAGGCAAGACTCGGATGAAGACAGCCAAGGTCAACTCCAAGCAAAGTCAAGGAGCAGCTCTTCGATGAAACTCCCCCTAGAGTTGACCTGTGGAGCGGGTCCATGTTACTTCCCTGAAGTGATGTGCGCTCTCCTGGGTCCTCTCATGGGAACTCTTGAGTTGAAAATAAATCTGGAAAATATGCGAGCGAGGAGAGCTGATGGCTCAGCGCGAGAAGCTAGCAAGTTTGATCGCCAGCTCAAACGGCAACAACAAATTGTTGTCCTAGTTATTGGCGACGTTGTGCGGGTGCCAAAGCGCATCGCTGTGGTTTTCAACCCAAATCCCCGCCAAGTCATTAAGACCAGGGGTAGAGTTTGATAGTCGCCAGGGATACCCGCCTTCGTCTTCGCCTCTGACGGATATCCCGTGGGGGGCATTTGTTGAACCCGAAAATATCGGGATTTAAACAAGTCCCGGTGGCAAACTCGTCCGGAAATCTACAAAAGTTTGGGAATAAACCCCGGCCTCCCCACTCGAACACCGGAGGATAAACATATTCGAGTCCGTATGTCAACCCGGAGTATGGCGTTCGAAAGTCCCGTCAACAGCAGAAATACGCACCCCGGATAGCCGAAAATTGATGTCCGGACTCACGCTAAAGGTCGCGTACGACTCGGATGGGTCCGAAAAGGTTAAATGCACGTGCCCTCCGAAAATGAGGTCAAACGCACGTGAGACGGGCAAGAACGCACGTCGAATGCACGTCAAATGCATGCGGGCATATGTGCGCACGTGTGCCGCACGTGCCATGACAAACCAGCAAAACTCCCAGAAATCCTCTCGGAAATGACCAAGGACGGTGAGGGGCACCGGTCTGTGCCTCCGTCAGGTAGGGAGGGGCGCCAGTCTGCCCCCCCGCCAGGCAGAGAGGGGCGCCAGTCAGGCCCCTGACTGGCGGCCCCCTCAGCCAGCAGGAGGGGCGCCAGTCAGGCCCTGACTGGCGGCCCCTCAGCCAGCCAAGAGGGGCGCCAGTCAGGCCCCTGACTGGCGGCCCCCTCAGCCAGCAGGAGGGCCGCCAGTCAGCCCCCTGACTGGCGGCCCCCTCAGCCAGCCAGGAGGGCCGCCGGTCAGCCCCCCCTGACCGGCGGACCCCCTCAGCCAGCAGGAGGGCCGCCAGTCAGCCCCCTGACTGGCGGCCCCCTCAGCCAGCCAGGAGGGCCGCCGGTCAGCCCCCCTGACCGGCGGACCCCCACAGCCAGCCAGGAGGGCCGCCGGTCAGCCCCCCTGACCGGCGGACCCCCCCTCCGCTTGCAGGAGGGCGCCGGTCAGGGCCCTGACCGGCGGCCCCCTTTCGCCAGCCAGAGAGGGCCGCCGGTTAGGCCCCCTAACCGGCGCCCCCCCCCTCCGCCAGTCAGGCCCCTCGCGGGGCACCCCGCCGGTTAGCTCCCCTCAAAATCTATAAATAGGGGGCAACCTCCCCATTTGAGCAGATGCCATTCGGCCCCAAAAAAAGGCGGATTCTGCCCAAAAACCAGGCCAGCCAAGAAAGAGGCCGAGCACCGCAGCGAGCGTCTCGCAGAGAGTCGCCGAGAGCCCTACGTGCGCGAGCTTATATAGGCCGCACGTACGGGGGAGAAAGTCTTTGGCGTCTGTCGGTGTTCTATCCTCCACGATCGGGCTCTCCTGCGCTCGTCCGTGAGAAGACACCACAGGTTGTCATACGACCCCGGCGTTTTCATTTAAGTCCTCCGTCGTCATAAAATGACGCACGTCGAGGCCCATATTTAAGTCCTCCGTCGTCATCAAACGACGCACGTCGAGGCCATATTTAAGTCCTCCGTCGTCATCAAACGACGCACGTCGAGGCCATGTTTAAGTCCTCCGGTGTCATAAAACGACACTCGTTGAGGCACATGTTTAAAGTCCTCCGTCGTCATCAAACGACGCACGTCGAGGCCCATGTCTAAAGTCCTCCGTCGTCATCAAACGACGCACGTAGAGGCAATGTTGCTCAGGCGGAGGCACAAACACCCCGCCAGGGGCATACCCCCATCTGAAGGATACCAAGGACGATTCGGATTGGGCCATAGAACGGTTCCGAGCTCCGAACACACGCCTCTCGGCCCAGAGTCTGCCCGTGCTCAAAGGTGGTCCGTGCGTGAGCTTGTATAGGCCGCACGAGTCGGGGGAGGTCTTCGACACCCGTCGGTGCTTCCTCTCCGTGGTCGAGCCCTCCTGCGTTCGCCCACACAGAGACACCACAGGTTGTTATAAGACCCCCAAGGCATGTACTTAAGTCCTCCGGCGCCATAAAACGACGCACGTCGAGGCATGTACTTAAGCCCTCCGGTGTCATAAAACGACGCACGTCGAGGCATGTACTTAAGCCCTCCGGTGTCATAAAACGACGCACGTCGAGGCATATACTTAAGTCCTCCGGCATCATAAAACGATGCACGTCGAGGCACATGTGTTTAAGTCCTCCGGTGTCGTAAAAGGACACACGTGGAGGCATGTTAACCTATGGAGGCACAAACACCCCACCGGTAACACATATGTACCCACTATCGTGTAAACGTCCGACGGAGGCACATACACCCTGCCGTCGACGTCCATGTACTTGGCTTGTTACATACACGCCCAGTGGAGGTACAAAACTCCACTAAAGGCGTACATGTAAATAAACGTCATGTCATAAATATAAATGACATGAGCATGCTTGAATAAAATTGTGGAAATTCATTTGTCATCTGCCTTTTCTTCTTTAAATTTCGGCATACGGTCTTTTAACAAACATTACGCATTCGAAGGTATTCGAGTGTTATACTCGATGTAAATGAAACATCGACTTCGGTCGGTGGGGAACGGTCCAGTACACGACCACTCCAATCGCCCTGAACGCGAGCGCACGCGGAAAATAAATGAAATGAAATTCGAGGGTATCAGGGTTCGCACCCAATACTCCTCATAAAATAATCTTTGTCTGTTTCTCGCAAACAGTCTGGCACGCCCACGCAAAGATCCATCTCGAAGACGAGAGGGATGGATCGAAAGAAAGAAAAAAAGAAAGAAAATTCCGCGTTCCAACAGCGCCAACATGGCCCTTTGCTGAATGGGGTATGGATATTGTGGGACCATTCCCACCTTCCTCTCAAGGCCACAAATTATATTGGCTGCTACAGATTACTTCTCTCGATGGGCTGAAGCTATCCCATTGAGGGAGGTGACCGGAGAATCAGTCGCCAAATTTGTCAAGCAAAACATAATATACAGATTTGGGACTCCTCACAGGATTATATCTGATAATGGGTCGCAGTTTAGAAACAAAACAATATATTCTTTGGCGGCAAAGTTCCATATTGACTGGAGGACATCCTCAATATACAATCCACAGGCAAATGGGTTGGCAGAAGCCTTCAATAAAACCCTCTGTAAATTGCTTGCCAAGATAATCGGCAATAGAAAGCGAGAGTGGGGAGAAAAGTTCACGAAGCTTTATGGGCTTACAGAACTACATATAAAACTCCTACAGGGTGTTCACCCTTCTCCTTAGTCTATGGAGGTGAGGCCATGATCCCTATAGAAATTGAAATGACATCCTATCGGGTGGCAATTCAAAATGAATTTCAATGCCAAGATCAAGATCAAATGGAGAGAAGACTCGAAGAGCTTTCCAATTTAGAAGGGAAGCGCCTTGAAGCCTACAAATCCCTTCAAGTATATCAAGCCAGAATGGTTCGTGCGTTCGACAAATTAGCAAGACCCAGAACTTTCAAACAAGGGGATCTTGTCATGGTCAAGTGCAGAGAAGCAATGGTTGGGAAATCATGCGGCAAATTGCAGCCTATTTGGCTCGGTCCATATATCATCACTATGGCATATGAAGGAGGCGCATATCGGCTCGTGGACCATAAAGGTATTGTGCCCTTTCCTCCGCTCAACGGGAAACACCTGAAATTGTACCACGCGCCAGAACATGAATTCCCTGGCCAGCCTCCAAACAAAAAGAAACAGTCACCTCAAAAGGCATGAAGCCAAAACAGAGTAAAAAATTATGAAACAAAGTTTGCTGTAGATAGGGACAAAGGAATCAAATTTCCACCTACCAGTTATACACCCCGAACTTGTCAGTCCCTACCCGGCATAAAGCCAAGGGCATTCCATGTATAAACCCGGAAATAGAAGATCCAATGAAAGGTGGAGGCTTATTTTGCATATCCCGCCAAATGAGATTCCAAGCTACAATGGTAAGCTATGACAAATCCAAAATACCAAAATCATAGCCAACAAACCAAAAAGGTAGGCTATGCCAAATCCAAAATACCAAAACCATAGCCAGCAAACCAAAAAGGTAGGCTATGCCAAATCCAAAATACCAAAACCATAGCCAACAAACCAAAAAGGTAGGCTATGCCAAATCCAAAATACCAAAACCATAGCCAGCAAACCAAAAAGGTAGGCTATGTCAAATCCAAAATACCAAAATCATAGCCAAGAAACCAAAAAGGTAGGCTATGCCAAATCCAAAACCATAGCCAGCAAACCAAAAAGGTAGGCTATGCCAAATCCAAAATACCAAAACCATAGCCAGCAAACCAAAAAGGTAGGCTATGCCAAATCCAAAACCATAGCCAACAAACCAAAAAGGTAGGCTATGCCAAATCCAAAACCATAGCCAGCAAACCAAAAAGGTAGGCTATGTCAAATCCAAAATACCAAAACCATAGCCAACAAACCAAAAAGGTAGGCTATGCCAAATCCAAAATACCAAAACCATAGCCAACAAACCAAAAAGGTAGGCTATGCCAAATCCAAAATACCAAAGTCATAGTCAGCAAACCAAAAAGGTAGGCTATGTCAAATCCAAAATACCAAAACCATAGCCAACAAACCAAAAAGGTAGGCTATGCCAAATCCAAAATACCAAAGTCATAGTCAGCAAACCAAAAAGGTAGGCTATGTCAAATCCAAAATACCAAAACCATAGCCAACAAACCACAAAGGTAGGCTATATCAAATCCAAATACCAAAACCATAGCCAACAAACCAAAAAGGTAGGCTATGCCAAATCCAAAATACCAAAACCATAGCCAACAAACCAAAAAGGGTAGGCTGTGTCAAAACGATACCAAAACCACAGCCAACAAACCAAAAAGGTAGGCTATGTCAAACCCAAAACCAAAACTAAAATAACCTAAACCCCAAATCCAAACCTTAAGTCCATGCCAAGTCCAAAAAGAGAAATAAAAGAAAAAGGGGTTAAAAATAGAGATACCCCAATGGACTTAAGTATACGATTCCTTGTGTACTTAAGGGTAAAAAGATCAAAAATCCAGCTGAGGTGAAAACCCGAAAGGGCGCTCCAGGCAAAAATGGATAACCCCTCAACGTGAAAACCCGAAAGGGCGCGTTGGAAAAAGCTAAAGGGGGCCAGTCTTGGTGAAAACCCAAAAGGGCGCTAAGGCTGGTAATGTGACGAAAAAAAAAAGAAAAAAAGAAAATTTCTCAGCCCTTCATTCATACACTCACAAAATTACAAGTCACCACATTACAAACTTGCAAAAGGTGACAGATACCACATAGAAAAGAGATCAAGGCAACAAGCCCAATATACAAATGTGGTGATATGAAACAAAGGCAGGAAGGCTTCTTCCTCTCCGGCTATTCAAATCTAATTGCAAACCCCTTTACGCCGGCACTAAGCCATCAAGAAGGGGCGAAATTCGGATCCCAAAGCCAAGTGATAAACACTGTTCCAGAGCCCATCCAAAACCAAATCCAGGGCCAAATCATACCCAAGTCTCATGCGCATATCCAAACCAAATCCAGAATACCACAAAAGTAATCCAACATATCCATATCCAAACCCAAATCTAAGATACCACAAAGGTGATCCAAGTCACCCAACATACTCATATTCAAACCCAAACCCACATCCAAATTCAAATTTCAAATCCCAATCCCCAATCATTGGCCAAATCTAAGTCTCAAACCATACCTAAAACCATCATCCGTTCCTCAGCCAAATCTTCAGTCATTCAACCATCCAAGTCAGTCAAGTCTTTAACAGCTTTGTTTAAAAACAAAAACACAAAAAAGGAGGGGTTAAAATAGAGATACCCCGATGGACTCAAGTATACGACTTACTGTATATTTGAGGGCAAAAAGATCAAGAAATCCGGCTGAGTGAAAACCCGAAAGGGCGCTTCAGGCAAAAATGGATAACCTCTCGACGTGAAAACCCGAAAGGGCGCGTTGGAAAAAGCTAAAGGGGGCCAGTTTCGGTGAAAACCCGAAAGGGCACTGGGACTGGTAAAAAGAAAGAGAAGAAAAGAAAGAATAAGGAAAAGAAAGCGAAAGAGGAAGACTTCTTTATCCTTCATTTGTACATTTATGGAAATTACAAGTCATCGTTACAAGCTCATAAAAGGTGACAGATATTACATACAAGATGAAAAGAGGACTGAGATTACAAGCTCAAAATACAAGTATTATGATGAAAAACAGAGGCAGGAAGGCTGCTTCCTCTTCGGCCGTTCAGCTTCTTTGATCTGAGAAGATCTAGCCCGGCGAGAACCATCTCCGTCTCTGACAAGGACGGCCTCTTCTTCAGAATCTCTAGCTACATCCCTGGCGTCTCGAGCTTGGGAAGATCTTTCTTTGCCAAGCTCGCGCTCCAGTCGAGCAATATTCTCGCCTCTCGTGGCCATCCTCAACTCCCGTGTCTTCCGACGTTTGCGCACATCAGCAGCTCGGGAGTCATTTTCATCGATGTCATCAGATAGCGAACAGGTGTCGCTCTCCAAAGTTTGAAGCCGTTGGCCGTAAGAGGCCTGAATTGCATTGGCATGGAGGTTATGCACCTGCCCCAAGTATCCTCGACGAAGCCCATCCAGCGATCGCGGTGGATACCAATATTAAAAGCCCTGATGGTGTATTTCGCCAAAATCCCCCTGATAACTTCTACTGATGGAGGGTTTGCTGAGGTCACCAGTGTCTGGACTTTAGCAGTAAGGCAATTCCAGATGTCGCTATCTTCATCATCAGAACTCAAATCTGGCCGATCTCCAGTAGCCAGGTTATGTTGTGCTCGGGTGGAGCACCAATCTCCAATGCCGGGGAATTTGCAAATTCTGCCAAGATATCAACATGCATTCCATAAAGACAAATCAAGAAGAAATCCAACAAAGCATTTGAACCCTCATCACACCTTACCTGGCGAGGGGATCCTCTCCCTAATCGCCACCTCAGGATCTGGTGGCTCAACAAAATCCGGCTCCTCTGAAGAAAATCTTTCGGATCTGGAGGGATGGTCAACCGGATGAAAACCAAAATCTCTGGGTGGCAAAACTGGTGGATTAGCATTAGGATCCATGGCGGCATCTGCCTCCTGATATCCTCCGCCATAGCCCCTACTCCATCCACTTGGAAGGCAGAATGGGCTCGCTCGGCCAAGTATGCATTTCCGGCATTACCCCAAGGCGAAAAGAAGGGATCGGCAGCTAGTGTGGGATACATGTCTATTGTACCCGACATGAAAAGCTGCTCGAAGAGTTCTTGTCCTTGTAAAAAAATATAGTCAGGACAAACGAAGATATGAATACTGAAAAAATGATAGAAGAAAAAAAAAAGGGGAAATGCACAGTGGTTCGAGAAGGAATATTCACCAAGAGGAGCCTCTGCTGTAGCCGTGGACTCCTCGACAGGTACAGGAATATAAACCTCCGTCGGCGCGGAAGAATACTGCCCCGACGAAACTCCCAGTTCAGAAAATGTGAACTCTGGGTTATACCCACCTGCTGTGGCGGCTCCGGAAAGCTCAAATGAGATGGCATCTCATAATGAGCATTCTCCGGAGAAAGATCGACGGCAGCCTGTGAAGTACTCCCGTACTCCTCCTCACGGATAGAGGGAGACCCCTCCGATAAAAAGCCTTCCTCATCCGAAAGGGCAGGGGTCCTCTCCTCTTCGTTCATTTCATCCTCTGAGATAGAAAAAAAATAAGAGAAAAGAAAAAATGATGAACTAAAAAGAGCTATGTATGATAATGATGAGAGAAGAAAAGAAAAGGGAAAGACATACCACTCAAGTGGGTCTCTTCCACCGCTTTACCCTTGTCAATCCTGCCTCCTCGGGAAGGAAGGGAGCGAACCTCATCATTCCTTCCACCTCCAAATACTGGAGCTGAAATATCTGAAGGTAAAAAAAAAACAGTAAGAATATATATGAGAAAAGAGGAAGGAGAATCAGAAAAGAAATGCCTGCAAAAAGAAGGATGAAATATAAAAAAATGGTGAACTCAAGCAGGCTGAGAAGTACCTGTTAAGCCAAGTGGAGGACCTGGTACCAGCCACTGAAATTTAGCCTTGCAGATCTTTCCCACTCTCTGCATAAGGCTTCGGACATCATAAAGTGTCCTGGCATTTTCTAGATTAGACAAAAACTCCAGAGGCCCAGCATGGCCGATGGCGATTATAAGGTGCTTCTCCCAGCGCACCCAGCCCGGATCGTTGATACACTCGGGCGGAAGCTTGGTCGATAAGGCAACATTGGCAGAATGCCCAAGATCAAGTAATAGGTGGCTCCACCAATCATACTCCGGAAGATCACCATGAATGTCTGTGGCCTTCCTGTCAAAAAGCTCAATGGGATCCAAAGGCAGCATCTCCCCATAATAATATTGTTTACCAGAATCAGGCTTCCCCTTTCTGGACGTCTTGGAATTATAGCGCTTGAGATACGAGCGCATTATTCCTTTGAAGTGGGCTTTGAGGAATTCCAAGTTCATCAAGACCAAAGGGAGACCCTTTTCCTTTAAACGAGTCTCTTCAAATTGCTTCAATTTCCTGGGGGCAAGCCGGAAAATCTTGCTTCTGTCAAACCACCATCGGGCGTAGAAAAGATCTATACGCCCAGTTGCCTCAAGGGCCGGGAGAATACATGCCGAATTCACCTCTTCCCGGCAAAATAGTTCCACCAACTCGCCGCATTCATGTGAAGACAATGATCACGGTGTAGGCGAACTTCCAATGGAAATTCTGCATTTGGCGGAACTGATTGGTCATATCCAAAGTTCCTGGCAAATCTTGAAGGATAATAAGGCTCCAATATAAGGCTGGATCCTCGGCGACATACCAGTACACTTGGCCGGATGCAAAGTAACCAGTCTTTATACAAGAACACACCAGAACCCCCACTATGAGGCAGATGGTAGGTGATCTCGCCAGATGTGCGGACACTATAAGGTCGGATTCCCCGGGATATAGCACCAAATTGGAGGAGAAATTGCTCGCCGTTTGGAAGAAAGGACAAACTATGGCGAGCTCCTGTCAGCTGAGATATTAAATCTTCACAGGGTCTATTTCTAAATAGTAAAATTAAAGGAGCCATCGGCGGGGCAAATCAACAGTTTGACAAAGCCCAGGCAGCAGAAGGCCTGCCCAGGCGCTCAAGTAATGAGTAGGGAGTAATGTTTTCCTATCCCGGGGATTCAGATGTGAACTTAATGAGCCCAACCCATGAAAGATATTGGCAAGGGCAGCAGGGGCTATGGCGAGCTTCATACCTTCTGCCAAAAGACAGGCGGGATAAATCAAACCCGGCCGGATTTGCTCCTCCTCACCATGAGGAACAACAAAGGAAGATAGCCAATACACTAGATACGCAGCCAAATAGGTGCGATCTGGTAACCGGCGAGGATTCCACCCTTTATTCTCAGGGGCAAAGATGAATCTCCCATGATGGGGCTTCCCTACACTGAGCTGGTTATACTCCTCCAGGCGGCGGCCTTCCGTCGCAAAGTTGTCAAAAAAGCAAAATGGCCCGTTATAGAAATAACGAAGCCAAGCATTCTGACTTACCCTGGGGTTCGCCACAGTGGACTCCGGATCCTCCGTCCTCTCAACTAGGACCAAGTCTCTCCATACCTTTGTCAGAAAGCGGAGGCTGTATGGAAGAATATATTCACCAGCGCCATTACTGCGATAGGTGTGCAAATCATCCAGAACAATTTCTTCATAAAAATACCCAGATATTGGCAACCCGGAGATCCGGTGGAAGCTCCATAAATCAATGGAAGTTTCACCTTCAGCCGTCCCAAAGGTGTTCCATCGGGGATTGAATCTCTCCACTAATGCCTGAAGAAGCCCAGTATGGCATGGGTAATTATACAACGCCGTCCCAACGGCCTCATAAATACCCGCTGAGTTCAAGATCTCCCCGTAATGGTGGAGGACCCCATCAACCATTCAGTGGCACCAAAGTGAAAAATGTGAGAAGATAAAACTGACCAGTTCCCATACCAACTGGGACTAGTCAGATCGACAATTCGGTTCAGTAAGCACCGATTGTCATAATCTCCAGACACATACCTGGTGTTACAAGGCAGTAATTGTAGGCCATTAGTCTCCGGCCTCGCTTGGTGACGATTCATCAAGCTTCCAAACTGCTGGAGAAATTTTCCTTGACGGGTATAACTCTCCAGATCATGACTAAATGAACCCAGATCAACAGCCCGGGGGAGTCGGTGCTGAACAGCAAACCCCAAAGGGAAGCTGGGATATGAAAAGGCGCAGGTACCGAGAAGACTATCCCGGGACTTTAAAATGGCCGATTCTAAATACCGCCTTTCTACACTCAAGAAAAGATCACCTGCGGTCATGTGTGAAGGGATAAAATTCTGAATAAAGGTGAATAGCTCTGGATCTGATGGGAGATACTCCGGGTAGTCCTCCTCCCGCGAGTAATAATAAACTCCATTCCGGCGGCTAATGCGGGACACATCCACCCCGCCGTTGATAGCAAGACGCCGGAATTTACTTCTGCTACAATATCATTTCCGCTATTCAAGTTGCGGCTTGAAGTACGAGGTGCTCCAAATCTCGGCATCACATCATCAAGAAGGATCACCTTGTCCCGAGTCCGCTGGGCGTAGTCACCACGGCTCAAATATCCTCCTCCCCGAGGCATTTTGAAAATCTGAAAAAAAATACATGAAAGGGGAAGAGAAATGAGAACAGAGAAATATTGAAGAAATCAGAAATCAACAAAGGAAGGACAGTCCAAGATACAAGACAGACTGTTGTGCTATGGGACATATGTCATCTCTCTTCCCCCCAAAGGAAGAGGAGGAAGAATAAAGGCATTAACCTGGCAACAGAACAAAGTCGGAAATTGGCTAGCCCGGATATGAAGAAGACTGCTATATGAGGTTCGCACGGGCTACGTGCCGTCACTCCAACTCCGACACGTACCCCGTGGGGGGCATTTGTTGGAACAAAAAAAAAAAGCAAATATGAATGTCATGGATGTGTTGGATGCTTGTTAGGGAAGCATCAATATCCCCTTATATAGTGGTCCGACAAGTTAAGTAGGTGACATTCACCTGTGGGCAACTACTCAGTTAGCTAGCCTGTGAAAAGAAGATGGCTACTTAACCGGGAGTTGGCAACTACCGGTAAAATGTTGACCCCATCTAACCGGTTAAAATCCCACCTAACCGGTTTAACGGGCTTGATTAAGAGGTCAAAGCAGTTATGATTAGGGTGACCCCAAGGTTACTTAAAGTCATAACTTGATCCGAGCATTCAAGCTCTCAAGTATTGTCAAGCACCCCAAGCAAGTGGGAGATGCCGAGGAGAATAAATCTCCGGATAAAAATACGGCACGGAAGAATTCCGGCATTACAAGGTCTACAAGACCAAGATAAGTACAAGAACAAGTCCGCCACGAAGGCTCCAAAGACTTGCAATTGATTCTCCGTCCGGGACGGCAGAACTTCCGACAAAATGTACGGAATGGCACGACGGAATGGCACGGGCTTCTCCAAAGGACAAGACCCCTTCAAATGAAGGGGAGGGTGGTCTATTTATAGACTTTTTAAGCCCCTCCCCTAAACCGATGTGAATACCATCGGTTAGGGGGTTTTCCCCCCTTAACCGATGGTTCTCCATCGGTTAGAGGGGTTCCCCTCTAACCGATGGAAGCTCCATCGGTTAGGGAATTCTCCCCTAAACGATGGAAGTCCATCGTTCTAGGGATTCGGCTAGGGAAAAGTTCCTCCCCCCTAAACCGATGGAACCTCCATCGGTTAGGGGAGTTTTCCCCTCTAACCGATGGAGGTTCCATCGGTTAGGGGGATTCCCCCCTAAACCGATGGAACCCCCATCGGTTAAGGGGTCCCCCCTTTCAAAAAAAAAAACATAAACAAAAAAAAAACAGAAAACAGAAAAATAAAGAAAACAAAAAAAACACAGAAAGACAGAAGAAGAAAAGGAAAACAAAAAAATATAATAGAAAATAGAAAAAAGAAACAGAAATAAAAAAGGGCCTAACCGATGGAAACCCCATCGTTTAGAGGGTCTTTAACCCTCTAACCGATGGGAGTCTCATCGGTTAGAGAGTTTTTTTTCTCTAACCGATGAGAGTCTCATCGTTAGCTTTAACCGATAGAGTTCATCGGTTAGATTTTCCCTCTAACCGATGGAACTCTCATCGGTTTAAACCCCCCACCCATGCAATGTAAGGGGGGCCTCCCCTATAAAAGGCACCCCCATCCCCCATGAAAAAAGGCCTCTCTCCTCTCGGCTTCCTCGCCTCCGACCCCCCGCTTGGAAACCCTCGGCTCCCGGCTTCCATTCTCCCGGATCCCCCATTCTCCATGTAAAAGCCCCCCGGCCTTTAGCCCTCCTCTTTCAAAGTTGAAGGAAATAGAAATTCCAAATCCATTTCAATCTCGTTTTTGTGAGCCAAGGTACGGCATCGGCAAACTTCATCGCTAAAAGTCCGCAATAGCGGCACTGGCCCTCACGGGCTATAGGTTCTAAATACCGTCCGTTTCGGACATATGGTATTTTAGATACCTTTGTTATTTATGCCACCTCCCATCGAGTTTTAAACTCTCCGGGATGGTGTGTTTGTGCTATATGCATATGTTTCTTAGAGGAGACTCTGCCCAAGTGGAGATTCTGCTCGAGAACGTATTCATATATTCACAGATTCGTATTTTTATATATATGTTTCCTAGGGGAACTCTGCCCAAGTGGAGATTCCGCCTAAGAACATATCTATAAAGTTCAAATCTGTGTGTATATTTATATGTTTCTTAGAGGAGATTCTACCCAAGTGGAGATTCTGCCCGAGAACATGTTTGTATATTCACAAATTTGTATTTTTATATGCATGTTTCCTAGAGGAAACTCTGCCCAAGTGGAGATTCCGTCTAAGAACATATTTATAAACTCAAATTTGTGCCTATACACATATGTTTCTTGGAAGGAAACCCTGCCTATGTCAGAGTTTTCCCTCTAAAAACATATCAATATAATCACAAACTTTGTATTCATATACATGTGTTTCCAAGAGAACTCTGCCCAAATGGAGTCTCCGACTACGGACGTGTTTATATATAATCATAAAATTCGCAATTATATGCGTATACCTCTCAAAAGGGATTCTGCATATGCAGATGGTACCTTTTACCGGACATCCACTCAAAGGGATACCGGTGAGAAAATATGCGTAAACTGCAAATTTATGATTATACACACATACTTTTTTTTTAAGGGCAAAATCCCTCCGATAAGGTTCTCCGGGGACACATGGATATAAGTACATGTTCATATGCATATATCTCCGTGAGGGCATTCCGCATAAGCGGAAACTCTGCCAAAATAAATTTATGAAAATTGTGATAATATACACACATCCAAAGAAAAAGAGGACAGGACCCGAACTATGACAGGACTCGAACTGTGGACAGGAACCCAACTGTGATGGGACCCGAACTGTGCTCAGATACTCCAAGAGCAGCATGATGCATACTCATAAGAACTGTGTTCATATTGACAGTTTCCAGAAAGGAACTTCAAATTGACAAGAACATCCATGGAGATATGTGCTACGTTCTCCAAAAATCATACTCATACAAGTAAAAAATGAATGATGAATGAATGAAACGATGAACGAGGAGAAATGAAATTCTGCCTCAATTCGGACTTCTTTAAAAAGAAGGATGTTGTAAAAGAATATCATGTCATAAAAGAAAAGGGATTGATGTAGCAACTCTTCTAAATGCTACTTCTAATCACGACTTCCCTCAAGTTCAGAATCAAATGCACGGGTATATACCGTCTGCAATAATAATCCTCAGGTTTTCCAAAATAAAACCTTCAACAACATCTTTCTCAAAAAAAAAAGGAGAGGAGGGAGACCCCAAATGGGTTCACGGAAAATATACCCGTTCCCTTCTTAAAAGTCATATCTCGAGCTCCACAAAGGGCAGTCTTTTCAAAAGAAACACTCAAAGCAAAAGTATTTCAAAAATACCAAAAGAAAATGATGCATCATGCCAGGATTTTCTAAAAAAAATGTGTATTCTCTCATCCCTTTTTGCTATAAATGGTATTCGGGTTAAAACTGGTGTTAAATAACACCAAGAGTCTTAACTCGATGTAAATGTAACATCGACCTCCGATCGATGGAGACAGAGGTCCAGCACATGCTACCTCAATCACTGATGAGTAAGATACGGGACTCAAGGAGTTCAGATAAAAAACGGCGCACCCTAGTCGCCCGTTCCACGGGCATCCCCGTCCATTTCATGGACAACCCAGTCGTCCGTCACACGGACACCCCCGTCCATTTCATGGACACCCAATATTTCTCTTCCGCATTGCGCGGATTCTTTCTGTCTATTAGACAAACTGGCACGCCCCGCAAAATTCAAAGCATGTGAAATGAATATGCATAAACCTCCACCAAATGAAATAAAATAAACCAAATCAATGGTTCGGTGTTCCCCCGATGATGATACCCCGCGTGGTTCACCGAACCCTATCTCCATCCCGTGTCAACAATCCCTTATAGTACGTGATTAAGAGGGTTGCAGTCTCTATCTGGGAGACTGGGTATGTGAGGGTTTTGCTGTCTTAAGAGTTTGAAGTGATGTGGACCTTTGGGAATATTGTTGCAATTTTGTGCCTTGTTGAGTTTTCATGTCCTCGTTTCAATCAAATAAAAACTGCCGATGCCTCGAGGAAAAAGATCTGTTTTAGCACTTTATTATTCTGGTTCCCTAATCAGTAATATTCAACAAGTATTTGGAAATTACCATCAAATTTAGATTAGAATAACAGACAATTTCCATATATAGATGGGTATAAATGAAGGGTGCTCTGTAGAATGCACTACTGGGCTGAGCTTACACTTTCATGAAATAAAAGGGAGAAAGAATGTGGTAAAAGTCAGAATTAATACTGTGTCATAGTGGATTGTGAAGAACATCAGGTGTTAACAAATTAAGCAATCCTCCAGTTTTGATGCATTATGTTGTTGAATGAGAGGCCCTTTATCGACAATTACTTAATGGAAAATTACAAATCTATTAATTTTGGTACTTGTTCTGATTTTTCCATGGTGTTTATTTATTTGGTATCATGTATAGGCACTTTGGTTAGCCAAGAGTCATGTTATTCATTGTGGTTCTTCAGTTCCCATTAGGATCTATAGTTGTGTAAGTAGTTTGGCTGTGAAATCAACTGCACAAATTTTATTTCCAACCTATTATTTGATCAAGTAGCGTACTGACCATGGGGTGAAAGATTACAACCATGGGTGACAAGTAAATGATGTGCACATCATGTGGTGGTGGTGTTGATTTTTTTAAACTGCTTATATTTTGTGACAACATTTGCATTCAAGGAAGTGAGTTCTGTTCTAAGCTTCCTTATTTTTGTGTTGGCAGTTTGATAGGCTGCCTCTAATATGGGGAAAACCAAGACAGCATCCTCTGGATTTTAAAGAGGTGCATATTTCTACTTTTCTTTTTCAAGTTCCTTTTTTTTGTTGAATGCATTCATCTTACTCTCTCTCTCTCTCTCTCTCTCTCTCTCTCTCTCTCTCTCACTCCTTGTTCAACAAAGAAGAACGTGATGCTGTTAACCTCCTGTTTATGATTTGGGGTCTTTTCAAATGACTCATGGTGGAAATCTTTGTCTGCATACTCCATTTTTTGCTTTCTGAAGTGTTTTTGAAGAATAGTTGAAGCAACTCTTTTAGCAATAAGGTGTCTCAATAGACACATCTACCATCATCATATATGTACATTAATCTGGAAATTGAAGTTCATAAACTGTTTTCTGAGCGATAGTGGGTTTTATCACCAATTTTATAATTTAAATAGAGGTGGTACTACCACAGCAGGAAAGCTTCCTTTGTCAACTGAAGTTGGAAGATCTGGAAATAGATGATTTATGAATATTCACAATTCACATGCAAATTTGGGAAGGAGAAGTAATTGAAGAATAGCTTAGAGAATAAACGATTTTCTTTTTCTGCCTAAGTTTCTATTCTAGGGAGCCTGTAAATATAATGCACGGGAATGGGCACATCTCATCGGGTTGTCGGTTAGCAAGCTTTGATGTAGACTATATAACCATTTGTGACCCCTCATGGATTAGGCAGATGCTATACATGTACAAAGATATATTGTTTTCTGAGGTAATAGTATGTGCACCCATAATCTTATTATTCTACTGTATACTCTATGCTCTTTATATTGTCTTCTATACCCATTATGAACCATATTTTTCACTACCCTATGTTCTTTATATTGTCTTCTACACCCATTATGCTCCGTATTATCTGATATTTGTTTAACTTTAACTTTAGGTGGATTGAGATTTGAGAGGGGAAACCTTGTTATCAAGATGTTGACATACACCCACAGAATCTCACATTTTCTTGTATGCAAAAATTTCTGTTTCACATTTTAGGTATAATATTCTGCCAACTCTGATGGTGTTGGAACCAAAGGGATATAGGAAAAACAGAATAGCTTAATATGCAGGTATATATGAACAATATAAGAAAATAGGAATATGGAAGAACATGCAAGATCCCAGGGTTATGGTGTAATTATCCTTTGCTTTCTTCCAGTGATTGCTTAGTATGCAGGTACACATGAAAAATATAAAAAAATAGGAGTATGGAGGAATATCAAGATCCATGGGTTATGGTGTAATTATCCTTTTCTTTCTTACAGTGATTATATGTGAAAATGGTTGATACTACTCCCTAGAGTCCTAGGTGAAGAATTTCAGCAAAATATGTGTGCCCGTGACTATTAACTTTCATTGCCTTTATCCTTCTAGGTTGGGAAGTTTCTCTGTGAAAGGAACTAAGTATTGCCGGCCTATTCATTTGATTGGCTGGCCATTTGTTTTTCTGTCAGAAATATCTCTAACTATGTATTAGTTTTATAGTTTTTAAAAGAAAGTAGTGTGATGATGTTACCATTTTCTGCTCTCTGTGGGCATGGCATAGAAGATGTGGACCCCATGATGATTACATACTTCAGTGGTGGTGAAGTTTGGAGAATTTGGTCCTGTAGCCAATTTTCTGTGTCCTTTCAGATGATGAAGGAAATTTGTGTATTTGGTCCTGTACCCAGCTCCAGCACCTTATCTGCTCAAATTAGGAACACGGTGTATTACATGAGAAGTTCTTCTACCTCCCCATTTTATGCATAAGAGTAGATTGTTCAACTTTGGACCCACACTCTGAAGTTGCGTCCATGTAAACACTGCATGCAAGTCTGAATAATGAAGTGGGGTTCCCCTAAATTCCTCCTCGAACACTCCATTATTCCTTTCTCTCCATATGGACAGCATTGCTGCCAAACTCGGTCTCCAGGTTTCCCTATCTGTAAGAATTGGATTATGCTTCTTCCACTCTTATTTTTTTTACTCATTGTAAGACTAGTTCCACATTAGAAAGGGTAATGTGCTTATAATAGTGGAGCCCTCTTCACCCATCACCTTAAGGTTTTGGGTTGGAATGCCCAATCCAATAAAATTTAACAATCATGTTTTTCGTCCTGATCCCAGTATTCCCGACAGCTATGAAAGCAGATCCCAGACAGCTTGAATAACATCACGGTTAATAGATAATGCTCTATGGTCTCTTGAAGATACCCTCGGAAGAGACAAGTCTTTCTAACATCTGGTTTAACCTTGAACGATTTATCTGCAGCGGAGAGCCCACCCCCCCCCCCCCTGTCCCTATCCATCTTCATTTTGCTTCCCACAAGTCCCCAATCACTTGGTAATATTTATACTTAAATAGGTGTACAATAAACATATAAGTTGCATGAAGATGTTAAACTTGACATAGTAGAAACATCTTAGATCATTGAAAAACAAATGAATACAAAATCAAGAATATGTTTTGGAAAACTAATTGGTGATGAGTTGGATTTGATGTATTTTATGTAAGGCACTTTACTTAATTAAATAATCATTTATGCACATTATGTTTAGAGAATGGATTTCTTGTTAAACCATCTTTCTACTATTGGATCACATGCTTTTTGTATCAAAGGGTGTATACATGAACTGTAAGGCACAGTTTTGTTGTGGTGCAAAAGATGGCGCAAAATTTAAGGGATCCTTGATGAGATGGGGAATGTGTGACTGCAGCGCTCTCTCTTTCTCTATTGGCATGCCATAGGACTTTGGTGCTTAATGACATGGAGGGTTACTCGTCAGAAGAGAAAATATTCAAAAGAATCTTTTTATATTTGCCTGATGACCCATCCAATCTATATAGTTGTTTATAAACCGCCTAAAACCTCATGTTATTTAGTGAAGTCCTGAAATTATTATAACATTTCCCTCAAGTGTTTACAGAGAAGCCCATAAAAAATATTTAACAAATAAATGTGTAATTATATGGACATGAAACAAGTATTTAGATTAAAGGGAATAATTGTCAAATATAAAAGATTATCAGGGTAAGGGTTGAGACTAAAACTCCCTAAAAAATTACCTAGTCAGGTGTGAAGGATGGGTGTTGGCCAAAAGGATTGCATGCCTTGCTGTCTGCAAGACCTGTGGGCCCGAGGCCTTAATATGCATGCACCAAAATAGCCCGCATAACCATACTCAACCACTTTTCTCACTTATTTGGGCATTCAACAGTTGGGAAAATCTCATAATACTCGCACACCACAATAACCTGCCTAATAATACTCCAAACCACTCTTCTTACTGATTTGGGCATTCAACAGTTGGGAAAAGCTGATAACCGGGAAAATCTCTCTTATGTAATAACAAAAATATAACTATCTTATGTTTATATTTATTATTTAATACATGAATTATTGTGGCATAGTGATGTGCTCATTTATGCTTAGATGGTGGATCTGGGGCTCAAATGATGAAAAAATGGTATCTAACTTTGAACCAGCTGTTTTTCATATTAATCTGACTGAAAAATTTCATTTGCTACTTCAATCAGTTTTTTTTAAGGTTTTCAGAATTTTGATGAACCAGACCAAAATGGCTGAGGGTACCCTTTTGTCCCAATCTAATTAGCTCATTTCATCTGATCAAAACTACAATTGACAATTTGTTATTATCTATTTATTGTTTTTTAATTGGATCATGTGTAATCATTACAAACTTGATACTAATTTACTTGAATCAGAATAAAAACAATATTAAAAGAATGATAGAATTGAAACCCCCCCTCATCAAAATTCTGGATATGCCCTGAGACCATACCATCTGCTGGAGCAAATGAAGAATGTGATGGTTGGATATCCTGCAGAAATAGATAATGATAAGAATAATAATAAGGTTGTCGTTAGGATAGTGATGATCAATACTCCATTCCTCGGCCATGCTGTTTGTTGTACACAGTTATACATATGATCCCAGCTTTAATAGGGATGTGCATAGTTCGGTTCCAAAAAAGCAAACTGAACCAAGTGGTTTGGTTCGATTTGAATTTTGAACCATTATATAGTTTGGTCTGATTTCACAAGTTGTGAAACCAAACCAAACTGAGTAAACTGAATACACCGAATATATTTTATAAATACTAAATATAGTTATATACATATAAATATTTTAAAGGGAAAATTAATTGAAGGTCCTTGGCAATATGCGGACTTATTTTCTGATCCCTATCAAGCAAAGACGCACCAGACAGCCCCTCCTTTTGGCAGGCTTTACCAATCAGTCCCTTGTAGACACTTTCATCTTTTTGCTAGTAGTCTATTTCATTTCCTGTTTTACCCTTCCTGATAATTAATGCATTTCTTACCATCAGAGAAAGACCACTGCATTCATACTTTAACTGATTTCTTTGTTTACTTTAACCGATTTCTTCATATACTTTAGCAAAGTTCTTCGTATACTTTAACTGGCTGTTGTGTGTGTGTTTTTTTTTGTTTAAACTTTAAACAACTATAATAGACTATAACTACTACTTTAACGCACTATAGCTACTACTTTAAGTTTAATAGACAACGACTACTTTAACTAATTTCCTCTTCTACTTTAACTGGTTTTCTCTTCTACTTTAACCAGTTTCCTCTTCTATCTTAACTAGTTTTCTCGCCTATTTTAACCAGTTTTCTCTTCTTCTTAATAGGTTTCCTCTTCTATTTTAACTGATTTCCTAACCTATTTAACACACTACAACTACTACTTTAACAAACAACAACTACTACGACTTTAACAAACTATATTTACTACTTTAACACATACTTTAACAGACAACAAACACTTTAACTGATTTCCTCTTCTTTTTTATTAGGTTTTCTCTTCTTCTTTAACATGTTTCCTCTTCTGCTTTAACTATTTTTCTCTTATATTTTAATCGGTTTCCTCTTCTACTTTAACATATTTCCTCTTCTACTTTAACTAGTTTTCTCGTCTACTTTAATCAAGTTTCTCTTTTTCTTAATGAGTTTCCTCTTCTACTTTAACTGATTTCGTCACCTATTTAACACACTACAACTACAATTTTAGTAAACAACAACTACGACTTCAACAAACAATATCTACTACTACAACTACTACTTTAACAGACAACAAACACTTTAACTGATTTCCTCTTCTTCTTTAACATGTTTCCTCTTCTACTTTAACTGGTTTTTTCTTCTAATTTAATTGATTTTCTTGCCTACTTTAACCAATTTTCTCTTATTCTTAATAAGTTTCCTCTTACTTTAACAGATTTCCTTACCTATTTAACACACTACAACTACTACTTTAACAAACAACAATTACGACTTTAACACACTACAACTACTACTTTAACAAACAACAACTACGATTTTAACAGACTATAACTACTATTTTGACACACTATAACTACTACTTTAACAGACAATAGATACTTTAATTGATTTTCTCTTCTTTTTATCAGGTTTTCTCTTCTTCTTTAACATGTTTTCTCTTTTACTTTAACCTGTTTCCTCTTCTACTTTAACCGGTTTCCTTATCTACATTAATCAATATTATCGTCTACTTTAATTGGTTTCCTCATCTATTTTAATTGGCTTCCTCATCTACTTTAACTACTTTTCTCTTCTACTTTAACCGATTTTCTCACCTACTTTAACCACTTTTCTCTTTTTTCTTAACGTGTTTCTTCTATTACTTGAATTGGTTTTGTCTTCTACTTGAACCAGTTAATGTAGACGAAGAAATCAGTTAAAGTATGAATGCAGTGGCCATCCATATCTTATCATCCTGACATAAAGTGTTAGAAGAGTGATTAATAGAAATTAATGTGTTAGCTTATAAGTATGGTTTGTCATGGCGAATCGAAGCGGATCAGGGGAAACCCAATTTGCGATTTGCTTGATTCGGTCCGATTGGCATGTATATGTATAATATATATATATATATATATATAATATAATATATGTATAATGAATATATATTACATATATGTATATGGAAGACATATATGCATGCATATATGTAACATATGTATGTCAGATATGAGAATGGACTTGGGGATAATTTGTTGTTTCATAACTTTCATTTACTTAAGATATTACATGTAAATAAGGAAGTACCCCTATTTGAATCCAATAAAAATATCAAAAAAATCATATCTCTTAGACTCTTACCAATAAAAAGTCAACTCTCTCATCCAAGAAGAAAATCTTGATTTGGTGATTCCATCAAAATAACGACTTTTCAATCTCTCATAATTTGGCTTATCTAAAAATTTTATAATTCAAATAAACCTAATAGAACACTAAAATCCAAAGTTCGGTGGAAAAAGTCAAACATGCATATGACTTCTCCAAGGGAGTCACTCTCCTAATGACCGCAACCAAGTCCCAATCAGTAGGAGAGTGGCTCCCTTGGAGAAGTCATATGCATGTTTGACTTTTTCCACCAGACTTTGGATTTTTAGTGTTCTATTAGGTTTATTTGAATTATGAACTTTTTAGATAAGCCAAATTATGAGGGATTGGAAAGTCGCTATTTTGATGGAATCAACAAAATCGCGATTTTCTTCTTGGATGGGAGATTTGACTTTTTATTGGTAAGAGATGTGATTTTTTTGATATTTTTATTGGATTCAAATGGGGGTACTTCCTTATTTACATATAATAGCTTAAGTAAATGAAACAACAAATTATAAGTATGAGTTCCATGTAATCTCATGTGAATCCCTGAGCCCATTCTCATATTTGACATACATATGTTACATATATGCATGCATATATGTCTTACATATGCATATATATGTAATATATATTCATTATATACATACTATATATATATATATATTTTATATACATGCAAATCGGATCGATTCTGTCCGATTCGTCCGAATTGGATCGAATCAAGACAAACCCGATTCGGTCCAAATCAGCGATTTGACAAACCTTGCTTATAAGTAGTAGAAGTAATGCTTATAAGTTAAAGTATAAGAAGAACTTAGTTAAAGTAGAAGGTAAAAGTGGTTAAAATAAATGAAGAAGTCAATTAAAGTATGAACGTAGTGGCCCTCCATCCTGATGGTCAGAAATCCATTAATTATATGAAAGTAAAAAACACACAGACAACAACAACATGTTAAATAATAAGTTAAAGTATAAGAAGAATTTAGTTAAGTTGAAGAAAAATGGTTAAAGTAAATGAAGAAATCAGTTAAAGTATGAACGTAGTGGCCTTTCATTCCTAATGGTCAGAAATTCATTAATTATATGAAAATGTAAACGGAAAATGAAAAAAATGGTCTATCAACAACTATACAGAAGCTGTCTCCTAAGGACCTCTAGTGCGGATCCCAAACAATAGCGACTAAAAGTTAACATGTACAAAAAGTAATTGGACTATTTAATCTAAGACTAAGTATTTCTGACAAGGGCATGTTGGTAAGGTCCCTTCTCTGACAGGGACTTGGAATTAATTTTTCCTATTTTAAATTATAATTTTAATGTTTAAGTATATAAATAATTAGAGGAGGGGATTGCTTTAACTCAACGCCGATTGACTTTCTTAGAGAGAGATGCTCTAGGGTTTGGATTGGCTGTCTGGGCCGAATAGTGCCCCCCTTGGGGAGAGAGTTCATCAGAGCTCTCAGTCAGAGGCAGCGGCGGGCCTATGCGTTGTACCCCAACGAGTAGGTCTGATTCTCCGGCGTGGGGTGGCCCCTTCCCGACGTGCTACGGGTGTGGGAGGGGAGGTCATATCCACAGGTGGTGCCCTGCTAGCCGGAGAGCATCAGAGGCTAAGGGTGGTGATCGGGAAGACCAGGGGGCGGCGAATGGGCAACCAGGTGGTTGACAGGACTTTCGATTGTTTGCCGAGGTCGTAAGGGGCAGGGCGAAGGGTGCTTCGGGGTCCCTTAGTTCCGCGAGGGTGGTAGAAGTTAGGATTGCCCTGGAAGGCATCCCCATTGGATGTTGTGATGAGGTGGGGGTGACTTCCCTCACTCGCCACTTTGGTCGTCTTGTCTATGGTTTGACGGAGTTTGTAGCTTTCGGTTCTAGGTTGATGATCCATGCGTCAATCTTGGCAGGCTCTCCAGCAGAGATCTCGGTGGCTATTGTGGCTGGTTTTGATCGCGAGAAGCTCGTCGTTTGATGTCGTCTCTTGGAAGAGGTGGTGACCCCTCTCACGTCGGCGCTAGGGCAACCACTCAGTCGTCGAGAGCAGGAAGACGGTTCTTGATGGGAGATTCGAATTCGAATCGCTTGTGTCCGTGGTTGTTTGGCGCGGGTTCTGACCTTCCTTCGTGGGCTTGTGGCAGGTCTCACGGGATCCAGTTTCCTTTACAGGATGCAAGTGCCTGTGACCCAGGTGCGGCTCCTTCACCTCGGCCCAATGACTTACCCACTAGTGCTGCGGATTTGCATAGCGGGGCACTGTGGTACGCGTAAATTTTCGTCTTGGTTTATTTTGTATGATGTTTGAGTTTGATTTGATTTTTATTTATTTCTTTTGCCTTGCGGGGTGTGCCAGCCTGTCTAACAGACAGAAGGTTAAGATCCGCGCAATGTGGAGAGAAAATTTGATGTCCATGGAATGGACAAGTGCGCCATTTTTATCTTTGAACTTTATTGGTTCCGCGATTTTTATTCATCAGGCGATTAGGGTAGCGTGTGCTGGACCCCTGTCTCCATCGATCGGAATCGATGTTTTGTTTACATCGGATTAAAAGCCTTTGATGTTATTTTTACATCAGTTTTAACCCGAATACCATTGATAGCAAAGTCAAGGAATTATGCATTTTCTAGAAAATTGTAACACGATGTTTTCCTTATTTTATCGAACAAAATAGATTTTGATTTGGGAGAAAGGATTTGTTCCTTTGAAAAATGTATTTCATTTTTGAAAAGAAGAATATTTATTTTGAGAAAAGGATTTCATTTTGAAAAGGAGTATGTATTTCTTTTGGGTTTTGAAATATAATTTAGGAAATGTGCGGGTGTATACCTGTGAATTTATTTGGTGTTCGGATATATTGTTTGCTTTGAAATTTTATTTTGAAGAGGAGTATGAGTTCCTTTTGAGGATTTGACATATGATTTGGAAAATGAGCGGGTGTATACCCGTGAATTTATTTGGGATTTGAGTATATTGTGAATTTTGGCAGCGCTCCCGCATTAGCAGAGTTATCGTGTGGATATATGAGTATGAACTTGATGGACATATGATTGCATTGACTTTTAGGGGAGAGTCCCTGTATGGACAAGGTGTCCCCATGAAATACGCACATTTGTACATTTATATTTATGGACATATGGATATGTTTTTGGGCAGAACCTCCGTTTAGGCAAAGTTTCCTTTAAAAGACATATTCACATGAGCATAACATTTTGTGAATATATGGATATATGTCCGGCATAACCTCCGCTTGGGCAGAGTTTTCTTTAAAAAAACATATACATATAGGCAAAATATTTGTGACTACATGGATATATTTTCGGCAGAATCTCCGCTTGGGCAGAGTTTCCTTTAAGAAACATATACATATAAGCACAGTATTTGTGATTACATGGATATATTTCTGGCAGAACCTCCGTTTCGGCAGAGTTTCCTTTAAGAAACATATACATATAATCATAGTATTTGTGATTACATGGATATATTTCTGGCAGAACCTCCGCTTGGGCAGAGTTTCCTTTAAGAAACATATACATATAAGCTCAACGTTGTGAGCATATGAGTATGTCTTCTATTGGAAAATGCATACACATACGAGCACAAACACTCGCCCATTCCGGAGTCTTGCTCAACGAGTGGGGATAACATGTGCATCTAAATGCCCATACCCATAGAGTCTTGCTCAATATGGAGGCATTTAGAGCACGAGAACAAGGGTATTTAAATACCGTATATCCATGAAGTCTTGCTCGATATGGAATGTATTTAAACCCCGAAGGATATCTTTCCCACAGAGTCTTGCTCGATGTGGGGGTATAGACCGCATTATGATTTCTTTGAGAAACCCTCCATAGAGATTAGCTTGGCATTTAGGGGGTAGGGGGAGATGTCGATGCCGTATGAAGACGATCTCCCTTTATTCGCACTTGCCGAGGGTGGATACTTCGCACCGAGCGGGGGAAGAGCCGATACCTTCACACCGAGCGGGGAACCTTGGGAACAAGCGGAGGATTTTGGGAAAGATCTTTTTTTTTTTTTTGCAAAAGGGCAGTATGAAAGCCTCTATTTCAGCAAAACCCCCTTTTCAAATTTCAGAAAAAGGTCCCAAAAGAGGAGCCCCCTTCTATGGGGGGATACATGGAAATTTATAAGGGTTTAAGCCCCTTTACATGGCGTGGATGGGATGGGCTCCCCCCCCTTAACCGATGGAAGGTCCATCGGTTAAGGACCTAACCGATGGAAGGTCCATCGATTAGGGGTTAGGGGGAGCTCCCCTCCCAACTGATGAAGGGTTCATCGGTTGGGGGGGAGACCCCTCCCAACCGATGGACAGTCCATCGGTTGGGGCGAAGAACCCCTCCAACTGATGGTCCTTCCAACTGATGGGGGTTCTATCGGTTGAGGGGGAGTATCCCTCCCGACTGATGGAGGTCCGATGGAACCCCCATCGGTTGGGGGAAATTTCCCCTTCAACCGATGGAAGTCCCATCGGTTAGGGCTTGAGCTTGGGAGGGGTTTTGCCTATAAATAGGCCCCCATATGCCCCATTATAGGGGTGTTGGTGCTGCTGGAGTTCTGTCCCTTTTCCTCGGAGTTTTGCTCAGCGAAGTGTTGGATTTGCAAATCCTTGGAGCTTCTGTTGCAAGCGTGTTCTTTGTACTTGTCCTTCATACTTGGTCTTATAGATCTTGTGCTGTCGGATTTCTTCCGTGCCGTATTTCCCTTGAAGCGTTGTTCTTTCTTGAACTTTGGCTTCCCTAGAGGGCTTACTGTCAATTCAATAGATGGGCTCCTTCCTTAACTTGAAGGGCATTTGAAATCAATATTACCTAAGCAACCATGGGGTTACTTTGAGCAATAATGACCTTTACTTTGTCTTCAAGTCACCCCTTAAAGGGAACTTCACCCTTATTACTTAAGCAACCAAAATGGGCTACCTAAGTAATCTCTGGACCAGAATATAAGCCTGTAGCCTGAATACCCTCGCCCTGCTGGGCGAACATATCTTCGACCATCTTCTTTATTTCATGCCTTTGAATAGTAATATTTTGCAATGCTTCTGTTTGAGGAGGCATGATATTAGATGGGTCATTGATATCCGGACCCGTAGCTCGAGGAAGAAGACCAGTTGAAGAAATTGCTGGATTGTTTAATAAGATAAATCCATCCGGATGCTGGCTTTGTTGTTGATGTTGAGCAGCAACCGGTTCTATGGATTGCCGATGGCTTGAAGTTGCCAATCGTCTCATCTCATTGACAAGTGAGGTCATTTCAGACCGCCACTGTTGCATGACTTCATATTTGTCATCATCCGCCATTGCATGGAAATTTTCTTTTGTTGGCAAGTTGATGACGGGATGACTGCCAGAGGTAGAGGGCCCACCTTCTTCAAGTCGAATATTTGTTTCTTCAAAGGAGGGAATTTGGGTACCCTCATGCTGGATATCAGTTGGAAAATGAGCTTGATTAGACGAGCCAACTTGCCCGCCAGGTGGGTGAGTTCTTCTGACGAACTGTCTAATATTAGGATGGACATCTTCTGTGGGAATATTGGGGGTGGCTTCCGCGATTTGTTCCGCGAGTTCGCCAAGTTCCCTTCCGGTAGTATAACATGAGAAGATTATAAGCTTGGGCGTTTCCCGAGCTGCCCAAGTGACACGTCGTCTTTTTGATGGACGAGTACTGGTGCTAGGAATTTCCCTTGGCTTATCAAATTCTGGAATCCACGATATACGGTCGAAGACCGATACTCGAGGATTGGATTGTTGAGTTGGAATTTCTTTGACTACTCGGGTATTCTCCGAGCCTTGAGGATTGTAGTTTGGTTTTCTGTATATGCCTTTCCTTTTCCACCCTCTGGGATGTTCGGATCTAGCATATTGAAGAGAAGCATCTTCGGTGTTGCTTTTTCTTTGAATCACCTTTGATGCATCCGCCTGATCCTTCTTGAACTTCTGGACTTTCTTCTTTAAAACCCAGATTTGTTTCAGCTTGGTAAAACGCCGTGTCTTTTGCTTGACTCCGGCTTTTACCATGGAATCTTTATGCTTCCCCCGGAACCACCGTAGAGTTGAGAAGCGGTTCGAGGTTGGAATATTTGGAACATACCTATCACGAGGAGTGGTAGGTGGGGTACCATCGAGGCGCACCCGCACATTTCCGACCATAACGGACTTGCCGGATCTGGAGATGGCAGCGGGCGGCCTTTTGTTCTTGTGGCGTTTATACTGCCCCCGCTGTGAGGAAACGGGAGCCACAATGGCAGAAGAGATCATATGGACCGAATAGGTCCGAACTTGGGTTGAACGGGGTTTGCCCCCTTTGAAAGCATCATTTTTCACAGGCATTTGGGTGCCCTTATTGATAGTAACAGAACAAGGTCTGATACATCCACTGTTGTTGCGATCTTTCTTTGTTGATTTATAGGAGGAAGATATTTGAGCAACATCCTCCTCTTGATG
The DNA here is from genome assembly GCA_014218235.1 of Colocasia esculenta. Taxonomy (NCBI): domain Eukaryota; kingdom Viridiplantae; phylum Streptophyta; class Magnoliopsida; order Alismatales; family Araceae; genus Colocasia; species Colocasia esculenta. The sequence goes on from CM024755.1 coordinate 154,052,980, forward strand.
GGCCGGAACCACTCCCAGGAAGAAAGGGGATCCGACGACTGCAGGGAAGTCTCCGAACACGATCGGAGTCGCTAGGTAGCCGAACCTGGCATGGTTGTTGACGACGAGCGGTCCATAAGTGACAGCCATCTTCAACAGTTTGTGATTTGTTTCTTTTTAAGTACCTTCAAAAAGGAAATATCAGTATTAGGATTTTCATAAAGAGTATGTAAGTCTCATCCTTTGTTACTATGAATGGTGAGAAGAGGTCCCACCGGACGTGCCAGCTGTTGACACGGGGAATTTTCTCACTCAATTTTGTTCATTCGTTTCATTTTATTTGGTTCATGTATTCATTCATTTATTTCACATGCTTTGATTTTTGTGTTGCGGGGCGTGCCAGCCTGTCTAGCAGACAAAAGAAAAAGTCCGCGCAATGCGGAAGAGGAATTTTGGTGTCCGTAAAACGGACGGGTGTGGTGTCCGTGAAACGGACGGGTGCGCCGTTTTTAATCTGAACTCCTTGAGTCCCATGTCTATTCTCATCAGGTGATTAGAGTAGCATGTGCTGGACCTCTGACTCCATCGACCGGAATCGATGTTACATTTACATCGAGTTAAAACTCTTGGTATTATTTAACACCAATTTTTAACCCGAATACCATTCATAGTAAAGAACGAGAAAATATGCATGCTTTTTAGAAAATCCTAATCATGACATGTTTTTCCTTTCTTTTGATTATTTTTGAAATGCATTTGCTTTGAGTATTTCATTTTTTGAAATGACTGCCTTTTTGGAGTCCAAAGTATGATTTTGAGAGGGGAACGGGTATATACCCGTGGACCTATTTGAGGTCTCTTTTCTTTTGAAAAGGGTTGATTAGAAATTTTTTATTTGGGAAAACATGAGGATTGTTATTGTAAACGGGTATATACCCGTGGATATTGATTCTGAACTTGGGGGTATTTCTAACCCGAAGTAACACTTCCGTATTAGAAGGATTACTGTGTCAATTTTTATATGAGGTTCTTTTACAATGCCCTTTTTGAGCAAAGTCCGAATTTGAGGTGGAGCTTCTTTCTTCTCATTTCTTGCTCGTGCGGGTATAATTTCCGGAGAGCATATGGATGTATCTCCATGGGATTTTTTTGTCAGATCGTAATTCCTGTCCAAAGTCTATTTCCACGGGTATAGTTCTCGTGGAGGTGCGTATGTGCCCCTATTTGGAATGCTTGAACACAGTTCTTATCTTATTCCCTTTTTTCTTTGGATGTGTGTATATCATCACAGTCCTTTTTGAAGGCGTGAACATGTCCTGGCGAGCCTTTGCTAAGGCAGGGTGTCCTCATAGAGGTATATTTATGTGAACGTATGTTTATATCCATGTATTCTCGGGAGAAACTTTGCCCGGAGGGATTTTGCCTTAGGAAGGTATATGTGTATAAACACAAATTTGCATTTTTATGAATATATTCTCAAATGGTATCTCTGTTTGAGCAGAGTATTTGATAAAAAGGTGCCCCCGTATGGACGGAATCCCTTTGAGAAACATATACACAATAGGGCATATTTGTGATTATATAGATATGTCCTCGGGCGGAGTCTCTATTTGGGCAGAGGTTCCACTAAGAAACACATTTATATAAACATAAAATTTGTGATTATACGGATATGAACTTAGAGGGAATTTTTGTCCGGGCGGGATTCCCCCTAAGAGACATACGCGTATAGGCACAAATTTGTGATTCTATGGATATATTCTTAGGGGGGAATCTCCATTTAGGCAGAGTTTTTCCTAAGGAACATATACATAAGAACATAGATTTGTGAATATACGAATGTGTTCTTGGGTAGAACCTCCGCTTGGGCAGAGTTTCCTCTAAGAAACATACACATATAACACGAGTTTGTATTTATATGGATACGCCCCCTGAGAGAGATTTTTGCCTGGGCGAGATTCTCTTTAAGGAACATATTTGTATAATTACAAATTTGCGATCTTTATATATGTGTTCTTAGACGGAATCTCCACGTGGGCAGAGTTTCGTCTTAAGAAACATATATATAAGAACACAAATTTATGAATATACGAATATGTCCTTGGGCAGAACCTCCGCTTGGGCAGAGTCTCCTCAAGAAAACATATACATATAAGCACAAAATCCACCATCCCAGAGACTTGCTCGATGGGCGGGGAGAACATGGGTATTTAAATACCATGTGTCCATAGAGAATTACTCGATATGGACGGTATTTAAACCCCAGAGAATATCACCCCACAGAGACTTGCTCGATATGGGGGATGGAGGTTAAGAGGGAATATCGATGACGATTGCGCCGATGACTCTCCTCCCTACGCTTGGCCTATCGGGCTAGAAAAGGAGGGTTTATACCTTCACAACACCGAGGGGGAATTGGAGAAGGAGAAGGAGAATGGAAGAGGAGATGGACAAAATATGCTATTTTTTTTTTTGACAGGGCTTTGCCGGAACAATATCCAATCCCTCTTTCTTTTGGAATAGGGGGGGGGGTATTTATAGGGGATGAAACCCCTTACATCGTAGGAGGGAGAGGAGAGAGCCCCTCCCCCAACTGATGGTGAGTCACCATCGGTTGAGGGAGGTTAACCGATGGTGACCTCAATGAGGTCACCATCGGTTAGGGCTCCTAACCGATGGTGAATCACATCACCATCGGTTTTAGGGGAATGTCCCCTTAACCGATGGTGACCTCATGATGAGGTCACCATCGGTTGGGGGAGATCTCCCCAACCGATGATGAGTCACCATCGGTTGAAGGGGAGAACCCCTTAACTGATGGTGACCTCATTTTGAGGTCACCATCGGTTAGGGGTTTCCTAACCGATGGAGAGAGAGGGAGGGGAGGGGGTTTTCTCTATAAATACCCCCCACACCCTCATTTACAAGGCCATCCTTGCCCAAGTGCTGGAGTTTTTCCCCGACTTCTCGGAGTTCTGCCCGACTTCTCGGAGTTTTGCCCGATCGGAGGGTGCTTTTGCAAGCCTCGGAGTTCTTCCTCGAGCTTGTTCTTTGTACTTGTCCTTCGTACTCGGTCTATAGACCTTGTGCTGCCGGATTTCTTCCGCGCTTGTACTCTGGACGGAGATATGTTCTCCTTGTACTTTCAATTTAACCTGGAATCCGGGCGCCATTTTAAGGGCCGGAACTCCCCTGCTGAACTTTGGGGAAGAATCCCGCGGATAAGTTTGTAACTTAAATAACATTGGGGTCATTTTAAATCACAACTTATTTGGCCTCTGAGTAGGCTGTTGATAATATATTGTAATCAGGCCCGTTGATAACCAGCATTTAATCTTCATGGTTCAACGACCCCTTTCATCATATCCATTACTTGAACGATTGTCCGCCAAAAATAGGCTTCAACTAGCCAAGTTGCCGGACCATTATCTGATGGATTCCATAATTTCTAGTGATATAAACGTGTCACACTTTTACCGTTCAACAGTAGCCTACCATTGTGGTTTGCTGGCTATGGTTTCGAATTGGATTTGGATATGGCCTACCTTGATGGCTTACTGGCTATGGTTGGAATTTGGATTTGATATAGCCTACCATTGCGGTTCGCTGGCTGAAGATTTGAAACTTGGTTTTAGTATGGCCTACCATTGTGGTTTGCTGGTTGTGGTTTTGGAATTTGAATTTGGTGAGAGGTGCAAGATAACTCCTCAACTTTCACTTATTTATCTGCTTCTTGGATTTGTACACGGAGTACCCTTGGCTTCGTGCTTTAGCAGGGTTTGAAGGTTTGGAATTTGAGTTGTATGATGGACAGATGGAGGTTTGATTCCTTTGTCCCCATCTGTAACAAACTTTTGTTTCAACATCAATCCTTGAAGAGGATATCTTTCACTCTTTTCCGGCTTCCTGCCTATCTGGGTGATTGGATTTTTGCTTTGATGATTGGCCAGAAAGTTCATGTTCTGGTGCATAGTATAGTTTCAGGTGTTTTCCATTGAGTGGAGGAAATGGCACAATACCTTTATGGTCCACCAGCCTATATGCACCTCCTTCATATGCTAGGGTGACAATGTATGGGCCAAGCCAAATGGGTTGCAGTTTGCCACTTGACTTTCCTGCCATTGCTTCTCTGCATTTGACCATGACGAGATCTCCCTGCTTGAATGCCCTGGGTCTTGCCAATTTGTCGAATGCACGAGCCATCCTAGCCTGATATGCTTGGAGACATTTATATGCTTCAAGTCGCCTTCCTTCTAGATTGGAGAGCTCCTCGAGTCTTCTTTCTGTTTGATTTTGATCTTGACTTTGGAGTTCATTTTGAATTGCCATCCGATAGGATGTCATCTCAATTTCTATAGGTATCATTGCCTCAGCTCCATATACCAAGGAGAAAGGCGAACATCATGTAGGGGTCTTGTATACTGTTTGGTAAGCCCATAAAGCTTCATGAACTTTTTCTCCCATTCCCGCTTTCGACTGCCGACTAATTTAGCAAGTAGCTTGCAGAGGGTTTTATTGAAGGCTTCTGCCAACCCATTTGCTTAGGGATTGTAGACTGATGACGTTCTCCAATCAATATGAAATTTGGCTGCCAATGCATATATTGTTTGTTTCGAAATTGTGACCTATTATCGGACATGATCCTGTGAGGGGTACCAAACCTATATATTATGTTTTGCTTGACAAATTTGGCAACTGCTTCTTCTGTTACCTCTCGTAATGGAATAGCTTCAGCCCATCGAGAGAAGTAATCTGTAGCAGCAAATATGAATTTGTGACCTTGAGATGAAGGTGGGAATGGTCCCACAATATCCATTCCCCATTCTGCAAAAGGCTAAGTTGGCGGTGTAGGGTGTAGTATGTTTGGTGATTTTCTCGGCACAGGGCCGAAAGCTTGACATTGATGACATGTACGGGCATATTGAATGCAATCCGCGTACATGGTAGGCCAATAGAAGCCTTTTAACTTGATATTGATTTTCATCTTTTCACGTGCCTGGTGTGCACCACACAGTCCAGAGTGAACTTCTTGCATTATGATTTTGGCTTCTTTAGGAGACAAGCACCTGAGGAGGACTAGTCCTTTTCTTTCATGGACCGATCTGTATAATTGATCTCCTATCAGCTGGTATGATGCAGCTCTGCGCAAGAGCTGAATCTTCTGAGCTCGATTAGAAGGTAGCCAACCTTTCTTGATTTTGATAATTGGCTCACGCCAATCTTCATATTGAATTGCTGCATTTTCTTCTGTGGCATATACTTCCTCAATTGCAATATTGGTCTCACTGTCAAGGACACTTGGCATGAGTCTCCTATGACGGACAATTACGTCCAATTCTCCTTCGGGAGGCAATTTTATGGCAGAGGCTAATTTAGCTAAAGCATCTGCTTGGGAATTTTCACTCCTCGGTACATGAGATATGTCGAAGAAGTCGAACTTTTCTTTGAGCTTCATGACTATGGCATAATATGGGAGCAGTTGTTGTTTTCGGACTTCATACTGGCCCAACACTTGTCGGATGACCAGCTGTGAGTCACCATAAACTTGTATACCTTTGACCCCCATTTCGAGAGCTAGCCGAAGCCCAATAATTAGAGCTGCGTATTCAGCTTCATTATTTGTCAATGGTTTCATAAGAGCACATGAATTATATAATATTCCTCCATGTGGAGTAACCAAGACAATACCCGCTCCAGTAGTGAGGCTGGCGGAACCGTCTGTGAGATGAAGAGTCCGAGAAGCTCCATCAAAATATAATTCCCAAGAGGGTAATTCAATTGTGATGACCTCTTCGGGATTTGGATTTCCTTGAACTTGATTTTCTCTTTCATTTGTAGGAGAGAGGGTTTCTTCTTCTGGAAGATCCATAGACAAAGGCGAGTCGTCTGACACTAGACGTGTAGCCAAGAATTCAGCCAAGTCTTGTCCTTTGATTACCCTTTGTGGGACATAAATGATATCAAATTCCATAAGGAGCAAGGCCCATTTCCCGAGTCTTCCTGACAATATGGGCTGCTTTAGCAGATATTTGAGAGGATCATACTTGGAGATGAGTTTGACTTCATGAGCCAGCAGATAATGCCTTAATTTCTTGGCGACAAATACCAGTGCTAGGCAGACTTTCTCCATCGGAGCATATCGGAGTTCTGGACCGATCAGCTTTCTGCTGAGATAGTACAGGGGCTGCTCCTTGCCTTCTTCATTTATTTGTGCTAATAGAACTCCCAAAGAGGCGTTCATAGTTGCGATATAGAGTATGAGGGGCTTTCCACCGATTGGGGCTCCCAATACTGGTGGAGTGAGGAGATATTCTTTTATCTGCTCGAAGGCAGCTTGGCATTCTTGATCCCAGATGAAAAGAGCGTCCTTCTTCATTAATTTGCCGAAGGGCATACACCTTCCCGAAAGATTGGAGATGAATCGCCTGATATAGGCTAATTTTCCCTGGAATGACCTTAACTCGGTCAGGTTTTGGGGAGGTGGCAGTTGCTGGATCGCCTTGATTCTGTCGGCGCTTATTTCTATTCCCCGATATTTGATGACGAATCCCAGGAATTTGCCGCTTGAAACCCCGAATACACATTTCATGGGGTTCATCTTCAATTTGTATTGACGAAGTCTTTCAAAAACACGGCGGAGATCATATATATGATCTTCCCGTTTTTTGGTTTTGACGACTAAGTCATCCACATAGCATTCGACCATATCATGGAGATTTCATCGAATATCCTTGTCATTGCTCTTTGATTGTGGCTCCTGCATTCTTCAATCCAAAGGGCATCCTTTTGTAGTTGAATATACCTTTGGGTGATTTGAAAGCAGTATGATTTTTGTCCTTGAATGCCATCCAGATCTGGTTGTATCCTGAAGACCCGTCCATAAAGGATAAGGCTTCATGGCTGGTGGTCATATCCACCCTGGTTTCTGTAATTGGAACTGGGAAATCATCTTTGGGACATGCTTTGTTCAAGTCCCTGTAATCAATGTATATCCGGACTTGACCATTCTTCTTTTTCACTGGGACAATATTGGCGAGCCAAATTGGATATATGCATGGCTTGATGAAGTCTACTTCAGGGAGTTTGTCGACTTCAGCATTTACTTTAAGCTCCAGCTCATGTTGCATACGCCTTTGGGGCTGTTTGACAGGCTTGGCTGTATGAAGTATGGATAATTCATGCTCGGCAACTGATGGCTCCAGTCAGACATTTCCTTGTAATTCCAAGCGAAACAATCTTGGAATTCCAGTAGGAGCGTTTGATAATATTGCCTTTCTCGTTCATCAAGAAGGGCGCTGATGAAGATCGGTCGAAGGTTTTCTTGATCCCCGAGATTGAGCTCAATTAATTCATCAATTGTGGCTTGTTCGCCATCTTCAATTTCTTAGGGAGTTGGTTGCAGATCCACGAAGTCTTCTTCGTCGTCAGAATTGGCGACGTAGACCTCGTGGAAATTTATATTTTTAGGATTTGTTGGTGAAGATTGCTCGTCAGATTCTTCTGGCGATTCTTCATTTGACGGTTCCTTTTTGGAAGAGGTAGTATCTTCTTGAGAGTTGGAGCTGGAGGACCCTTGGCTGCTTTCTGCATTGCAGGTCTCTGGCAAAAGCCCAAGTGCCCAACAGTGTTGACTGTGAAGAAAGACTCGGTATCATAACCTAGCCCTTTTGTATCTTTCTTGAAGAGTGGAGGTTGTCCTCGCACTTGGGAAGGTTCCCATAATTGCTTGAAGAACTCCCTCCGGGAGGCATTCTGCATCTGAGGGATATTTTGCTTCTTACACATTTCTTTGATATTTTCTGGCATATCAGCCATTTCTTGTATGGGCTCAAGATGATTCTTGGGTCTATCTTCCCAACTAAAATCCTCTTCCGGAGATGCTTGAGGTATTGGCTCCCCTTTGTAAAAGAGAATTGGCTTTTCTGCCTTTCTGGCATTCTTCTTCTCTTCCTTTCTTTGATAAGTGACGACGAATGTTTTCAATCGCCGGAGAATTTGATTTTGCTTTGGAGAATAGATTTGCATGTAGTTAGGAAGTAGAGGAATGCTCCTGTTGATGGCTTGACTTACATGATCAGCTCATAATTGATGCTCTGCCTTTCTGGGCGAGTTGATTTGCTTTGGGAAGTCTTTGTATGGAGGTCGGCAAGGCCTTTGTTTATTACAAAAAGCTCTCCATTCTCACTATCTTCATCTGAGCACCCAGTTTGTTTGCCCTTCCCTTTATATCGGGTAGAGGGTTGAAGAATTGGTCCTCCGAGATATAGGAGGGCATCAGTCATGTTGCATTCATCTTCCCAGAACGGTGCTTGATCAGCAAAGACTGTATGTTGCTTCCCTTCTTTGGCATATTTGATGCATTGATGTAGTGTTGACGGGATGACCCAATTTTCATGTAGCCAGGGTCTCCCGAACAATATTCTGTATGTCGTATCAGCATCAATGATATAGAAGGTCGCCTTGGTGGCGAAGTCACTCAGAGTTAGGTCCACAGTGACTCTTCCGGTGGCTTCTTCTGAATTTTGATTGAAACCAGTGATCCTTACATCCCTTACTCGCTACATGTAAGGCATGAGATGTAGGGACTCAAAGGTTTTGTAGGGCATTAAATTGATGGATGCCCCCGGATCGACCATAATCCGATTTAATTTGTTGCCGTTGATCTGCCTCTTCATATATAGAGGACGGTTGTGGCATGGAGATGATAGCAGCATGTCTTCATCTGTGAAGGAGACATTTGCTGCCAATTCTTCATATGCTTGAGCTTGAAAATTAGCCATATGAGCTTCATAAGCTTCTGGTTCTTGAAGTATTTTGACGAGAGTTTCTCTCAAGTCTTTGCTCCAAGCAATTGCCTCCCGGACAGTGATATTGACGGTGAGTGATTTTAGTTGCTGAAGAATTTTGTCATCAGCCTCGGCGCGTGTCTGGTCCAATGGGGAAGATCCCTTAATCGAGGACTCAGACGGCTCCTTTGGCTTGACGAATTTCTTTTTAGAGAGGGAGCTTGATGGCTTTTCATCTTGAGGGAGAGGAGCGTTGTCCGGCTCATTTGACGAAGCATATGGACTTTGGTCCCCATTCTTTGGATGAGAAGCTATGTTGGGCAACCCCTCTTCTTCATCTGAAGGGTCGAAGATATAAGAATCTGCCTGAATTTGAGTTTCAGGCAGAGGCCTTGATTCTTCACCATGAAAGAGTATGACTTTGTTTGAATTTGTGATATCAGGCTTCCTGGCAGTGGTAGATGTTGCTTTTTGCCATCTACCACGCCCTCTTCCGCGATGGTGATTTGCATTATTTGCAGGCCGATGTCGGTATGTCAGCGTCGTTGGTTTGTCTTTGGCTTGTATGGTAGTATCACTTGGGGAGACTTACAACTCCTTAGGTGGAGGTACAAATACCATATTGCAGGTGAAGGAGTTGAACATACTGCCCAACTTTTCGATAGTGATTTCTTCACCTTCCTCGAAGACTTCTAGTCGAGTTGAGAGATAATGCTCCCCTTCTTCTAGAGCTTCTTGCTGCACTTGATAGAGCCAATTCCAGAGCCGGATCTTTCGTTCTAGCTCCTCCCATGGGATATATTGGTCGAGCGTAGCTCTATTGGAAGACCTGGGAGGTATATATTCTTCTAGCTCATCAATTAGCTTCTGAAGTTTCTGGTGAGGAGTTAATTCTTGAGGAACTTCTACAGAAGCAGCTTGCTCCATTTGCTTTTTCATCTTTCTTTTTTCATTTCTTCTTCTGTTTCTTTCTCTGTTTTTCATTTGCAAGGCTTCAACTGAGCTTATGACTTCCTACTCTGGAGATGGCTTGGAGACACTCCTTTTGCTAGAGCCGCCTTTTATCATGGATTTCTTGGACTTTTTGGAGTTGGTTGATTTTCGAGGGCCCACAGTGTCCCATTCACCTTCTGAGGCTTGTGCTTCGAAGGTTGAATTAATTGCTTCTTCAACAATTTCAGGTGGGAGTTGGTAGAAATCATCCACGAACTCCTCAGCTTGCTGCGAGATTGGTTCTGCCGCAACTTCTTCTGGTATTTGATTTATGTATCGCAAAATGGCAGTTTTGCGCTTTTCCATTTTGGCTTTGCGTTTACTTTGTCCATAGCCCAGTTGAGAGTGATAATATTCACATATATCTTGACATTGTGCTTGATAGTCTGAGCTTGGATCATATACTTGTTGGGACGTCTCACCAAAGTGTGTTGACGCCAAGGAGTTTCCATATTGATGAATTTTCCCTTCTCGAATATGTGTTTTGATCAGGTCATGGAGTTCCGAGCAATCTTTGGTGGGATGCATGGCCCTGGAATGGAATTCACAGTAGTCATGCAGCTCCTTTTCACTTTCAGAAATATATGGCGTTGGTTCATGCACCTTAACTAGCTCTTGCTTCATGAGATTATCAAATATGAGCTTGGTATTCTCTTCGGCAAATGAGCGCTGATGTAGTGGATGCCAGTTCATATACCATCGACTGGACAAATATGGATTTGGAGTTGGTTGCTCCTCCTCTGACTCAGGAAGACCAGAGGATGATGATGCATTGATGACATTTGCCGAGTGGGACATAGAGTTGGCTGGTCCATTCGGCGGCTGTTGAGTATGAGGTTGTGGAGGGTTGACCAGAGAATTACCCAGGTCAATTACCCCTTGTCTGATCATATTTTCCACATCATCTTTGAAGTTTATGCAGTCTTCAATGACGTGGCCTGCCATTTGATGATATGGGTAGTAATTGGACAATGCATTTGTTGGAGCCAAATAATCCATCCATCCGGACCGCAGGCATAGCCGGAAGAGTGGTAATGTTTGATGTCGAGGGAAAGAATATAACTTTACCGGCTCGACGGGATTTGGAGATTCTTCAGATAGCCATCCGATCGAATCTGCGTATGTCGACCACAGAGGCAGCTCCTGATTATTTGTGTATGTATTTGTGTGGTTTGTGGAACATTGGGTCCCTGAGTGGGAGTGTCCTGATGTCCCTCCACACTTTGTATGATTTGGCACAACTCTTGCTGGCCTTGTTGTAATTGTCGGAGTTACTTTTGGACTTTTCGCATTGCTTTCCATGTGGCTTGATGCCTGGATCTTGGCGGAGAATGAGCTCCCGAATTATCTTGAGGTGGGTCACATGAAGGACCGGCCTCAGGATTATTTGAGCTTGTAGCTGGCTCTGCCGTATGTATGACATTGACTGATTGCTCTGGTCGATCCCAAGCATGAGGTTGAGGAGGGTCGACCAGACCGCTTTGCATAGATATGAGGCCATTTTAGATCATCTTCTGGACCTCATTTTTGAAGACATAGCAATCTTCAATTGCATGCCCCACCATACGGTGATACGGGCAATAGTTGGGCTGATTGATCTTGTTGACGTCTGCCGGCTTCTTTGATTCTGGCAGTGATATCAATTGGTTGTCGAGGCAGAGATCAAAGAGCTTCTTAGTATGATCCTTTTTGAAGGAATAAGGAGCCTTCATGCGCTCTGCCAATGTTGGCACTGGCGCTTTGGGTTCTGATTTCTTCTTTGGAGTGGCAGAGATTACTGCCCCCTTTGCTTCATTGCCAGGCGAGAAGTCAATGACATTGACCTCTTTTGCTGGCAGGTTGCGCTCTTTGGGGAGCTTGCCTTTATGAGATGTATGAGCGATTTATTCGGCTAAGAACATCTCAATTTCTGCTACAATAGAATTTAATTGATCGGAACTCTTGATATTTGCTCCCAAGAGTTTCTCATTGATCATTGTCGTAAGGCCTCTCAGGCAGAGGGTGATTGCATCTTCTTAAGCGGGAGGGTTGTGGCATTTCATGCTAAACTCTCTCCACCTTTTGATAAAGTCGATCGCCGACTCCCCTTTCTTTTGTTTGAGGGAGCATAGCTCGGCAAGAGAGACTTTCCTTTCAGCCGTTTGGAGACAGTTGATGAATTTCTTTTACAAATCAGCCCAATCAGCAACTGAGTTGGACTTTAGCTTTGAATACCATTGGAATGCAACCCCAGTCATGGAAGTTGCTAAATATCTGAGAAGATATGATTCATCAAAGGCGAGATCACCCATGGCAGTAATATAATGTGCCACATGCTCCAGCGGTGACCCGTGTCCATCAAACTTTTGTAGTTTTGGGACTTTAGGACATGCCAGTGGCAGCTTCTTGAGTTGATGATGAATAGGATATGGGACAGAATATAAGTCCGCAACCTGGATGCTTTCGCCCTGTTGAACGAATATATCTTCAATGATTTTTTGTATCACATGCCTTTGTACGACAATGTTTTGCACTGCTCCTGTTTGAGGAGGTATAATATTGGACGGATCAATCCTGACCCGTAGCTTGAGGAAGAAGGCGACTTGTAGAAGCAGTTGGATGATTTACCAGGGCGGACCCATCCGGATGCTGACTTTGTTGTTGATTTTGAATAGAGACTGGCTCCATAGATTGCCGAAGGCTTGAAGTTGTCAGCCGCCTCATTTTATTTAGGAGCATGGCCATTTCAGACTACCACTGCTGCATCACTTGATATTTGTCATTATCTGAAAATTTTCCCTTGTAGGCAACTCGATGACGGGGTTGACAATAGAAGTATGAAGTCCGTCTTCTTCAATTTGAATATTTGTTTCTTCGAAGAAGGGGACTTGAATTCCCTCGTATTGGGGGTCAATACGAGGAGGAGCTTGACCAGACGTTCCAGCTTGCCCGCCGAGTTGGCGGTTTCTTCTGGCAAATTGCCTAGTATTGGGATGAATAGCCTCAGTGAGAATATTTGGAGTGGCTTCTGCAATTTGTTCCGCTGGTTCGCCAGAGTCCTTCCCGAAGGCATAACGTGAAAAGATCCTGAGCTTGGGTTTTTCTTCCGCTGCCCAGGTAATACGTCGTCTTTTTGACGAGCGGGTACTAGCATTAGGAATTGCCCCCAGCCTATCAAAGACCGAGATTCGCGATATACGGTTGTTGAACCCTAAAAAGGCATGATAAACATTTACCAAAAGAAGTACTCGGGAGGCCTGAAGATGTGTGGAGTTCCTACTAAAAAGAATTTCTGAATAGAAGATATGTGGAATGTCCAATAGGACTTCCTGAATTTTTAAGGTGTGTGGAATATCCACTAGAAGGAATTTCTGAACTGAAGGAATTTCTGAACTATGAGGGATGCCCAGCTGAAAAGAGCCCATGGATCTATTTATACTGATCCAAGTGGTTAAAACACCTAGAAAGATGTCTTGGAAGCAAAGTGATGCATGCCTTAAAACCAAGACAATTCACACCTTAAAGACAGAAAATTCAGAAAGCAAAGCATTTGGTTCCTTGAAGACAAGGTAAAAGAAAGAGAAAAGACTCGAAGACAAAGCAACTTATGCCTTGAAGGCAAGGTAAAAGTGGGACTGAAGTCCCCCTCCAAGCCAAGGGAGAAGCCTTATAAATACCATTGGCATTAAGCCCTCCAGAAAAAAAAAACAAAGTTCAGAATAGAATGACACTCCACACAAATTGGTGTACGGAAGAAATCCGGCAGTATGAGGTCCATGAAGACCAAGCATGAAGTACAAGTACAAGTACAAGCACAAGAACAAGCCGGCGACAGAAGCTCCGAGGATGCAAGTGCAGCTCTTCACCGGGCAAAACTCCGAGCAAAGGGGAGCGGGATTTCAACAAACCAGTCCCCCCTAAATGAGCCCCTTATAGCCTATTTATAGGCCATCCTCCCCCCCATTTTAAAAACAACCCTTAGGTGTAAGGGGAATGGGGGGAAGAGAGGGCGGTTGGAGGGGAGCCCCCCCCCTTCAACTTCTGAAACATGAAACCGGTTGGGGGGGTGCTCCCCCCCAACCGGTTTTATGTAAAATCAGGTTGGAGGGGAGGCCCCCTCCAACCTTTTAATATAAAACCGGTTGGGGGGACTCCCCCTCCAACCAGTTTTATATAAAAACAGGTTGGAGGGGACCCCCTCCAACCGGTTTTATAAAAAAAAAAAAACAGAAAAACAGGTTGGAGGGGACCCCCCCCCAACCTGTTTAAAGTAAAACCGGTTGGGGGGCTCCCCTCCAACCGTTTTACATGAAAAACAGGTTGAGGGGAACCCCCCCAACCTGTTTTATGTAAATCAGGTTGGGGGTGTGAACACCCCCCAACCTGTTTAATATAAAACAGGTTGGGGGGGGGTTCCAACCGGTTAATATAAAACAGGTTGGGGGTGTGGTCACCCCCCAACCTGTTTAATGTTAAACAGGTTGGGGGTGTCCCCCCAACCGAAATGGGGGTTCTCCCCCCCTCCTTCTCCTGTTTATGCAGGGAGGGGAGGAGAGGCCAGCCCCCTATAAAAGGGGAGGCACCCCCCCTTCATCTGAAATGGAGGAGAAACCCCCATAAACCCCCATATGCTGGCCGGCCAAACCCATAAACCCCCCCACATACTGTGAAAAACCAGTCCCCCAAATCCTTGTAAACCAGTCCCCCAAAAATCCCTGCTAGTTGGCAATCCCCCAAGCCTTGTAAACCAGTCCCAAAACCCTTGTAAACCAGTCCTCCAAGCCTTGTAAGAAAATATTGCAAATCTTCTTGTTCTCCCGATCTCCTTCCATCCGTTCTTCCAATTCTTTGGTTTGGCGTGAAGGTATTGGCTTATTCCTTGTTCAATATGGAGTGAGGAGTGCCCGATAACGTGGAAAAGAGCGGGAGATCGCCATCGTATACGGCTCCGACATCTCCCTCGCGCCACATCCCCACATCGAGCAAGTCTCTGTGGGGATCCAGGGGTTTAAATACCGTCCATATCGAGCAAGTCTCTATGGACATATGGTATTTAAACACCCTCTGTTCTCTCTCTCTTGGTATTTTTATACCCCACATCGAGCAAGTCTCTGTGGGTGATTCAGGGGTTTAAATACTGTCCATATCGAGCAAGTCTCTATGGGCATATGGTATTTAAACACCCTTTGTTCTCTCTCTCTTGGTATATTTATACCCCACATCGAGCAAGTCTCTGTGGGGGATTCAGGGGTTTAAGTACTGTCCATATCGAGCAAGTCTCTATGGGCATATGGTATTTAAACACCCTTTGTTCTCTCTCTCTTGGTATATTTATGCCCCACATCGAGCAAGTCTCTGTGGGGGATTCAGGGGTTTAAATACTGCCCATATCGAGCAAGTCTCTATGGACATATGGTATTTAAACATCCTTTGTTCTCTCTCTCTTGGTATATTTATACCCCACATCGAGCAAGTCTCTGTGGGGGATTTAGGGGTTTAAATACTGCCCATATCGAGCAAGTCTCTATGGACATATGGTATTTAAACATCCTTTGTTCTCTCTCTCTCGGTATATTTATACCCCACACCGAGCAAGTCTCTGTGGTTTAAATATCCTTGAATACGAACGTTTAGATGCCTTGTACTCATATGTATATATTCCGTCAAGGAGACTCTGCTCAAGCAGGGATTCTGCTCGAGAGCATATCTGTATAATCATAAATCCCACGTTTATATGCATATGTTTTCTTGAGGAAACTCTGTCTAAACAGAAACTCTCCTCAAATACATGCTCATATAATTGTGAGTCTATGTTCATACGGATATGAATCCTGAGTTGAACTCTGCCTACGCAGGGGTTCTACCCGAGAACATATCCATATAAGTACAATCATATGTATATATTTCCTTAAGGACACTCCGTCAAGACGGAAATTCCGTCCTAAAATTTACTCAAAGGAAACTCATACTCTTTTCAAAAAGACATCCCTATTTTCCAAACTCGGACTCATTCTGTTCAAAATAAACAAAGCAAAAAGAATGTTGTCTTGAAATTTCTTACAGATGCATATATTCTCGCCCACGCTATGAAATGGTATTCGGGTTGAAATAGGTGTTAATACGACACCTAAGGTTTTTAACTCGATGTAAATGTAACATCGATTCCGATCGATGGAGACAGGGGTCCAGCACACGCCACCCCAATCGCCTGATGATTAAAAGGCACGGAATCAAAGAAGTTCAGATCAAAACACGGCGCACCCATCCGTTTCACGGATATATATATAAAAATCTTTCTCTGCATTGCGCAGACCCTTACTTCTGCCTGGTAGGCAGGTTGGCACGCCCCGCAACACAAAATAAGTCAAAAAACATGATAATGAAACGAACCTCCCCATACGATGATGGGAGAGGAAAAGAAGGAAGAAGAAAAAAATTCTCGTGTCCACAGCTGGCACGCCCGGTGGGACCCCTTCTCACCATTCATAGCAAAAGGGCGAGATATATGCATCCATCTTTATAAAAATCCTAATACTGATAATTTCCTATGAAGGTACTCTCTGAAGGTACTCCGTGAAGATATTCCGTGGAGGCACCTCAAAGGTACCTGGGCCAAGAAAAGCAAATCCCAAATTGTTGGAAATGGCTGTCACCTATGGACCGCTCGTCGTCAACAACCATGCCAGGTTTGGCTACCTGGCAACTCCAATCGTATTCGGAGATTTCCTAGCAGTCGTTGGATCCCCTTACTTCCTAGGGGGGTTCGGCTCGTCAAGAGGAGGATGCTGCTCAAAAGCCTCCCTCCAACAAATCAACAAAGAAGACCAGCAGGATCCATGTTAATACTCAAGCTCGTCCTGCTGCCATCAACAAGGGCATCCAAATGCTCTCAAAAAATGATGCTGCCAAACGGACCAAATCCCACCTAGCTCAAATCCGGACTTTCTCGGTCCAAACAATTTCCTCCCAGATCATAGCTCCCGTCTCCTCACAACAGGGGCAAAACAAAAAGCATAAAAGCAAAAGGCCGCCTGCTGCTACCTCAAGATCCGGCAAGTCATTCATGATCGGAGGTCTGCGGGTGCGGATTGATGGAAGCCAACCTGTCATCCCACGTGATAGGTATGTTCCAACAATTCCGACCTCGAATCGCTTCTCAGCTCTGCGATGGTGCCCAGAAGACCAAGAAGTTTTCAAGAAGAAAGTCGGTGTTAAACAAAGCACCCGACATTCACCCGAGCTCAAACAAATCTGGGTTCCCAAAAAGGAGGCTCAGAAGCTCAGAAAGATGCAAGCAAATACATCAACAACGTTCAGCAGAAGAAGCAATATCAAACAAGCTTCTCGTCAATATGCTGAACCCAAGTACCATCAAGGACAAAAAGAAAAGGAATATACAAGAAATCAAGTTATACTCCCCAAGGCCCGGACAATATCCGGGTGGTCAAAGAAAATCCAACTCAACGACCCAAATACCGCACATCGGTCTCTCACCATATACCGCGGATCTCAGTATTTGATAGGCTGGGGGCAATTCCTAATGCCAGTACCCGTCCGTCAAAAAGACGACGTGTTACTTGGGCAGCTGAGGAAAAACCCAAGCTTATAGTATTCTCATGCTATGCTACTGGGAATGACTCTGGCGAACCAGCTGAACAAATCGCTGAAGCCACCTCAAATAATCCTGCTGAAGCTATCAGGCAATTTGCCAGAAGAAGCCGCCAACCCGGCGGACAAGCTGAAGTACCTGGCCAAGTTCTCCCTCGTATTGATATTCAACATGAGGGAATTCAAATCCCCTTCTTCGAAGAAACAAATGTTCAAATCGAAGAAGGTGGGCCTTCAACTTCAAATATCAACCCCGTCATCAACCTGCCGACAAAGGAAAATTTCCAGGCGATGTCGGATGACGACAAATATCAAGTGATGCAGCAATGCCAATCTCAAATGGCTGTGCTTCTAAATGAAATGAGGCAACTGGTAACTACAAGCCTCCGCCATTCTGTGGAGCCAGTCTCGGCTCAAAACCAACAAAATCAGCATCCAGATGGGGCTGCCTCAGCCAATCATCCGGCAACTTCTACAACTGGTCCTCTTCCTCAAACTACGGGTCAGGATATCATTGATCCGTCCAATATTATGCTCCCTCAAGGCGTTGCCATACAAAGGCATGAGATATGAAGATTATTCAAGATATGTTCGCTCAGCAGAGCAAAGGTATTCAGGTGGCAGATTTATATTCTGTCCCATATCCAGTACATCATCAATTCAAGAAGCTACCAGAAACATGCCCTAAAGTCCCAAAACTACCAAAGTTCAACGGACATGGGTCACCACAAGAACATCTGGCGCATTATATCATTGCCTTGGGCGAGCTCGCCACCGAAGAATCATATCTTCTCAGATATTTTGCAACTTCCTTGACTGGAGTCGCATTTCAATGGTATTCAAAGCTCAAGTCCAACTCAGTTGCTGATTGGGCAGATATGCAAAAACAATTCCTTGACCGTTTCCAAACAGTTGAAAGGAAGGTCTCTCTCGCCGAGCTATGTTCCCTCAAACAAGATAAAGGGGAGTCAGCAATTGACTTCATCAAAAGATGGAGAGAGTTCAGCATGAAATGCAACAACCCTCCCACTCAAGAAGATGCAATTCCTATTTGCCGGAAAGGCCTCATACTAACAATCAATGAGAAACTCCTGGGAAGAAATATCAAGAGTTTCGACCAATTAAATTCTGCAGTAGCAGAAATTGAGATGTTCCTAGCCGAGCAAATGACTCATACATCTTATAAAGCCAAGCTCCCCAAAGAGCGCAAGCAGCCAGTAAAGGAGGTCAATGTTGTTGACTTCTCACCCGATAATGAAGTAAAGGGGGCAGTAATCTCTCCTGTCCCAAAGAAGAAATCAGAAGCTAAAGCTCCAGCGCCATCATTGGCGGAGCGCATTAAGACTCCCTATTCCTTCAAAAAGGAGCATACTAGGAAACTCTTCGATCTCTGCCTCGATAACCAATTGATATCATTGCCAGAACCAAAGAGGCCGGCGGATGTCAGCAAAGTCAATCAACCTAATTATTGCCCGTATCACCGTATGGTGGGGCATCCAGTTGAAGATTGCTATGTCTTCAAAAATGAGGTTCAGAAAATGATCCAAGGAGGCCTCATATCTATGCAAACCGGTCTAATTGATCCTCCTCAGCCTCACGCTTGGGATCGACCAGGGCAATCTGTCAATGTCATACATATGACAGAACGTGCAACAAATTCAAATCATAATGAGGTAAATCCCCCATGTGATCCTCCTCAAGATAATTCAGGAGCTCATTCTCCACCAAGATCAAGACATGATCCACATAGAATAATGAGGAGAGTCCAAAGGCAAATCCTACGACTCCAACAAGCCAGCAAGAATTGCGCCAAATTGTGCAAAGCGTGGAAAGGCGTCAGGATACTCCTGCTCAGGTGCCCCGTACTCCACAAATCATCCCTGTGCACGCACAAATACATCCAGAGCCGCCTCCTATGTCGCCATATGCTGACTCAATTGGGTGGCTATCTGAAGGACCTTCAACTCCGGTCGAGTCGGCAAGATTATATTCTTTCCCTCGACACCAAACTTTTCCACTCTTCCGGTTATGCCTTCAATCCGGATTAATGAACTATTCAGCTCCTGCAGAAATATTGGCCAACTATTGCCCATATCATCAAGTGATGGGTCATAGCATTGAAAACTGCACAAGATTTAAAGATGATGTCCAAAGACTAATCAGACAAGGGTTAATTGACCTGGGCGTCCATCAGGTCGATCCTCCACAACCTCATACTCAACAACCACCAAATGGACCAGCTAATCCTGGATCCTACTCGGTGAACGTCATCAATGCATCGTCATCTCCTGGTCTTCCTCAGTCAACATCAGAGGAATGGCCACATCCATATCTATCCAGTCAATGGTATACAAATGCGCGTCCTCTACAACGACGCTCATTTGATGAAAGGAATACCAAGCTCATCTTCGACAATCTCAGAAGACAAGAGCTGGTCCAGGTATTTCCACCAACACCTTATACTTTCACAAGTGAAGAAGAGATGCAGCAATACTGTGAATATCATTCCATGGTCATGCATCCCACCAAAGATTGCCCGGAGCTCCATGATCTGATCGAAACTCATATCCGAGAAGGAGAGATTGATCAATATGGGAACTCCTTGGCACCAACAAATGGGGTGTCACAACAAACATATGATCCAAGTCCAGAATTCCAAGCTCTATATCCAGAAATATGTGAATATTATCATCATCAACTGGGCTATGGACAATATAGAAGCAAAGCTGAAGAAGACCAATTCAAAATGGGTCTTTTTCAATATAGAAATGGGATATCAGAAGAAGCTGCCGCGGAACCAATCTCGGAGCAAGCTGAGGAGTTCGTGGATGATTACCACCAGCTCCCACCTTCAATTATTGAAGAATCAATCAATGCCACCTTCGAGTCACAAGCCCAAGAAGGTGGTTGGATCACTGTGGCTCCTCGAAGATCGAGCAACCACAAGAAACCAAAAACCTATAAAGGGCAGCTCTAGTAAAAAGAGTGTCCTTAAGCCATGCTCAGAGCAGGAAGTTATAAGTTCACTTGAAGCTCTGCAGATAAAAATAAAGAAAAATAGAAGGAAAAATGAAAAGAAAAGAGTGAGAAAACAAATGGAGCGTGATGCTGCTGCAGAGGTTCCACAAATACTAACACCTCTTCAAACACTCCAAAAGTTGATCGATGACCTGGAAGAATACATACCTCCCAGGCCCTCTGGTAAAGTTACCCTAGATCAATTCATCCCGTGGGAAGATCTGGAGCGAAAAATCCGGCTTCGGGATCTGCTCTATCGACTACAGGTAGAGGCCATGGAAGAAGGGGAACATCATCTCTCAGCACGATTGATGTCTATATATGAAGATCGTGAAATTACTATTAAAGAGTTGGATTCTATGCTCAACTCCCACATCTGCAATATGGTATCCATACCTCCACCAAAGGAGCTGCAAATCTCTTCAAATGATGATGCCAAACAAGCTGAGGATGAACCAACAATGCTGACATATCAACGTCGGCCGACAAATAATTCAAACCGCCGTCGCAAGAAAGGGCAGGATAAAGAGAAAAAGCTGCATCCACTACTCCTAAGAAGCCCGATGTCACAAAGTCAAGCAAAGTATACTCTTTCGGCGAGGAACCAAAGCCTCTGCCCGAAGCTGAAATACGGGCAGATTCCTATATCTTCGACCCTTCAGATGAAGAAGAGCTGCTCAATATACCTTCTCATATGAAAGAGAAGAGCCAAAGTCCCTATGCCTCATCAAATGAGCCGGACAACGCTCCTCCCTTTCCAAATGAAAGGCTATTAAATCCGCTCTCTCAGAAGAAATCTTGCAAGTCAAAACAGCCGTCTGAATCCTTGATTGAGGAGTCTCCCTCCTTCAATCGGACCCGCATCAAGGCTGATGACAGAATCCTTCAGCAACTCCAATCGCTCCCCGTCAACATCACTGTCTGGGAGGCGATTGCTTGGAGCAAAGACTTGAGAGAAACTCTCGTCAAAATACTCCAAGAACCAGAAATATATGAAGCTCATATAGCTGATTTCCAAACTCAAATATATGAAGCACTCGCAGCAAATGTCACATTCACAGATAAAGACATGTTGCTATCTTCTCCATGCCATAATCGCCCTTTATATATGAAAGGGCAAGTCAATGGCATCAATTTGAACCGGATTATGGTCGATCCAGGGGCGTCCATCAACATAATGCCCTACAAAACCTTTCAAGGTCTACATCTTATGCCTTATGTGCAGCAGGTAAAAGATGTGAAAATCACTGGCTTCAACTTAAAATCGGAAGAAGCCGTCGGAAGAGTTACCGTCAACCTATCTCTTGGAGATTTTGCCACCAAGGTAACCTTCTACATTATCAATGCTGATACAACATACAGAGTATTGCTCGGGAGGCCTTGGTTACATGAAAATTGGGTCGTCCCGTCAACACTCCATCAGTGCATCAAATATGCCAGAGAAGGAAAACAATATACAGTCTTTGCTGATCAAGCCCCATTCCGGGAAGATGAATGCAACCTCACTGATGCCCCCTTATATTTTGGAGGACCAACCCTTCAAACCCCTACCCAATCCAAAGGGAAGGGTAAACAAGTCGGATCCCCTGATAAAGATAGTGAGACTGGCGAGCTTTTTGTAATAAACAAGAATCTTGCCGAGCTCCATGCAAAGAATTTCCGAAGTAAAGCGATCTGCTCAGAAAAGCAAAACATCAACCACGAGGCTGATTGTGTGAGCCAAAGCATCAGCGGGAGCATTCCTCTACCTCCCAATTGCTTGCAGATCAGCTTCCCAAAGCAGCATCAAAGTGTTCAACGACTGAAAACATTCGTCGTCACTTATCAAAGAAAAGAAGAGGAGGAAAAAGCCAGAAAGACATCAAAGCCAATCCACTTTTATAAAGGGGAACTGGTACCTCACACATCCCCAAACGATGATTTTGATTGGGAAAATGAAACCCAAAATCATCTTGAGCCAATAGAAGAAATGGCAGATATGCCAGAAAGCATCAAAGAAATGTGCAAGAAGCAAAGTATTCCCCAGACACAAAATATCTCTCAGCGGAACTTCTTCAAGCAATTATGGGAGCCTTCACAAGTGCGAGGACAACCTCCATTTCCCAGAAAAGATACAAGGGACTAGGTTATGAAGCCAAGGTCTTCTTCTCAGCCAATGTTGTCGGGCTACTACCAGATACGGCAGTGCAAAAAGCAGCCAAGCATCTTCCAATCCAACTCTCAAGAAGATATCTCTGTCCCACCAAGGGATCATAGACGAAGAATCGACGGAAGAATCTGACAAGCAATCTTCGTCAATAAATTCTGAAGATACAAATCTCTACGAAGTTCTAGTCGCCTACCCTGACGACGAAGAAGACTTCGTAGATCTTCAACCAGCTCCTCAAGAAATTGAAGATGGAGGACAAGCCACAGTTGATGAACTGATTGAGCTCAATCTCGGGGATCGAGAAAACCCCCGGCCAGTCTTCATCAGTGCCCTTCTTGATGAACAAGAAAGGGAATCTTACAAAATCTTCCTTATGGAATTCCAAGATTGTTTTGCTTGGAATTATAAAGAAATGCCCGGGCTGGAGCCATCAGTTGCTGAGCATGAGTTATCTATACTTCATACAGCCAAGCCTGTCAAACAAGTTCAAAGGCGCATGCGATATGAGCTGGAGCTGAAAGTAAATGCTGAAGTCGACAAACTCTCTGAAGTAGACTTCATCGAGCCATGCATATATCCAATCTGGCTCGCCAATATTGTTCCAGTAAAGAAAAAGAATGGTCAAGTCCGCATATGCATCGATTATAGGGACTTAAACAAGGCATGTCCCAAGGATGATTTCCCGGTTCCAATCACAGAAACAATGGTGGACATGACCACCGGCCATGAAGCTCTATCTTTTATGGACGGATCTTCGGGCTATAATCAAATCCGGATGGCAATCAAAGATAAAGATCATACTGCCTTCAGGTCACCCAAAGGTATTTTCAACTATAAAAGAATGCCCTTTGGCCTGAAAAATGCAGGGGCTACATATCAGAGAGCCATGACAAAGATATTTGATGAAATGATTCATGATATAGTTGAATGTTATGTGGATGACTTAGTCGTCAAAACCAAAAACGGGAAGACCATTTATCTGATCTTCGCCGTATTTTTGAAAGACTTCGTCAATTTAAATTAAAAATGAACCCCATGAAATGTGCTTTTGGGGTTTCAAGCGGCAAGTTCCTGGGCTTCGTCGTCAAATATCGGGGAATAGAAATAGACCCCGACAAGATCAAGGCAATACAGCAACTGCCATCTCCTCAAAATCTGACCGAGCTAAGGTCGTTTCAAGGAAAATTAGCCTATATCAGGCGATTTATCTCTAATCTCTCAGGAAGGTCCATGCCCTTCGGCAAGCTCATGAAAAAAGATGCCCCTTTCATATGGGATCAAGAATGCCAAGCAGCTTTCGAGCAAATAAAAGAATATCTTCTCACTCCACCGGTATTGGGAGCCCCAATCGCCGGTAAACCTCTTATACTTTATATTGCAGCTATGGATGCTTCATTGGGGCTCTATTAGCACACATAAATGAAGAAGGCGAGGAGCAACCTCTATATTATCTCAGCAGAAAGCTAATTGGTCCGGAACTTCGATATGCTCCAATGGAAAAAGTTTGCCTAGCACTGGTGTTCGCCGCCAAGAAATTGAGGCATTATCTGCTGGCTCATGAAGTCAAACTCATCTCCAAGTATGATCCACTCAAATATCTGCTGAGGCAACCCATATTGTCAGGAAGGCTCGCAAAATGGGCTTTGCTCCTCATGGAGTTTGATATCACATATGTCCCACAAAGGGCAATCAAAGGGCAAGGTTTGGCTGAGTTCTTGGCTGCACACCCAGTACCGGAAAATTCTCCCTTATCTATAGACCTCCCAGAAGAAGAAACTCTTTCCCCTTCAAATGAAAGAGATAATCAAGTCCAAGAAAATCCAAACTTCCAAGAAGTCATCACAATTGAATTACCCTCTTGGGAATTATATTTCGATGGAGCTTCTCGGACTCTCCACTATACAGATGGTTCTGCCAACCTCTCTACCGGGGCGGGTATTGTCTTGGTCACTCCCCAAGGAGGAATATTATATAATTCTTGTGCTCTCATGAAGCCACTCACAAATAATGAAGCTGAATATGAAGCTCTAATTATTGGGCTCCGGCTGGCTCTCGAAATGGGGGTCAAAAGTATACAAGTTTATGGTGACTCACAGCTGGTCATCCGACAAGTGTTGGGCCAGTATGAAGTCCGAAAAGAACAACTGCTTCCATACTATATCACGGTCATGAAACTCAAAGAACAATTCGACCTCTTTGACATATCTCATGTGCCAAGAAGTGAAAATTCTCAAGCAGATGCTCTTGCTAAATTGGCCTCTGCCATAAAATTGCCTCCCGAAGGAGAATTGGACATAATTGTCCGTCATAGAAGACTCATGCCGAGTGTCCTCGACGACGAGTCTAATATTGCAATTGAAGAAGTATATACTGCAGAAGAAGATACAGAAAATGGATTTGAAGATTGGCGTGAGCCAATTATCAAAATCAAGAAAGTTGGCTACCTCCTAATCGAGCTCAGAAAGTTCAGCTTTTACGAAGAGCTGCATCATATCAATTGATAGGAGAACAACTATATAGATTGATCCATGAAAGAAAAGGACCAGTCCTCCTCCGATGTTTATCTCTCAAAGAAGCCAAAATCATGATGAAAGAAGTTCACTCCGGACTATGTGGTGCACACCAAGCAGGAGACAAAATGAAAATCAATATCAAGTTAAAAGGTTTCTACTGGCCTACCATGTATGCCGATTGCATCCAATATGCCGTACATGTCATCAATGCCAAGCCTTCGGCCCCGTGCCGAGAAAATCCCCAAATATGCTGCATCCTACGCGCCGACATGGCCCTTCGCAGAATGGGGAATGGATATTGTGGGACCATTCCCACCCTCATCTCAAGGTCACAAATTTATATTGGCTGCCACTGATTATTTCTCTCGATGGGCTGAAGCTATCCCATTAAGGGAGGTAACGGGAGAAGCCGTCGCCAAATTTGTCAAGCAAAACATAATATACAGATTTGGTACCCCTCACAGAATCATATCCGATAATGGGTCACAATTCAGAAACAAAACAATATATGCCTTGGCAGCCAAATTTCATATTGATTGGAGAACTTCTTCAGTATACAATCCACAAGCAAATGGGTTGGCCGAAGCCTTCAACAAAACTCTCTGCAAGCTGCTCGCCAAAATAGCCGGTAATAAAAAACGGGAATGGGGAGAAAAAGTTCATGAAGCTCTATGGGCTTATCGAACAGTGTACAAAACTCCTACCGATGCTCGCCTTTCTCCTTGGTATATGGAGCTGAGGCAATGATACCCATCGAAATTGAAATGGCATCCTATCGGGTGGCAATTCAAAATGAATTTCAAAGTCAAGATCAAAGTCAGATAGAAAGAAGACTTGAAGAGCTCGCCAACCTAGAAGGGAGGCGACTCGAAGCATATAAATCTCTCCAAGTACACCAAGCTAGAATGGCTCGCGCCTTTGACAAAATGGCTAGACCAAGAGCATTCAAGCAAGGAGACCTCGTCATGGTCAAATGCAGAGAAGCAATGGCAGAAAAGTCATGTGGCAAATTGCAGCCCACTTGGCTTGGCCCATACATAGTCACCTTGGCATATGAAGGAGGAGCATATCGACTGGTCGACCACAAAGGTACTGTACCCTTTCCTCCTCTCAACGGAAAGCACCTGAAACTATATCATGCTCCAGAACATGAATTCCCTGGCCAGTCATCAAGACAAAAGTCCAATCACTCAAATAGGCACGAAGCTGAAGAAAAATGAAAGGTATCCTTTTCAAAAAAAATAATACTGATGTTGAAATACAAGATTGTCATAGATGGGGGCAAAGGAATCAAATCTCCACCTATCCATTACACAATCTAAATCCATAAATCCCTCCATTCCTGCCGAAGCATGAAGCCAAAGGCATCCTATGTACAAACCCAAAGAGCAAATGAAAGCCGGAGGGTTATGTTGTATATCCCGCCAAATGAGGTTCCAAGCTACGATGGTAAGCCATATCAAATTCTAACTCAAAGCCATAGCCAGTAAACCACAAAGGTAGGCTACATTCAAAAAAAAACCATAGCCAGCAAACCACAAAGGTAGGCTATATTCAAAAAAAAATCCATAGCCAACAAACCTCAAAGGTAGGCTATACCAAATCCATATTCCAAAACCATAGCCGGCAAACCACAAAGGTAGGCTATACCAAATCCATATTCCAAAACCATAGCCAGCAAACCACAAAGGTAGCAAACTCAAGCCGAATCCCAAACCATAGCCAGCAAACCACGAAGGTAGGCTATATCAAACCCAAATCTCAAATTCATAGCCAGCAAACCACAAAGGTGGGCCATATCAAATCAAATCACAGACCTTAGCCAGCAAACCACAAAGGTAGGCTATATCGTGTCCAAACCCAAATCACAAATTCATAACTAGCAAACCACAAAGGTAGGCTACACCAAATCAAAATCCAAACCCGTAGCCAGCAAACCACAAAGGTAGGCTATATCAAATCCATATCCAAACCATAGCCGATAAGCCATCAAGGCAGGCTATGCATGCTAGGCCATATCCAAATCCTATAGCCAGCAAACCACAAAGGTAGGCTATATCAAACCCATATTCGAAATTCATACCCATATACAAATTCAAGTCGAAACTCAAACCATAGCCAGCAAACCCCAAAGGTAGGCTATTTCAAAAAAAAAAAAAAAAAAAAAACCTATCCAATAGACTACAATCCCAAAATACGCCATAACCCGAATACCAAATACAGCCATAAACCATCAAGGTAGACTGAACCAGATACAAACCTAAGCCTAAAACCAAAACCTAAACTCTAGTCATGGTCAGCAAGCCATCAAGGCAGGCAATATCAAATCCAAAACTCAAATCTATAGCCACAAACCACCAAGGTAGGCTAAACCAATTCCAAAACTAAAACCTAAACCAAAATCAAGACCAAAACCAAGTCCAGAACCAAATCAAACCAAAAAATCCCATATTCCAATACCATCAAACACAAATTCCAGCAAACCCACTTGAGGACCAACTAAAGGTCTCAAGCACAAGGTTCAAAAAAAAAAAGAAAAAAGGAAAGGGGTTAAAAATAGAGATACCCCGATGGACTTAAGAACACAGCCACATTGTGTTCTTAAGGGTAAAAAGATCAAAAAATCCGGCTGAAGTGAAAACCCGAAAGGGCACTTCAGGCAAAAATGGATAACCCCTCAACGTGAAAACCCGCAAAGGGCGCGTTGGAAAAAGCTAAAGGGGGCCAGTCTTAGTGAAAACCCGAAAGGGCGCTGAAACTGGTAATGCGAAAAAAAAAAGAAGAAAAGAAAAAGGGGTTAAAAATAGAGATACCCCGATGGACTTAAGAACACAGCCACATTGTGCTCTTAAGGGTAAAAAGATCAAAAAATCCGGCTGAAGTGAAAACCCGAAAGGGCACTTCAGGCAAAAATGGATAACCCCTCGATGTGAAAACCCACAAAGGGCGCGTTGGAAAAAGCTAAAGGGGGCCAGTCTTAGTGAAAACCCGAAAGGGCGCTGAAACTGGTAATGCAAAAAAAAAAAAGAAAAGAAAAAGGGGTTAAAAATAGAGATACCCCGATGGACTTAAGAACGCAACCACATTGTGCTCTTAAGGGTAAAAAGATCAGAAAAATCCGGCTGAGGTAAAAACCCGAAAGGGCACTTCAGGCAAAAATGGATAACCCCTCAACGTGAAAACCCGCAAAGGGCGCGTTGGAAAAAGCTAAAGGGGGCCAGTCTTGATGAAAACCCGAAAGGGCGCTAAGATTGGTAATGTGAAAAATAAAGAAAGAAAGCATGAAAGGGGGGACTTCACTGTCCTTCATTCAATATTTACAGAATCACAAGTCGCTCTGTAACAAACAAGCAGAGCATAATAGCTACTGAATACAAGAGAAAACAGGGCCAAAATAGAAAGGCCTATGCATAACTACTTCGATCCAAAACGAAGCCAGGAGGGCTTCTTCCTTTTCAGTCGTTCAACCTCTTTGGTCTTGAAAGAAGTGGAGCGACAATGTTCTTCATCATCCTTAATGAGGGCGGCCTCCTCCTCGGAATCTTCGGCGTCGCCCTTAACTTCCTGTTCCAGAAAGGAGCGTGCCTCCTCAAGTTCGCGCTGCAGACGGACAACATTTTCCATCTCTGCGGTGATCTTCAGCTTCCGCGCCTTCCGGCCTTTACGCACTTCATTAATCCGGGAGCCGCGTCTATCAGCATCATTGGCCGATGAACAAAGGTCACCTTCTAAAGTCTGGATCCGCTGGTCATAAGGGGCCCAGACTGCATTACCATGGCGGCGACATACTTCGCCCCAGATATCTCCAACAAATGCCATCCATCTCTCCTGAGAAATGCCTGAGTTGAAGGCTAGCGTGGTCTTTTCCTTCAACACTCGCTTGACAGCATCAATGGGTGGAGGATCTTCTGAATCCACTACTGCTCCGACGCGGTCGACAAGAAAGTTCCAAAGATCTTCGTCCTCAGGGCCCGGGCTTGGCCGAGCTCTAGTGGGCCAATCCACTCCATGCTCAGGTGGGCCTCAAGTCCTAATGACGGAGACCCACCATCGTCAAAATCTGAAGGTGGCGGGTTGCCTGACAAATAAAAGTACATGCATCAACGAGTGACAATGAAGCTTACAAAGTCTAAAAAGAAATGAAGAGAATGAAAGCTGCTACAACTCACTATATGGGAGATTTCCCACTTCTGTTTCCGCTTCAGGAGCTGGAGGTTGAACAGAACTCGATTCTTCGGCATAAAATTCCTGAAAAGCAGAGGATAATCAATTGCAGACAGATCTAGGCCTCCTCGTCTATCGTTGGTATAGATGGTTCGAGGTTGTAGCTCGTTTGTCCAAAAAGTCCATCACTGTCAGCTGTGTCCCCAACTTGGAATGCTGAATATGCCTGTGATGCAAAGAACGGGCTCCCCAGGCCATCCCAAGAAAAGAAAGGTGAACTAGTCGCAGCAATGAAATTCGAATCCATCACTCCCCAAGAAAGGAGCTGATCACAAAAAGATTGACCACCTGAACAAAAGGAAGGGAGGGCAGTCAAACATGAAAGAAAAGATACCTGATAAAGATTGTATATGAGCTCAGTAAAGGAAGTTACCTGAAGAAGCTGCTTCC
Organism: Colocasia esculenta; assembly: GCA_014218235.1. NCBI lineage: Eukaryota > Viridiplantae > Streptophyta > Magnoliopsida > Alismatales > Araceae > Colocasia > Colocasia esculenta. The sequence continues at coordinate 154,082,619 of CM024755.1, forward strand.
GCGGTCGGATATTCCTCGGCGGGTCCCGGGATATAAGCATCGATAGGCGTAAAAGGATATTGTTCTGCAAAAGCTTTATATTCAGCATAGGCAGAGGCGCTATCGACACATCCCGTTACCGCTGCTTCAGGAATTGGACAGTGGGATGATGGCTCAATAAAGTCAACCTCTGATATCAAATCACCACCTGCTCGAGCTCGGGAAGTACTCCCACGCTCCATTCCATGAGGAAGGAGAGAATCCCTGAGCAGGGGAGTATACTTACCTGGAACAATCAGGTCAACATTTCCTTCATTCTCTTCGTCATCTGAAATAAGTCGGAGGAAAAGAAAAAATGAATGATCAGTGAAAGCCCCAAACAAAAAAGGGAGGAGAAGAGTAGAAGCTCACCATCAGGTGAGCAACAAGCCACAACCTTCCCCTTATCAGCCTTCTTATCTCGAGAAGAAGAGGCTCTTGAACGAACCTCATGGTCTCTATTGCCGCCAATCCTCAGAACAGGGATGGCTGAAGTTTCAGAGCAAATATCAAAAAGAATCATCGAACGGGAGGAGGGAGCTAAGCAAAGGTCAATTCATAAATACCTGTCGACTGGGCAGGAGGTCGTGACACTAGCTCCTTAGAATCAATCTTACAAATATCAGTCACTCTCCCCATGAGGACCCGAACATCATAAAGTGTTGAGGCAGTCTCCAGCAAGGGAATATATTCTAATGGTCCAGCATGGCCAATCATATTGATAAGGTGTTTCTCCCAGCGTACCCAACTTTGATTGCCAGTACACTCCGGAGGCAGCTTCTTTGATAAAGACACATTCGGACGAAATCCACAATCTGATAAAAGGCAACTCCACCAGTCAAAATCTAAGTGGTCATCATTCGGAGCCTTGGTTGAAAATAATTCTACAGGCTCCAGGCATTGCAGTTCACCCCGATAGAAGTTCTTTTCAACGGGTAAAGGACCGTTCTGCATGGCCTCTTCATAGTAGCTGGTATATGAGTCCACCAAACTCTTAAAGTGAGTAGACAAAAATCTCTTATGGATGCAAATTGGGGGAAGGTTGTGCTTCTCAAGCCGAGATGTTTCAGCCTCCTTCAGCTCATGATGAGACACCCGAAAAATATTGCTTTGACCAAACCACCATCGGGCATAAAAGATGTCTGCACGTCCGATAGCCTCAGGATTTGGGAAAGCACATGTGGAGCTGACTTCCTCTCGACAAAAGTAATTCCACCAAGCCGCTGCATTTAAATGAAGACGGTGACTTCGGTTAAGGCGAGTCATTAAAGGAAATTCTGCATTCGGTGGGGTCAGCTGATCATAGCCAAAATTTCTGGCAAATCGCGAAGGGTAATAAGGCTCTAATATGAGCGACTGTCCCCCACGATACACCAGCACACCAGGGCGAATGCAACGCAACCAATCTTGATATAAAGAGGGATCGGGACCATCACCGTGAGGTATGTGATACGTTGTCCCACCCGAAGATTCAATACTATATGGTCGTGAACCGCGAGATATATTGTCAAATGGAAGAAGCCCCTGCTCTCCATGCGGAAGAAAAGACAAGCTGGAACGAGCCTCGACAAGCCCCTTCAGCGCATCCCCAGAAGGTCGGTTCCTAAACAACAAGACCAGTGGAGCCATAGGTCGGGGCAAATCAACAGTTTGACAAAGACCAGGAAGCAAGAGGCCTGCCCAAGCACTCAAGTAATGGGTGGGGAGTAACATCTTCTTATCCCGAGGAGAAGAATGTGAACTCAGGGCCCCCAACCTGTGAAATATATTGGCTAAAGCGGCAGGGGCAATAGCAAGTTGATGCCCCTCCGCAAGAAGACAGGCAGGATAAATCAGCCCAGGTCTGATTCCTTCCTCCTCACCATGAGGGATCACAAAACCAGACAACCAGTACACCAAATATGCAGCAAGGTGTGTACGATCTGGCAGATGCCGTGGGTTCCATCCCTTATTCTTTGGAGCAAATATGTATCGGCCACGAGAAGTCTTCTTCGCTTCCAGCTGGCGATAATGCTCTAAAGGACGGCCTTCAACTGCAAAGCTATCAAAAAAGCAAAAGGGGCCGTTATAGAAATAACGAATCCAGGCATTCTGGCTTACAGTCCTAGTAGCAGGCTTCTCCTTCTCAATCCTCTCGGCACGAGCAAGGTCCCTCCACACCTTCATCAGGAAGCGAAAGCTATAAGGGAATATATATTGCCCGCAGCCGTTGGTACGGAAGCTGTGCAGATCATCCAAGACCACTTCCTCATAAAAATGGCCAGATATGGGCAGCCCAGAAATACGATGAAAACTCCATAAATCCAAGGAGGTTTCCCCCTCGGCTGTCCCAAAGGTATTCCAGCGAACGTTAAAACGTTCCACCAGAGCTTGAAGAATCCCCGTATAGCAGGGATAATCAAATAACGCCGCCTCAACGGCTCCATAAATGCCAGTGGCTCTAAGAAGCTCTCCGTAGTGGTGTAAGATTCCCATCAGCCACTCGGTAGCCCCATAATGAAAAACATGGGAGGGCATTACTGACCATCTCCCATACCAGCTGGGAGTGGTATGATCGATAATCCTATCAAGGAGACAGCGGTTATCATACCCCCGGTATTATAACGAGAATCGCAAGGCATAAGCAGCAATCCACTGGATTGGTTCATTGCCCTGTGATGCCCCTTTAGACTCCACTTGGCTGGAGAAATCATCCGGGACCATGTGTAACGAGTAAGGTCCCGACTAAATGCCCCCAGATCAGCAGCAGAAGGCAGCCGCTGTGGCATAACAAAGTCCAAAGGAAAGCTAGGATAGAAGACGGGACAAGCCCCAAGGAGACTATCTCGATATGTCAAAATAACAGTCTCCAGGTACCGTCTTTCTGCAATCAAGCGAGGATCATCAGCTTCCATATGGGAAGGGACAAAGTTTTGGATAAATGGAAACAGTCCCCTATCTAGCGGAAAATAGTCTGGATAACACTCTGTCCGCTGATACTGATAAATGCCTTCTGCATGACTGATGAGTGAGAAATCAACCCCATCATCAAGTGAATCAGTCTCAACTTGACCTTCAGCAACAATGTTATAACCACTGCTTAGCAAGGACACATTGTCCTTTGTGACACAAGGTTCTCCCAAAGCCGGCATCATGTCATTCAGCAGGATAACCTTATCACAAGTGCTCTGAGCATGGCGCCCCCGGCTCAAGAACTGCCTTCCGTACGACATGACTAAAGCCTGGAAAGAATCAAGATATACAGAAATTAGCAAGAAAGAGAAATCACAAGGACGACAAGCCCAGCTAAGCAAAAATCAGCAAGGAAATGTCAGAAAGAGACATTACACAGAGCCAAAAAGAAAAATACTACAGATCCTACACAGGTCACATGTCGTCATTTGCAAAATCCGACACATAACCTGTGGGGGGCATTTGTTGAACCCCAAAAGGCATGATAAACATTTACCAAAAGAAGTACTCGGGAGGCCTGAAGATGTGTGGAGTTCCCACTAAAAAGAATTTCTGAATAGAAGATATGTGGAATGTCCAATAGAAGGACTTCCTGAATTTTTAAGGTGTGTGGAATATCCACTAGAAGGAATTTCTGAACTGAAGGAATTTCTGAACTATGAGGGATGCCCAGCTGAAAAGAGCCCATGGATCTATTTATACTGATCCAAGTGGTTAAAACACCTAGAAAGATGTCTTGGAAGCAAAGTGATGCATGCCTTAAAACCAAGGCAATTCACACCTTAAAGACAGAAAATTCAGAAAGCAAAGCATTTGGTTCCTTGAAGACAAGGTAAAAGAAAGAGAAAAGACTTGAAGACAAAGCAACTTATGCCTTGAAGGCAAGGTAAAAGTGGGACTGAAGTCCCCCTCCAAGCCAAGGGAGAAGCCTTATAAATACCATTGGCATTAAGCCCTCCAGAAAAAAAAACAAAGTTCAGAATAGAATGACACTCCACACAAATTGGTGTACGGAAGAAATCCGGCAGTACGAGGTCCATGAAGACCAAGCATGAAGTACAAGTACAAGTACAAGCACAAGAACAAGCCGGCGACAGAAGCTCCGAGGATGCAAGTGCAGCTCTTCACCGGGCAAAACTCCGAGCAAAGGGGAGCGGGATTTCAACAAACAGTCCCCCTAAATGAGCCCCTTATAGCCTATTTATAGGCCATCCTCCCCCCCATTTTAAAACAACCCTTAGGTGTAAGGGGAATGGGGGGAAGAGAGGGCGGTTGGAGGGGAGGCCCCCCCCTTCAACTTCTGAAACATGAAACCGGTTGGGGGGGTGCTCCCCCCCAACCGGTTTTATGTAAAATCAGGTTGGAGGGGAGGCCCCCTCCAACCTTTTAATATAAAACCGGTTGGGGGGACTCCCCCTCCAACCAGTTTTATATAAAAACAGGTTGGAGGGGACCCCCTCCAACTGGTTTTATAAAAAAAAAAACAGAAAAACAGGTTGGAGGGGACCCCCCCTCCAACCTGTTTAAAGTAAAACCGGTTGGGGGTGCTCCCCTCCAACCGGTTTTACATGAAAAACAGGTTGAGGGGAACCCCCCCCCCCCAACCTGTTTTATGTAAATCAGGTTGGGGGGTGACCGCACCCCCAACCTGCTTTATATAAAACAGGTTGGAGGGGGAACCCCCCCCCCCCAACCGGTTTAATATTAAACAGGTTGGGGGGTGTTCACACCCCAACCTGTTTAATGTTAAACAGGTTGGGGGTGTCCCCCCAACCGAAATGGGGGTTCTCCCCCCTCCTTCTCCTGTTTATGCAGGGAGGGGAGGAGAGGCCAGCCCCCTATAAAAGGGGAGGCACCCCCCCTTCATCTGAAATGGAGGAGAAACCCCCATAAACCCCCATATGCTGGCCGGCCAAAACCCCATAAACCCCCCCACATACTGTGAAAAACCAGTCCCCCAAAAATCCCCCAAAAATGCTAGTTGGCAATCCCCCAAGCCTTGTAAACCAGTCCCAAAACCCTTGTAAACCAGTCCCTCCAAGTCTTGTAAGGCCCGGGTTCTGAAATTTTCAGAAATATTGCAAATCTTCTTGTTCTCCCGATCTCCTTCCATCCGTTCTTCCAATTCTTTGGTTTGGCGTGAAGGTATTGGCTTATTCCTTGTTCAATATGGAGTGAGGAGTGCCCCATAACGTGGAAAAGAGCGGGAGATCGCCATCGTATACGGCTCCGACATCTCCCTCGCGCCACATCCCCACATCGAGCAAGTCTCTGTGGGGATCCAGGGGTTTAAATACCGTCCATATCGAGCAAGTCTCTATGGACATATGGTATTTAAACACCCTCTGTTCTCTCTCTCTTGGTATTTTTATACCCCACATCGAGCAAGTCTCTGTGGGGGATTCAGGGGTTTAAATACTGTCCATATCGAGCAAGTCTCTATGGACATATGGTATTTAAACACCCTTTGTTCTCTCTCTCTTGGTATATTTATACCCCACATCGAGCAAGTCTCTGTGGGGGATTCAGGGGTTTAAGTACTGTCCATATCGAGCAAGTCTCTATGGGCATATGGTATTTAAACACCCTTTGTTCTCTCTCTCTTGGTATATTTATGCCCCACATCGAGCAAGTCTCTGTGGGGGATTCAGGGGTTTAAATACTGCCCATATCGAGCAAGTCTCTATGGACATATGGTATTTAAACATCCTTTGTTCTCTCTCTCTTGGTATATTTATACCCCACATCGAGCAAGTCTCTGTGGGGGATTCAGGGGTTTAAATACTGCCCATATCGAGCAAGTCTCTATGGACATATGGTATTTAAACATCCTTTGTTCTCTCTCTCTCGGTATATTTATACCCCACACCGAGCAAGTCTCTGTGGTTTAAATATCCTTGAATACGGACGTTTAGATGCCTTGTACTCATATGTATATATTCCGTCAAGGAGACTCTGCTCAAGCAGGGATTCTGCTCGAGAGCATATCTGTATAATCATAAATCCCACGTTTATATGCATATGTTTTCTTGAGGAAACTCTGTCTAAACAGAAACTCTCCTCAAATACATGCTCATATAATTGTGAGTCTATGTTCATACGGATATGAATCCTGTGTTGAACTCTGCCTACGCAGGGGTTCTACCCGAGAACATATCCATATAAGTACAATCATATGTATATATTTCCTTAAGGACACTCCATCAAGACGGAAATTCCGTCCTAAAATTTACTCAAAGGAAACTCATACTCTTTTCAAAAGACATCCCTATTTTCCAAACTCGGACTCATTCTGTTCAAAATAAACAAAGCAAAAAGAAATGTTGTCTTGAAATTTCTTACAGATGCATATATTCTCGCCCACGCTATGAAATGGTATTCGGGTTGAAATAGGTGTTAATACGACACCTAAGGTTTTTAACTCGATGTAAATGTAACATCGATTCCGATCGATGGAGACAGGGGTCCAGCACACGCCACCCCAATTGCCTGATGATTAAAAGGCACGGAATCAAAGAAGTTCAGATCAAAACACGGCGCACCCATCCGTTTCACGGATATATATATAAAAATTCTTTCTCTGCATTGCGCAGACCCTTACTTCTGCCTGGTAGGCAGGTTGGCACGCCCCGCAACACAAAATAAGTCAAAAAACATGATAAATGAAACGAACCTCCCCATACGATGATGGGAGAGGAAAAGAAGGAAGAAGAAAAAAATTCCCGTGTCCACAACGGTCGAAGACCGATACGCGAGATTTGAGCTGTTGAGTCGGGGCTGCTTTGACTACCCGGATATTCTCCGGGCCTTGAGGAGTATAGTTTGATCTTTTGTATATTCCTTTTCTTTTTTGTCCATTGAGGTGCTTGGACTCAGCATGTTGAAGAGGAGCATATTTGGTATTGCTTCTCCTTCTGACCAGCTTTGGTGTATTTGTTTGAGTTTTTTTGAGTTTCTGGGCCTCCTTTTTTGGAACCCAGATTTGTTTTTGCTTGGCAGAACGTTGGGTCTTTTGCATGACGCCGACTTCCACCTTGGAGTCTTCTTGTTTTCCTCGGAACCACCGCAAGACAGAGAAGCGGTTCGAGGTAGGAATTGTTGAAATATACCTATCACGAGGAATGATAGGCAGGCTTCCGTCGAGATGCACCCGCAGGCTTCCGACCATGATGGATTTGCCGGATCTCGAGGTAGCAGCAGACGCCCTTTTGTTTTTGTGATTTTTGTATTACCCCCGTTGTGAGGGGACAACAGCTATAACTTTGGAGGAGATTGCCTGAACCGAGTAACTCCGTGTTTGAGTTGGGTGGGGTTTGGCCCCTTTGGCAGCATCATCTTTTGAGGGCATTTGGGTGCCCCTGTTGACAGTAGAAGGACGAGCTTTGACATGCCCATAGATCCTGCCGGTCTTCTTTGTTGATTTGTTGGAGGATGACTTTTGAGCAGCGCCCTCCTCCTGTTGGGCCGGGACCACCCCTAAGAAGTAAGGGGACCCGACGATGGCTGGGAAGTCTCCGAACACGATCGGAGTCTCCAGGTAGCCGAACCTGGCGTGGTTGTTGACGACGAGTGGTCCATAAGTGACGACAATCTCCAACAGTTTGAAGCTTGCTTTCCTTTGTATCCGAGTACCTTCAAGGAAAAAACATCAGTATTAGAATTTTCATGAGAAAATGCATAAACCTCGACTTTTTTTTGCCATGAATGGTGAGAAGGGGTCCCACTGGGCGTGCCAGCTGTGGTACGCGGAAATTTTCGTCTTGGTTTATTTTGTATGATGTTTGAGTTTGATTTCATTTTTATTTATTTCTTTTGCCTTGCAGGGCGTGCCAGCCTGTCTAACAGACAGAAGGTTAAGATCCGCGCAATGCGGAGAGAAAATTTGATGTCCATGGAATGGACAAGTGCGCCACTTTTATCTTTGAACTTTATTGGTTCCGCGATTTTTATTCATCAGGCGATTAGGGTAGCGTGTGTTGGACCTCTGTCTCCATCGATCGTAATCTATGTTTTGTTTACATCGGATTAAAAGCCTTTGATGTTATTTTTATATCAGTTTTAACCCGAATACCATTGATAGCAAAGTCGAGGAATTATGCATTTTCTAGAAAATTGTAACACTATGTTTTTCTTATTTTATCGAACAAAATAGATTTTGATTTGGGAGAAAGGATTTGTTCCTTTGAAAAAGGTATTTTATTTTTGAAAAGAAGAATATTTATTTTGAGAAAAGGATTTCATTTTGAAATGGAGTATGGATTTCTTTTGGGTTTTGAAATATAATTTAGGAAATGTGCGGGTGTATACCCGTGAATTTATTTGGTGTTCGGATATATTGTTTGCTTTGAAATTTTATTTTGAAGAGGAGTATGAGTTCCTTTTGAGGATTTGACATATGATTTGGAAAATAAGCGGGTGTATACCCGTGAATTTATTTGGGATTTGAGTATATTGTGAATTTTGGCAGCGCTCCCGCATTGGCAGAGTTATCACGCGGATATATGAGTATGAACTTGATGGACATATGATTGCATTGACTTTTAGGGGAGAGTCCCTATATGGACAGGGTGTCCCCATGAAATACGCACATATGTACATTTATATTTATGGACATATGGATATGTTTTTGGGCAGAACCTCCGCTTAGGCAGAGTTTCCTTTAAAAGACATATTCACATGAGCATAACATTTTGTGAATATATGGATATATTTCCGGTAGAACTTCCGCTTGGGCAGAGTTTCCTTTAAAAAAGCATATACATATAGGCACAATATCTGTGATTACATGGATATATTTCTGGCAGCATCTCCGCTTGGGCAGAGTTTCCTTTAAGAAACATATACATATAAGCACAATATTTGTGATTACATGGATATATTTCTGGCAGAACTTCCGCTTGGGCAGAGTTTCCTTTAAGAAACATATACATATAAGCACAATATTTGTGATTACATGGATATATTTCTGGCAGAACCTCCGCTTGAGTAGAGTTTTCTTTAAGAAACATATACATATAAGCACAACGTTGTGAGCATATGAGTATGTCTTCCATTGGAAAATGCATACAGATACGAGCACAAACACTCGCCTATCCCGGAGTGTTGTTCAACGAGTGGGGAGAACATGTGCATCTAAATGCCCATACCCATAGAGTCTTGCTCAATATGGAGGCATTTAGAGCACGAGAACAAGGGTATTTAAATACTGTATATCCATAGAGTCTTGCTCGATATGGAATGTATTTAAACCCCGAAGGATATCTCCCCTACAGAGTCTTGCTCGATGTAGGGGTATGGACCGCATTATGATTTCTTTGAGAAACCCTCCATGGAGACTAGCCCGGCATGGAGGGGGATAGGGCGAGATGTCGATGCCGTATGAAGACGATCTCCCTTTATTCGCACTTGCCGAGGGCGGATGCTTCGCACCGAGCGGGGGAAGAGCCGATACCGTCACACCGAGCGGGGAACCTTGGGAACAAGCGGGGGATTTTGAGAAAGATCTTTTTTTTTTTTTTTTTTTTGCAAAAGGGCAATATGAAAGTCTCTATTTCAGCAAAACCCCCTTTTCAAATTTCAGAAAAAGGTCCCAAAAAAGGAGCCCCCTTCTATGGGGGATACATGGCAATTTATAGGGGTTTAAGCCCCTTTACATGGCGTGGATGGGATGGGTTCCCCCCCCCCCTTAACCGGTGGAAGGTCCATCGGTTAGGGGTTAGGGGGAGCTCCCCTCCTAACCGATGAAGGGTTCATCGGTTGGGGGGGAGACCCCTCCCAACCGATGGACAATCCATAGGTTGGGGGGAAGAGTGGATCCATCGGTTGGGAGGGATACTCTTCAACCGATGGAAGTCCCATCGGTTGGGGCTTGAGCTTGGGAGGGGTTTTGCCTATAAATAGGCCCCCATATGCCCCATTATAGGGGTGTTGGTGCTGCTGGAGTTCTGCCCCTTTTCCTCGGAGTTTTGCTCGGCGAAGAGTTGGATTTGCAAATCCTTGGAGCTTCCGTTGTAAGTGTGTTCTTTGTACTTGTCCTTCATACTTGGTCTTATAGACCTTGTGCTGTCGGATTTCTTCCGTGCCGTATTTCCCTTGAAGCGTTGTTCTTTCTTGAACTTTGGCTTCCCTAGAGGGCTTACTGCCAATTCAATAAATGGGCTCCTTCCTTAACTTGATGGGCATTTGAAATCAATATTACCTAAGCAACCATGGGGTTACTTTAAGCAATAATGACCTTTACTTTGTCTTCAAGTCACCCCTTAAAGGGAACTTCACCCTTATTACTTAAGCAACCAAAATGGGCTACCTAAGTAATCTCTGGACCATTATAAATTGACCCCGGTATTTCTTCTGGTAGATATCCATCACAACTTTTTAGGGTTCAACAGGCATTAGGGCCGGTTAAGGGTCTTCTTCCTCACTCGATTGGGGAAGGTGACCCCGTGCCTCCCCAAGTTGCCAGTTCGATGTAGTGGCGGCTAGTTGCTTTGCTCCACCAGTCCAAGGAGGCGGCGGTTGGCTCCCCCGATACTGATGGGGGGTGGCAGAAGAGTGGAGCTTTCTCGGCTCTTCTAGGGTGGTGTCTCTCCTCACCCTGCAGCTGAGAATGGTGGTTGGAGGTTTGGGCGGAGCAAGGGACAAGATCACTGAACCTAAAGGGGACAGTGTAGCCGGATTGCAGCCTTCATCTGGCCGCGTCAGGGAGTGAACGAGTTCTCCCCTCCCGATGATTCTTTTGGCGGAGAAGGTCTCCACTTCTATGCAGTGGTGAACTTGGGGGGGTGGGACTACCCTAGATGCCCTGGAGGTGTAGGGCATTTCTGACCTAGATGTCTCTCATTAGTAAGAGGAGGGGGTTGATGGTGGATGAGTCAAATGTGGAGGTGAAGGGAAGGGAGCTGGTTGTGCACGTTGGCGATGGCTATAGTACCTCCTCTATATTGCGACTGGAGGTGCTGAAGTCCTTGTTGAAGGAAGTAGAAGCTATGTGCATGGTCCAAGCCAAGGAGGTGGCAGGGATGTAGATATTACTTCGGTGAGGGCAGCGAAGAAGGATCTGAAAGGGGCTTACATTAAAGTGTTAAAGAGATGGAGCACTATTATTAGGGCAACTGAGAGGGGTTTGCAGAGGGAGGAGGAAGTGGAGTCTGAAGAGGGGGAATTTTGTTTTCTTATGAAGATTCTCTCGTGGAACATTCGGGGCTTTGGGGGAGCCGAGAAGAGAAGGGCGGTCAGGGAACTGGTGTACAGATACAAGGTGGACATTCTGTGTGTACAAGAGACTAAGTGGGATGGGGAGCTAAGTGATATCATGAGGGAGATTGGGGTTTCTGTTGACTTGTGGCGTGGCTTCGGCAACTAGGGGTAGTTCGGGGGGTATTATGATCTTGTGGAACCCGTTTGAGGTGGTGGAAGACAGGGTGATGAGTAGGTGGGTGGTCTTTGTGCATTTTAATGGAGTGAATGATGGTTTTTTCTGAGATTTTACAGGGGTCTATCATCTATGGCCCCCATTCCAGGGAGGATAAGGGTCAGCTGTGGGGTGATCTTTGCTATTCCATTAGTCCTCGTGGAGGCCGTGGTGCGTGGGGGGGGAGGACTTTAATGCACTGGTTCATCCTTCAGAGAGGTCTGGTTTTTGCTTTTGCCAATGGGTGTACGGAGGATTTTGCTGACTTTATATAGGAGGTATCTCTGTGGACATGGGCATGGTTGGTGGGTTTTTCACATTGTCTAACCTTAGGGCTGAGTCTTTTTGATCTTTTGCTATTCCATTAGTCTTCGGTGAGGTCGTGGTGCTTGGGGGGGGGGGGAGGATTTGAATGCACTGGTTCATCCTTTAGAGAGGTTTGGTTCTGCTTTTGCCGATGGGTGTATGGAGAATTTTGCCGACTTTATAGAGGAGGCAGCTTTGGTGGACATAGACATGGTTAGTAGTTTTTTCACATGGTCTAACCTTAGGGCTGAGTCTTCTTGCTCAAGGTTGGATAGGTTCTTGTTTTCTGTGGATTGGATTTGGGAGGATCGCTTTCCCCATTCTTAGGTGGTTGCGCTGACCAGGGTGGTGTCCGACCATAGGCCTATTATGTTCAAGACTTTCAAAGCTCATGATAGGAGGTATTGCTTCAAGCTGGAGCTTTTTTGGTTGCAAGAGGAGGATTTCATGAATGTGGTGGTAGAGGCCTGGCATGCTATGGAGAGAGGGACTTCAGCCATGGGTATCCTTGTGAGTAGGTTGTGCCATGCTGCTCAAGTGCTGAGATCTTGGGGGGCGGGTAAGTCCCTTCTGAGAAAGGAAGCCAAGTTCATAATGATGTAGTAGATCGATGCTTGGGATAGTCTCGAGGGGGTAGGTCTTCTAGATGAGGAGGATAGAACTGCCCGGGACTCTCTTAGTCTTAAGGAGTAGTTCGAGGACATTTTGGCAAAAGAGGAAATCTATTGGAAATAGAGGTCTAGAGGTAGATGTATCAGAGAGGGAGACATGAATACATCATACTTTTAGAGGGTGGCTTCAGGTAGAAGGGTCAACACTATCTCATGCATTAGAGTTGATGATGAGACCTTCACACAAGAAGAGGACATTAGAGGGAAGGCAAAGGATTTCTACTAGAGGCTCTTTTAAGAAGAGGATAGCTTCAGACTGAGACTCCAGGAGGGCTTCTTTCAGCGGTTGTGATCAGACTTGTTCAGAGGAGGAGGTTCACCGAGTAGTTTTTGATTTAGTTGGGAACAAGGTTCCAGATCTTGATGATTTTCCTATGGCTTTTCATCATAAATGTTGGTACATCGTCAAAGAAGACTTGATAGTGGCAGTGGTAGAATTCCTGTAGGGAAAGGCACACTTGGGAGGAGTGAACAAAACTCACATTGTGTTGATCCCCAAGAAGGAGGCTTCTTACTTTTTTGATTTTAGGTCGATTAGCCTACTAAATGGCTCTTATGAGATTTTGTCTAAAGTTCTCGCTCTCTAGTTGGCTCCTGTAATGGATAGGTTGTTGGGGTAGGCTCAGGGTGCCTTCATTAAAGGTAGGCATTCTTGATAATTTTTTGGTGGCCCATGAATGCTTATTTGCTCTCAAGCAACGTAGGAGGGGGCTAGTTTTGAAGCTTGATTTTGAGGAGACTTGTGATAGGGTCAATTGGCTGTGCTTGCTTCACGTTTTGGAGAGGGTGAGTTTTAGTGATAAGTGGATTGGTTGGATCAGGGCATGTGTCTCTTCAGCTGTTTTTGCTATTCTCATTAATGGGAAGCCGTTAACATGGTTTCATGGGGGGTGAGGCCTTAGGCAGGGTACTCCTCTCTCTTCGTTGCTTTTTGTGTTATTGGCTAGTGTGTTGGACAAGATGTGGGTGAGGGCTTAGGTGGCTGGTCTTCTTGCAGGTATTTATGGGGCGTGAGGTGGCAGATCCATTTCACATTTGCAGTATGTTGACGATACTATACTTTCCCTAGCCGAGGGGGGCAAATGCCTTTTATGGTGAGATTTTTACTTGAGTTGCTAGAGGAAGTTACTGGGCTGAAAGTAAACTTTGATAAAAGTCTCTTGATTGGGGTAAATACGAAGGAGTTCTCTTTATGGAAGGCATCTACCGTCCTGGGCTGCAAGACAGGGAATTTTCCTATCCCTTATTTAGGCCTTCCTCTTTTTCCATGTGCCCTGAGATCTTTAGATTGGCTCCCCATTATTCAGAGGTTTGATTCTAGGTTGGCGGCCTGGAAGGCTAGGACGTTGTCTTATGGAGGTAGGGTGGTTTTGTGTACTTCGGTTTTCGACAGTCTCTTGACATGCTTTCTGTCTATGATCAAAGTTCCTAAGTAGGTGGCTGTGAAATTAGGAGACATTCGGCGCAGATTCTTTTGCATGGTAGTGGGGGCAATAACAGAGGTTGGCATGACGTGACATGGGGGAGAGTGACCAGAAGTACGGAGCAAGGTGGATTGGGGTTGAAAAGTATTCAGGACTTTAACATGGCTTTATTAGGGAAATGGGTATGGAGATTAGGTGTTGGTGAGGACAGTTTGTAGATTTCTATTATTAGCCAGAGGTACTTTGGGAGCTCTAGAGTTTGGGATTTGTTGCCTCCCCCGAGATCGACTGCTTCTCCGTTGTGGCGTTGTTTTGCCGAGATTTTATTGTTGCATGTACTAGGATTGTAGTGGGCAAAGGTGACTTGGTGGTTTTTTCGAGGGATACTTAGTGTGGGGATCTCTCATTCTATGTGGAGTTCCCCGATCTTTTTCAGGCGGCGGTTGCTCCTTTGTGTTCAGTTGTCTAGGCACTTGATCCTTCTCTCTCAGGGAGGGTGTGGGCACCTACATTTATTTAGGAGGTGTTTACGACATATCGAGATCCATCAGCTGGAGGAGTTGCTTGCTCGATAGTCCTTTTCCCTTCGATGCTTCAGACAGCTGGGTGTGGAGGTGGGACAAGAGAGGTTCTTATTCAGTGAAATCAGCATACCACATTATCGTGGATGGTGGGCTGCGTCATGGATTCCATTTCCAGGTTTGGAGACCTCGAACCCCGCTTAAGGTAAAGGTTCTCATTTGGAGAATCTCCCTTGGCCGGCTTCCGACAAGGGATAGGCTTCTCCACCTCTTTCCGGATCTCAAGACCATGTGTGTGACTTGTTTGTGGGCTGCGCTTATGCTCGGATCATGTGGGAGGCAGTGGCCACTACCATTAGTGATCATATTCCTCTTGTTGATGATGTGCATTCCTTCCTGCTAAGTGGAGGAGAAGGTGTCCGCTCAAGGTGATAATACTATTTGGTGGCTCATTCTCCATGCTATGTTGTGGATGCTATGGTTAGAGAGAAACAATTGTATTTTTGCAATCTGCCAGGGATGTGAAGTGTCTTTTTGATGTTATTTGTAATAGAGTTAAGGAGTGGGCTTCCAAGCTTTGTAATGTTACTCACCTTGATTCTATCTCTTTTTGTGGTGTTGGGGGGGGGGGGGGGGTTAATGTGGGGCTGGTGGTGGAAGTGGTTGGTGGGTATAGGCGGGCTATGCATTTGTATAGCCTATACTTGTATATTCTAACTTCTTTTTAATTTATACATCAGTGGTACCATACCATCCACTTTAAAAAAAAAAAATGGAGGAGAGGACTTTTTCTTTCATTTGTGAGAGGGTACGTTATGGGCGAGGCATCTTTGTAAAGTGGGGGAGCCAAAATTCCTCCATTCTCCTTGCTTTGGGCAGTTAGAATTTTGTTCTCATTTCCGTTCTTTTTACTTGTGGGGGATCATACATGTATTTTGTATGTGGGGGATCATTCTTGGTGTGTGCTTGCTTGTATAGGGGTATTGGGGGGCTGTTCTTTTTGGGGCTAGTATTTTATACCCCTATACTTATACATTCTTCTTTTCTTTTAATACAATCGTGCTACTACCCACTTTCAAAAAAAAAAAAAAAAGGTTTAAGTATATAAATTACAATGATTTCATACATATTCTAAACAAAAATGAAACTTTGGTTTGAACTGAAACCGAAATGTTTTGGTTTGGTTTGGGATTAGACTTTGGTTCGATTTGGTAGGAAAAAATCTCCCCAAATCAAACCAAACTGAACCGTGAACGCCCCTTTGAGCTTTTAACCTAAATTATTCTTATGTCTTCCAATTGCCTCATTTGTAGTGGTACTGTCCATGTTCGAGAAACAACAAATTACTTGATTTTTGTATAATGATTATGTATGGTAGTAGTATATAGCGTTTGTTGACTAAGTTGGTTCTAGTATACAGCGTTTGTTGTGACTTGTGAGATCCAACTTGTCTGCTCGTGCAAGTTCAATTGAGTTAGCATAGCAAAGTTCATTAACTGTGACTTTAGTTTCAATTCCAGTGTAATTCCGATCATTCCAACTCAATTCTCAATCACCACTCGAACTAGACTATTAGTCAATCAATGCTTAGGGGAAATGCTGTTAGGCATGGATGGCATAGTTGGATCGGGTGCTGGGTCGGACCCAGTCGACCCTGATCTAAGTTGGGTCGGGTCGAAGGATTGGCCCAACTCCATGGGAGTCTGCCGATCCAGGATCGACCAGGTTAAAAATTGAAGAAAAATTGTGAAGCAAATCAGGAAAAATCAGAGAAAATTCTAAAAAATCAGTAAAAATTACAGACAATTATGAAAACACATACAACATTCATTGAATACAAACACAATGAAATTCAAATCTTATCATGTTCATGTATCATAAAAAACAATAACGATGATTAAGACATAATGATTATGTTCATACATTGAAAAAAAAAGATATATCTACAAGTTTATAACATGAAATAAATAAAAATACCTTGTCAATTTGACATTTCTGAACCCTCATCCTCTGCCTCGTGAAGCTGAGCAGGTGGCCCATAGTCATGTCCTCCATATTGGGTATATTCATAGCCAAATAAAGAATTGGCGATGTCTTGGAATCCTCTTTGGATGTTTCGAGGTGTCGTTGTTTGTTGGCTTGAACTTTTTCCTGATTGTCCTGGAGTGAAGAAACTACCATACTCAATAGTTTGAATATTGCCCAAGTAATTTGTCCCAGTACTAGAGCTGATATCTGAATATAGCAACTTTAGAGGACTAAAAATGGGTGGATAAGAAGGCCCATATCCCTAATCATGCCCTGCTTGCCTTTGTTGGCCTTCATATCTCCCATGTTGTTCTTGTGCTTCCCCTTGGCTTCCTTCTTGTTGATGGGGTGATACTAAATAATCCTCATATCCTGAAAGGATACCCCCAAGCCCATAACCTCATGTGGCTCCAATATCTGCAGTAGCACCATCATCATCATCATCATCAGGTGATTGGGTGGACTCATCACTCCCAACTGCTTTTCCTTTCTTAACCATCTTTCTTCTACGATGATAATGCTTTTGCTCTGCCTCATATAATCTGGTCAAGTGAGGTGGTAGGGGTGGAGCCTCAGAAAATGGCTCTCCAATAGTGTCTCCTCGAGAGAGTCCTCTGTACGATCTTGTGATTTTCTTTTAGTTCCTCTGTTCTTCTTTCCTTGTGGTTCTTTGTTGTTTTCTTGCCTTTGTCTTTCTTTCTTTTTGGGTCCAATTGAGTGGTAGATCTTCTTAATTCTAGCTGAGATGAAGAAAGTCTAGTAGTCTCCTATACTGTGGTAGATCTTCTTAATTCGGGCCTTTGACCTCTCTCAGAAATACATGTTCTTCAAATTCTACATCTTCTGCACATGCGTAAACCAGATGATCATCTGGATGAAACTCAGGTATCTCTCCCTCAGCTCTCGTCTCCACCCAAGCATGTAAAGGGTGTTCTTCATTTAGCAATTCGTCCACATCTATCTCAGGAACTACCTCCTCAATTATTCTGCCAGCTAGTTGCATGAATCTCTGCCTTTCTAACTTTTGCTTTTATTCTTTTTGCTTCACCCTTAAACGCATATTATAGTGGCAATAGACCAACTTCTCTAGCCTATCCACACCCAGCCTATTGCGGATTTTCGTGTGAATGAGGCTGAATGTACTCCAGTTTCTTTCACATTAGCTAGAATAAGTGGTTTGACTTAACACTCTCACTGCAACATATGTTAAAGGGTTCGTGCCGGCTTGTTGGTAATTTACTTGAATCCACCATTCAGTTGTTGCAATAAAAAGAGTGAACATTAATCACTTTATAATGGTGAATTCCTAAATGTGATAAATTTACGATTTTTGGCAAACAATTCTCATGTAAAATAACCTAGGGTCCTAGAGTGAGTCTTTGAGCTGCACATCTCATGTCATATGCTCCATATATCCCAAGTTTCATCCTATACCTCTCCACCTACAAAATGGAAGATATAACATATGTAAAATGACCGTTGCAAAATGAAACATGCATTCATATGCAAAAGACAACATTCTATGCTACCTCTGCCATTGCATCTAATCTCTCATTCATTTCCTTACCAAGGAATCAAAACTCGGCCAACTCGGGATCAGATCGCCCGAGTTGGCTCGGTTTTGGCCCCTCTGATCCGCCGGGGTAACCTGTCCGTCCCCCACTCGGATCGTCCAGGCTCGGCTGGGCTCGGCGGGCTCGCCGAGCCCGGGCCGGTCCGCCGCGGATCGGGCCGGACCGGGGCGATCCAAGCCCCCAACGGCTAGTTCAAAACTAGCCGTTTTCTAGCCGTTGGGGACTGTTCCCCAACGGCCAGAAACGGCTCTTTGGAGCCTTTGGAGGCCTTGGGGTCTATATAACCCCCCCAAAGGCCCCAATATGTCTAAACTCAAGTTTTGAGTTCTCCTCCCCAGGTTCAAAAACCCGGGATCGGGATCGGATCGTCGGCCCAAAACCGATCCGACCCGCGATCCCGACCCCGCTCGGCCGAGCCGGCCGCCCGGCTGAGCAGGGTGGGTGGATCGGCCCATTATACTGGTGTATATCTTATACAGGCTGAGTCCACTGCGATTTCAGGTCTTATTACCTGAATATCATTTAAGTAAATGTTATTATTTGTAGTTTCATTACTTAAGATATTACATGTAAATAAGGAAGTACCCCCCATTTGAATCCAATAAAATATCAAAAAAATCATATATCTTACCATAAAAAGTCAACTCTCCACCGAAGAAGAAAATCGTGATTTCGTTGATTTACGAAATGCTAACTTTTTATCTCTCGTAATTTAGCATATCTAAAAATTGATAATTCAATAAACCATATGGAACACTAAAAATCCAAAGTCCGGTAAAAAAGTCCACGGCATATGACTCTCAAGGAGCCACTCTCCTACTGACAACACTTAGTCTGCTTGAGACTTCTCAGGATTTGGTCAAACTTAACTATCATCACTCAAGTCATGAGAATGTCACTTTCTATTTCTTTTCAATTAAAATGAAAAATCTCATGAGTTTAAATAATGATAGCTTAGGTTTGACCAAATCCTGAGAGGTCTCAAGCAGACTAAGTGCTGTCAGTAGGAGAGTGGCTCCCTTGAGAAGTCATATGCACGTTTGATTTTTTTTACCGAACTTTAGATTTTTAGTGTTCCATATGGTTTATTTGAATTATCAAATTTTTAGATAAGCTAAATTATGAGAGATTAGAAAGTTAGCATTTCGCTAAAATCAACGAAATCGCGATTTTCTTCTTCGGTGGGAGAGTTACTTTTTATTGGTAAGAGATATGATTTTTGATATTTTTATTGGATTCAAATGGGTATTTTCTTATTTACATGTAATATCTTAAGTAAATGAAACTACAAATAATACATTTACTTAAATGATATTCAGGTAAATAAGGCCTGAAATCGCAGTGGACTCAGCGACTCAGCCTGGGATTGGCCTGGACTCAGCCCATGACAAGGTTGAACAGGATCGGCCCGGCTCGGGCCGATCGAGGCGGATCGGGCCGGGCTCGCGAGCCGGCCGAGCCCAGCCGAGCCGGTCCGATCCGCGTGCAAGGACCGGCTAGTTACCCCGGCTCGGATCGGGAGGCCCAAACCGAGCCAACTCGCCGATCGATCCGATCCGGCCGAGTTTTTGAACCATGCTCCTCCCCTCCTCTCAATATTTTGGGCATTCTCTCTCTCTCTCGGGCGCTATTTTGTACTATTTGGGAGGCGATCTCATCTTTCACATTCTTGGGATTCGTCTTCGACTATTCGGGCTCTCTCACATACACTCTTCGCCTGAACTCTTGGCTGCGATTCATCTCCCTCTCTCTCATCCGCAAAAAAAAAATTATTTATTTTCTATTTTTTTATTATTTAACTTCTTTTTTTGTGTTGTAAGTGATGGCCGCCGAAGGTGGTGCTGCTCCGGCTCCCCATTCTTCAAGCAACCCTCCTAGCACCGATCCCGCTTGGGCTCATGGTATCGTTGTGGACATGGCTCGAAGGAAGGTCCAATGCAAATATTGTAACCGGGTCTTATCGGGCGACATATTTCGTTTGAAACAACATCTAGCGGGAATTAAAGGTGAGGTGGCACCATGCTCGAGAGTTTCTGCTGAAGTTCGAATGCAATTTTGCCAATATATGAAGGAGAAAGAGACATCCAAAGCAAACACTAGTAGAAGACGGCAAGAAATCCGGGAAGAATTGTCTGCCCCTCCTCGAAGGTCCGTAGATTTACCAAGAGGGAGACAATTCTTTGATCTTGATGAAGATGAAGAAGGTTAGTAATTAGTTAACTTACTTTTGGAACATTTATTTTAGTTTAAGGCTTTAAGCACCCTCCGACCCTCATTCTATTTCTATCTCATATTATAGAACAATTTCGTCGGGCATCGGAAGCAAGTCGAAGGTCTAATGCGGAAGAGGACTATCTCCGACGTACCGGTCATCACGTAGGTCAAGGTAGTGGCCATGGGGGTAGCGGACAAGGGAGTTCAAGTGCTGGAATGAGTTCAAATATACCTGAGGTTCCAATGGATATCCCTAGAGACGGAGATCCTAGAGTGGGACCAATAGACCCATTTCTCACCAGGCGAAGGGAGAAGCAACCATCCATTTCTGCAGCATTCAAGAATTTGAAAATATGCAAGGAGAAGATAGGGAGAGCGACGTCAAGATGGTTCTTCTTCAACAGCATACCGGCTAATGCAGCAAAAGGACCATATTATGAGTCCATGATCGAGACTATTGGTGAAGTGGGCAAAGGGGTGGAAGGCCCTACTTCATATGAAATCTACAACAAATACTTGGATATGGAGGTTGAAGATATGAAGGCATATGTTTCCACATTTGAACGGATATGGGATGAATATGGTTGCACGTTAATGTGCGATGGATGGACAGGTATGTACAAGTGTTTGGCCAGTTAATTGTTATTCACTTATTCATTAATAAGACATAGGTTTTAATTTTTCTTATGGAATTGTGCAGGCATTACACGAAGAAGTATGATAAACTTTTTAATCTACTGCAAAGCAGGGACTATTTTTTGGAAGTCGGTAGACGCTTCTGGCAAGGTGAAGAATGCGGACTACCTATTTCAATTGATGGATGAGATGGTGGAGGAGATTGGAGAGAAAAGAATAGTCAAGTGGTAACCGACAATGCAGCGGCTTTCAAGTTGGCGGGCCAAAAACTAATGGAGAAAAGGGAACACTTGTATTGGTTCCTTGCTCCGCGCACTGCATTGACTTAATGCTAGAAGACATTTGTGAAGATCCAATGGTGGAAAATGTGGTCAACAGTGCAAGGTTCGTAACCATTTCATCTACAACCACAACAACATATTGGACATCATGAGACGCATACACATGGACGGGAGTTGCTTCGGCCAGCACCTACAAGGTTTGCATCCCAATATATTGCATTGGATAGCATAAATGGGCAACGTAGCAACCTTATTAGGATGGTAGCATCGGAAGAGTGGGAGAACTATATGTCCCGACATGCTCCTACACGGGTGAGGGAGAATGGAAAGAAGGTGACCGACATTATCCAATCAAAGCCATTTTGGAAGGGGGTCCAAAATGTGTTGAATGTAGTAGAACCGCTTGTTCGAGTGTTAAGGGCGGTAGATGGGGAGAGGAGATCCGAGATGGGTTACTTGTACGAGGCTATGGATCAAGCAAAGGAGCTTATCCAAATGAACAACAAAACAACGTATGCCAAGTGGTGGGAAATCGTAGATCGACGATGGGAGCACACATTGCATCATGATCTTCATGCTGCAGGTAAGCATAACACTTCAACTCTTGTGAATTGTGATTACATATTATTTACAACTCATGTTTTAACATTTATCTTCTACATGTAGGGCATTTCTTCAACCCTCAATACATGTATAGGACTGATGGGAGGAGGGAGAACTATGACAATTCCCCCGAAGTGTTGATTGGGGCAAAAAATGTAATCAAACGGATGCTAGACAATGAGGATAGGGCAATCATAGCATGCAAACAAATGCATGATTATAGACTTCAACTCTACCACTTTGGTACTAGCACGACACAACGAGCTGCTCAGATTTTGAGTCCAGGTTAGAAGTTACTCATCATATTTATTTGCCTGTAGAATGAGTTGGTTCTATTAATTCTATTTCTAAAACACTATACATGCTTCATTTACAGCGGATTGGTGGTTGGATCATGGAAGAACTTATGGATATGAAGACTTGGCCTATGTAGCTATTCGGGTTTTAAGCCAAACAACGTCTGCCACAGGGTGTGAGAGAAACTGGAGCACATTTGGCTTGATCCACACAAAACAAAGAAACCGCTTGAAGTCTGCACGTCTTGAGAAGTTGGTATTTTGCCACTACAACATGAGATTGAAGCTTAAAAACCTCCAATTAATCAAGCAAGTTCAAGATTGAGAGAAATATAGATCCTCGGGGCAACAACAAGCTGAAGTAACTCCATCGGAGACAATAGATATAGAAGAAGTTTTTGAGGAGGAACATCCACTACATGCATGGGTAAATGCAAGCACTTCGGTTCAACCAGAGTTCGACCCGCATGATCGTGCATGGGCTGAAGGTAAATGACCTTTACAATGTACATGCATCATTTATAAATTATTTATTTCTCATGTTAACATGTTTATGTCTCATTTAGGTGAGCTTGATGATGTGCCTTTGCTTTCGGAGTTCGAAACTCCCCCAGCCCCTAAACGCCAAAAGAAGACAGTGGGTGCAAGAGGAAGGAGCACGAAACATGGCATTAGCATTGCAGACTTGGACACGATCGAGGAAGATATAGATGATGAAACACCGGAGCCAAGCGATAATGTTCAATACCAAACTTCTAATGACTCGACATCGAAGACAAGTACTCCTAGTGAGGGATCCGATCATGGAGGAGATGTCCTAGTTGTCAGCAGTGTACCGCCACCGGCACCGCCACCCGACCCTATTGTATTCACCGGAGAGGAAGACTTCACCCATGCTACTCAAGATCAACATCATGGGAGTAGGGAAGGGAGGGAAGCACAAACCTCAAGTCAACAATATGCACGAAAGGGGAAGAAAGTGGCATCTCAATTGCAAGGGCAAGGGCAAGGCCAAGGAGCATCCGAAGATTCAGGATACAATCCCAACTTCATTCCGCATAGACGGAATTGGTTAATGAAGAAGAAGAAGATGCAAGAGGAGTGGGAGCGTCAAGAAAAGCTACGGATGGAGTTTGAGACCATGGAGCAAGCGTCAGATACATCATCTTATGCTTCCACTGAAGGATATTACCAAGGGTAGGGAGGCTACTTGGGATATCCTCAATACCCGGATGCATCATATTACACCGGAGGTGGAGCATATGCACAATCCACTGAGTCCGATTCACATTCACATGACTCATATGAGTCATATGGCTCATATCAAGTGCCTGAAATACCGGGCTACACACCAATCACTATCATATATGCGAACACGGATGCCTATAGTCAATATTTGACTCAATATGAGGCATATTACCAACATTATATGTCTTGGACAGATTATGTAAACCTTATGTCCACACAATATAATGTACGATTCCAATAAATACAAAATTTTCATGTATTTCAGTTCATAAATACAATGTTTATATATTTCCTATTTTTTTCAATTTTTTTAAGGGGGGCGATCCACCCCCCTTTAGCTTGGCCAGACCCGGTCGGGCTCGGCCCGGCTCGGCCGAGCCGGGCTCGGGATCGCCGGGTCGGATCGGTTTTGGGCCGACCGATCCGATCCCGATCCCCGAGATTTTGAACCTTGGTCCTTGCTAGGCGAGTGATGACGTTCATGGTGCCTCTCATCACTTTTCCATCATTATGTACATTATCTTTGTATTGAAATCTAGGGTTGAAAAAATATCCTGCATATGATAAGAATTTTCAACATGGTATGATAAAAATTCATCCATTAATTAGATTCAATAAATTACTTGCAGCATGAAGATCATAGTGGAGAGTCATCTCCTATTTCTTGTCAATGATGGGCCACCATTTTCTGTATGCTTTGGGATTCCTTTCCCTCAAATGTTCTTTTGCTCTGTCCATTGCCTCATACAAATATCCCATATCATTTTTGTCATCACCATGATACCATCAACCATTCTAAGAACAAGTATTAGAGGCTCTATTACTTTGAGGTAGTAGGAAATTCTCTCCCAAAATCATGCATTGCTAATCAAGTCTTGTACTTGGAGAGCAACATCTTTACTTACAGCCCTAAGAGTGTTTACATGTTCCAAAAATTACTCAGAATTAATCAACTGGCCCAATTGATGCCTATATTCATGAGGTTCTCCAAAGAAATAAAATTTGATGCAAATCGAGTGGGACCAGCACGAAGAAGATCTCGTCCATCTGTGTATTCCCTCATCATATTCAAAATTCTATTGTGACCATAAATAAATGAAGTGATCATTTGAACATCATCAATGAGGCCGTGAATATGTGGATCTCTGCCTATGTCCTCCATCATCAAATCGATACAATGCCCTGCACAAGGAACTCAATATAGGTGTTCTCTTTTTTCCATCAACAATCTACCAACAGTCTTATAGCTCGCTTCATTGTCAGTGACAACCTGTATAACATGTTCTTCACCCACTTCCTATACAACTTCATTCATTAGTGTAAATAAGTAATCTGCATTCTTGATGTTGTCAGAGGTATCAACAAATTTAAGGAAAATGGTACCCTCACAGCAATAAACAAGGAAATTAATCATAGATTTTCTTGTTGTCTCTGTCCAACCATCACACATAATGGTGCAACCACGTTCTTTCCAAACATTTTTGAAGCCATTAACCCATCCTTTCTACTCATCATACTCCTCATCAAGCCCAGCATCATAAATGTACTTCTGTGTGGGAGCCTTAAGATCAAGTCTAGCTTCTGCAATTACATCCAACATAGCCTAAAAATATGGGCTCTCTGCCATATGTGCCGACACACCTGCATGTCAAAACCATTTCACAATACCTTTGATTGCTCCCTTTGTTGCCTTTGCAGTGGCTTTGACTCCTTTCAAGGCCTGTTTGATAGAAGGTTGCTTTACAGATCTTGATCTATACAAATATCTATCCATATAATCCTATATAGGATTATGAACATCTGAGAGTCTACCTCCACATCCTAATGCACCAGCAGCCCTACGAACTGATGTGCTCTTAGGGAGAGATATCCTAGAGTCATCTCTAAGCAAATGTGACCCTGATGTCCCCATGCCCCTTCGTCTATCGTGTTCCTCTGCATAAGAACGCCGACTAGCACGTGCAGCTGCAGTGAACTTAGGATCAGAATCATCATCTTCATCATCCTCATCATCGTCAACATTGATTGGTAAACTATAGTCTCTATGAATCTGTCGCCCAGAAATCTCATCTTGAAGCTGTTGTTGCTGCTGAGTTGTCAATAATTTTTCATTCTTTTTCCCCTTCATGTATGCTTTCATTTCATTCCTAACCTCAAGTGAACATGATGGGCATTTTACTACATTTCCTCAAATCCCAACAATATGTTGTTTAAGACGATATATGTCTCCAAACATCTCCTTTGCACACCAATTACATTTCACTTTTTTCTGTCGTGCATCAAGGAGAGTACCATAAGCCCAACTAGGATCAATGGCCTGCTCCACCTCTTGCTCTTGATGTTCTTAATCTGCCATATTCTTGTATAAGATAGAAACTTAGATGTGATGTTTATGCATGTGCATTTGGTACAATGAGAGTAAATGAATGCAATTGAATAAGATAAGACTAATAAATGTAATTGAGAACTTTGATCACTCAATTGCACGTTAATTACATTTATTAGGCAAAATCTCTAATTTCTTAACCTTAATTAGGGTTCAATTTGGGGATTTTGGGGAAGATGGAGCATGCAATGCAATTGAGTCTACAAACAAACTCTAATCAACTCAAATGGCTGCATTGGACACTCAATTGCACATTAGTTACATTAATGACACAAAATCTCTAATTTTAAAACTATAATTAGGGTTTAATTTGGGGATTTTGGGGAAAATGGACCATGCAATGCAATTGAGTCTACAAACAAACTCTAATCAACTCAAATGACTGCATTGGACACTCAATTGCACATTAGTTACATTAATGACACAAAATCCCTAATTGTTAAATCCTAATTAGGGTTCAATTTGGGGATTTTTAGTAATGAGGGTCATAAACATCTTATTAATACTATTTATCTATAGATCTATAACATATTCAACATTTTCTCTAAAAAATTTAAAAAACTCACCTTGCACAACCGGCGGCGGCGGCGGCGGTGGAAACCACCCTCCTTCACCCTCAAAAAGATGTTTGAAGAGTTGGACAAACACCCAAAGGAAATGCAAGACACTTCTTGGGGCACCTTAGGGCTTAGATCTGAAAATTTCAAAAAAATACGAAAGAGAGAGAGAGGAGAACAAAAAAGAGAGGAGAAGGAAGAAATAGCGGCGCCGGTGGCGGCGGCCGGCAGCGAGTCTCCTCGGAGCTCGGGCGGCGACGACGAGGGGGGGGACCTTTGGAGGGGGGGCAGGGGGCGGGAGCCTGGCAGGGGCAACCTGTCTCGGGACTGTGCAGACAGCTCTCTGTCTGCGTAGTCCCGATTCCTCCTTAAGGAGGGATCCGAAGGAGTGGGGCTGGATCAGCAGACACCGCTCCAGGTGGATCCGGCCCGACAAGGGCCGACTCCATTAAAAGGAGCCTCGCTTCCTGTGGAAGCAACTTGAAGCGAGTCGAATCAGGGTGGAGCACTCAGAGTCGGGCTGAGTCGGCCCGACTCCACCCGATTCTGGGCGATCCACCCGATTCCACCTTATACCGTGGGTGGGTGGTTGTTCACCCCCCTCCTAGATCGGGTCGTCATAGGCCGATTCCACTCCGAGTCGGCTGACTCTGCTCCGAGTCGGCGACTTCGCTCCGAGTCGGCCGAATTTGCCATCCATGCTATTAGGTGCTTGAAAAATCTGGTGCCATTTCTAAATCGACAATGGAAATGTCTATCGAATCTCGTTTTAAAAGGCCAATGTGCATAAAATAGCTTTCTGTTAGAGCTGTTGGGAGGATGATGTCGGATATGGGTGGGATGGATACAATCATGGATCCCATATACTAATAATACTCGTGCAGACTCCGTATAATGGATCCCGTATGCTAATAGGACTAATAATACTCATTGTCATTGTCTTGAAAGGTTTGTAATAACATTGTTCTATATGAGTGTTCTATTAATGGGAATTACCATTCTAGTTGTTTGGCCATTTTGTCTTTGGGTTAGCTATATTTATGTTCCTCAGAATCCTGCAGATTCCTAATATATTTTTTCCTTACTTATTTACACGGAAACTCCTGTGGTAGTGGTCGCCTTCTTGGACTCTGAGGGCAGAGTCATGGATCCAGATGCATTAAGAAAGAGAATATTTTAGTGGAGTCGAATATGATCTGCGAAAGGAGGTATGTTTCACAACAGCAGAAAGACCTTAGTAAATTTTAAGTCTTGCAAATGAATAATTGATGCTATATATCAAGGTGTGGAAATTTTTGCTGGGATATCATGCATGTGATTCAACATACGCTGAGAGAGAATACCTTTCTTCAGTTAAGAAGTCAGAATATGAAATCCTCAAATCTCAGTGGCAGGTCTGTGATTTTTCTGATCCACCATATTTCTTCTCTTTGTTAACCACTGATTGATCCGTATGCACTGTGCACCAGCATGGGTTATAAGTCTGGATGTGTATATTCAATTTATTTTTTTGTGGCATGTTTCAATATTTTTCTTTTCCTAGATCTCATCATTGTTGACTCTGTTGATGCTCATGCGCCATTAAGCACTTCCTAGGTGCAATGCTGTTTACATAACATTAGAAGCAATGTGCTTCTTTTGTAATGGTGATCTATGGATTAATGTGGAGTGAGATTTATATTTGATTATGACTCCACCTAGTCACCTAACAGTTTGCCTTTATTCTGGCTCTGTTATGACTCTTGTTGATCTGCAGCTGCTTTCTGAATATTAATTTCCTAGACTTCATATTGTTTAGGCAGATAGCAACATGCAAAACATATTCTGTCTGAGTAATATAACCAAACACTCTGACCTTAGCTATATCATCCCATCTGCTTTCTGAAGCAGAATTCTCATTTTGATACATACTATGCCATAACGTCATGTCAATATCATATTCTACGATTGGATACCATTTGGGCAAAAATCATACCGTGCGCACAAAGTCATCTATTCTATGATTCTATCCAAGTCATTACAATCTGATGATATGCTACACTCTGTGCTAACCATGTATTTTACAATGTCAGAGGCAAACCATCTAGTTGTTTATTTTAGGTTTTGCCTCCTACCTAAGGCCCCCTATATATTTTCTTTCCTTGATGTAGACTGGAAGACAGAAATCATCCACCACATCTTACAATTTTCCAAGAATGGTCTATTCTCATCGCCAGATGAACAGAGCATCTTCTATGCCTCACTATTTCTCCACTAGATCCTACAATCATCAGAGTGATTGGACCTTATCTGATAAATTGGGGTATGCATAAATCCTAGATGTGTAAAACCCTATGCTTTTGGATGTAAGTCTTTTTCCAGCTGTCACCTTTAAGTCTCTCACTTGTTATGCTAAAATTGTCTCATCCCCCCTTTTCCACCTGAAGGAAGTTTCAGATTTTCTTTTTGGAAATGTGGATGGTATCACAAAGGAAGTTGCGGATTGTACCACCAATTTTATAAATTATAGTGAGTGGTCATAGAACCTGGTTGGTTGGTTGAGAGCTTCCTTCTCAGACAAAGTACATATTTGAAGGTATCTTCAATATTTCTTAGAACTTTCTGCCACCTTCAGGAGGTATCTCAAGATCAATCTACTCTAATTATAAGGACGAAGCTTTTGTCCAGTTGTACCAATAATTACAACAAAAATATTACAAGTATTTAAAATTTGGCTGCCTAGGTGGCTAGGCAGTCACCTAGATGGCTGAATACCCTTTCCAGCCTAGGCAGTTTCTGCCTTGTCTTTCACTCTTTCATTGACAGGGACCATTATACTCCCATCATTATTTTGTGGGGCTTTGGAAACTGCGGTTCCATTCTTCACCTTCAAAGTCAGTTCTTTCCTTTTTTTGTTTTTCACTCTTATGGTACACCCAATGAATCCCTTGGTGTCCAAATATCGGCACATAGATAACTCAAGTTCAATCTCCTCCTCAATAAAGATTTAATCTCTTTTTTTTTTGTTATTTTCTGTCCCTGTTTTGTCATCCCATGTTTCATGGACATCAGGCATGTCTCTAGAACAATGTAGCAATATGTAAACCTATTCTGTAGTATGAAACCAACACTCTTACCCTTGAGCTATATAATGTTTGCTTCTGCTCCCTTGTTGTTGTACTATTTAATTGAACTGTGGCCGTGCCACCCTAAGCATTATTACAGAAATTTTAGCTTTATAATTCATTAAACAGTTTTTTTATGATGCTTATATTAAGATGTCTATAATTAGTAGCATTATAATTTATAGAGGAAATATGTTGAAAAAAATCCCTAACAAATTAATCACCACAGAATTGAGGTGCCTTTCTCAGCGCCTATGCAATTTGCTCAGAAACAACTGTGCTCCACCTAGGCATTTTAAATTAAAACATTTACTTTGACGATGTCGTTGGTGTTCTCTCAGTAGGCTCCCAACACTTGTCATGAGGTGAGTTCAAGATCTAAATCTTATTCCTCATTTGACTTGGGACCATGAAAGTTGACTCCACATCTCCTTGGTGCCTGTAAGGAGACTTGAGATGTTCTATCTTATGAAAAACCTTCCATCCTGGCTTATTTTGCAGCAAATCATTAGTGATTGACCTTTTCTTTAGCCTACAAAGAGCACATATAACATCACTATTCATGCACCACTATTATGTGGGCCAGAATTAGAGGTGGTGCACTAAGAGCCCTATTGCACCGTCGAGTGCCACTGTAGCGGGCCGGATGGGGGGCCAAATCGGTTGACCGGTCCCTTAAAGGGGTGGGCTTCCTCCTTCCTCCTTTTCTCTAACCTCGCGCAGGGAGGAGTCAGAGAGAGGGAGAGAAGGGCAGCTGCGGCGGCGGGGAAGGCGGGTTGCCGGCGGTGACGACGGCGGATGGCGGGGTCCGGTGGCGGCGACGGCGGAGGGGTCTAGTCAGGAGCGGCCTTGTTCCCCTTCCCGGGTGCTCTTCTTCTTTCTTCTTCAGGGTCAGGGGGAGGAGGCAAGACGATGGGAAAGGGGGGGTCAAGCCCCACGCAGAGGTGGGCGGTGGGGGGCGGCCCGCGGGGTGCCGCGGGCTGCGGGGTGCCAACGGTGGTTTGCGGGGGCCT
Source organism: Colocasia esculenta (assembly GCA_014218235.1). Lineage (NCBI taxonomy): Eukaryota > Viridiplantae > Streptophyta > Magnoliopsida > Alismatales > Araceae > Colocasia > Colocasia esculenta. Next base: position 154,112,861 of record CM024755.1, read on the forward strand.
GCGGCAGACGGCAGGGACCACGGCGGCGATGGCGGAGGTGGCTTCGGCCCCACTGCCTTCTTCTTCTGTCTGTCCGATGGGGTTGGGCCTGAGGGGGTCGCGAGGGAGAAACAGAGAAGGGAGAGTGTGACGCAGGGAGAAGGCGAAGCAGGTGGGGTGGCTCTACATAGGGGTCTCAGGAGAGGGGGGTCGCGGATGGGGGGTGAGGTCTGCGTAGGGGGTGGGGAAGCTGGTTTGGTGTGATGGGGGGTCATGAGGCTCAGAAGAAGTGAGAGAGGGAGTTCCGGGAGAGAGAGCTGAGAGAGATAGAGAGTTGAGAGCGGTGAGGGAGAGGCAGAGGGGGAGCAAACGGTAGCGGCGGAGCCGGCAAGGGATCGAGGTTTGCTTTGATACCAATTTGATGCGGGACAAAAGAGGGGGAAGAGAGGGGGCAGAAGATAGGGCCGGAATCCACCGGGGAGGGAGTGGAGGAGGGGGAGGAGGAGAGAGGGTCGCCGGAGAAAAGGGGGAGGAGGCCGAAATCCACTGGAGGAGGAAGGAGGGGAAGGAAGAAGGGGACTAGGGGCGCACCCCTCAAGCAAAAACACTAGGCCATTTTTTTTTTCTTTCAAATTCATTGCCAAACGTGGGGGGGGGGGGTTACATGTATTTAAAGACCCACATGGCCTTCTCACCTACCAAGGGTCCAAAGACCAAAAATACCCCTTTCTAAATACCTAAAATTTTAAAAGAGAAAAACATCAAGGGGGCCTCTAATGGGCAAAACAAAATAAGCAAACAGCCCATGGATCTTTTGGTGCAGGTTTTCGATTCCCATCACAGAGCCTACTCGTAAAATTTCCATATTCTGGGCTGGCATTTACTGATGGACCTGTTTGTCTATAAGATTGGAATGTGACAATATGATAATTGATCAAAAACTAGAAGGATGTTTGCAAAACTTTTGTTACCAGGGGAAGATATATTTTGTCCAAAATTGTCTGTCCCTTTATTATATATTTGTGCTGTTGGTGCCAAAAACAGAGTGAAAAAGATTTGAGCTAAAACCAGCAAAAGATACATCTGATCAGCGGAAGAGAGTGTGTAGAAGTGGATAAGGCTGGGGAAACTGTGCTGGAAGCCTGGAATATTGCTCCTCTGGGCATTGCTTGCAGAAGGATTGTGAAGATTAACATTGAAGATGCCTTGTGGCTGTGGATTCCGAAAAAAAATATTACAAAAGCTGCAGTTTTGGACATTAGGATCTTCTAACTGTTCAGCATTTTCACAATGTGGAGAAGCATACCGCTAAACCTATGAGATTATGTATGAGAAGCATGATGATTTATATGTCATATGGTAGAAGGATAAGTTTTAGGAGGATACTTGGTGTCTGAATGACCCATATATCAGCAATCCAGTTTCTATGAGCTCAATACAGACACTGGCTTAATGATTTGCTCATTCTTATGTGGTGATGGTTCAGGAAACAGTTGGAAAATTGAGATCAGAGAAGGATGTTAAATGGAACTGATTGTAGAAGTTTCCTCAGATTTGATGGTATACATGAAATAGAAGCACCAAAGGTTCAAGAAGGTGAAGAGGGAAAAATCTTCTGTTTTTCTGATGTCATGTGGAAAAAATGGGATGATAACTGCACAATGCCACGGTCAGTTTGAAGCACCAGGTGTATGGAATGCAAAAATGCGAAACAAATTCAATACATTTTATAGGAAAGTAGCTCTAGGAAGACTACTATCAACTGAGAAAATGGTTTTCTGGAGTCAATGTGTGCTCCTCTTTCTGTGCAATATGCATTGAGATAATTGATCATTTCTTTCTTTCATTGCATAGTTGTTAAGGCAGAAGCCTAGCTAAGGCGCTTCTGTAGCCGCTAAAAAACAGCCCGCCTTTTTAGAGTAAAAAGGCGCCCCAAGGCACCGTTAAAGCGGCCAGTTGCACGCCAGGGGCGCCTACACCCATTAAGGTTCGCGATATCCCCTTAGACAGTGGATCCGGGTCAGTTTTCAGGCATCCGATGGGACCCGTGGTAATGCCAAGGGCTGAGTTCAGCCCAATTTCAGGAAACATCTTATTAACTGAATATTGTCTAAGTATTACTTAAGAATTAAGATATTACATGTAAATAAGAAGTACCCCCTATTTGAATCCAATAAAATATAAAAAAATCATCTCTTACCAATAAAAGTCAACTCTCCCATCTAAGAAGAAACTCACAATTTTGGGCGATTCTATCAAAGTAGCGTCTTTCTAATCCCTCGTAATTTTGCCTAAATAAAAATTTTATAATTCAAACAAACCCCATAGAACACTTAAAATTTAAAGTCTAGTGAAAAAAATCAAACGGCATGTGACTTCTCCAAGGGACCCACTCTCCTACTGACAGTAAGTCTACCCGAGACCTCTTAAGATTTGGTCAAATATAAATATCATCACCCAAACTCATGAGAATTGTCACTTTCTAATTCTTTTTAATTTGTTAAAACATATTGTGGGATTCTGTAATGGACTCCTTTAGTTTTTACTTGTTTAACTTTTAAGTGTGCTTGACAACTATTTCAGTTGGAAATGCGCGGTTGAAATTCACATTAGAGGGTGAGAATCGAAGCTATTACAGAACTGGCGTTCCGTATTGTCCAAAATGGCTGAACTGATTTTGAACTTGCTAGAACGTTCCAGCCTGGTTCCAGTAGAGACTAAGTGGCCAGAACCAGCGTTGAAACCAAATTTTAAGATGGCTTTGTCCCATCACATTTTATCCTTGCTGATCTTTACAACTGCAAATGTTTTCCTCATTTTGTCACATAATATTGCAGAAATTCCTGAAGGTTAAACAGGCATACATATTTCCAAGGTTTAAAGTTATTAATGATTAACAAATGCTAAATTTAGGTCACCAATTCGAAATTCCACAATTGATTAAATAGTTAGTTCAATTACAAATTGTTAAGGAAATTGACCCCTGCAATTAGGAGATGCTAATGGCAGAGTATTGTGCAATTACCATGATTCTGAAATGTTTAATGCAATTAGCATGATTCTGAATGTTGTCACATATCTGAATTTGAAATGAAGTTTAATCCATGTGTAGAACAACTTCTGCTTGCCCTTGAAGTGTGTCAAACTCTGTCCCTGCATGTGTCCTTATCTGCCTCTCTGGTACGTCCTCCCATTTCCACCAGATCTCCTATGATCTGAAGAATGCTAGATATCTCCTGCAGGATTGTGCTCAATGAAGGATATGGAACAGAATATTGGGGGGAAGGGGAGGGAGGCCTTGCTAGAGGGAAGATGTAGTTGTGAGAGGAAATCTCCTAGAGTTTTCTTTGGTGGGGATGGTGTGTGGTGGGTCCTCTGAGAGTAAAAAAGAAAGTGACCCCCTAATTTTGGCTCTTTTCCTTCCAATTTGTTGGAGTTGTACCTCCTGCATCCTGCATGGAATATCTGAAAACCTGCTGATGCCACGTTATTCACGAGAGCTGCTGCTTTTTGTTCCCAATGATGGGAATCTGACAAGAGGATGTATATATATTATACTGTAAATAATCGAGAAATACACGAATCCAAGTGCAATCCATACACATGGTACTATCCACTTTAAAAAAAAAAATAATTAATATTCATTGTTGATACTTGATAGTAAGTTTCCCTTTTTAGGAAAACTCAAATATTGAGGATCATGTCCAAATAAAGTCTTTATTACAACAAGGGAGTGTCCCTGACCATTGCACCAAAGCTCACCCCATATTAGGCTAATACATATCTTTATCTGTTTCAGAGTATCTCCCCAGCACAAGCAAAAGGTTTACCAAGTTCCGAGAGAGGAAAGGCCTAATTGAAAAGGATGTGGTACTGATCTAATCTTTATCACAATCCTGTTTGATTTGACAGCTTGTTTAATTAAAATTTGAATCTTGTTGAATAATCTTGCAGCCTTGTCTGTCATTGTCTAGGTGAGAACAGATCGATCTATATCTTTCTATGATGGAGACACAATCCACATGTTGCACTTCTACATGACATTCTGTTGACGACTCGTTTTACAATTTTGACCTTGGTTACTGTCAGGTAATGAGGACTTTCGATGTTCCTTGCTGGTTAATTTATTCTACCTATTTCAATTATGTATCTGTACATGCTCACCTTCACCTGCAACTATGATTTTTGAAAAATGTTTTTTTTTTTCTTCTGAAGAAAGGGTCATTGCAAAGTATAAAGATGCCATCAAATTTTAAGATTACGATGGGAGATTTTGATAGCCATAAGAAAGCTCAAAGAATCAGAGCCTCTTTTGAGCCAGGGGTGCTCTAGTCGTGAATGTCGAAGTGGATCAGGCAGCTGATGTTTTTACCAAAGCCTGACTAAAGCTCAGTTTGCTTCTGCCCTTGACAAGTTGAGCATGAGATATATCTACACTCAACTTGAGGACGAGTGTAGAACTAGGGCACTTCTGTTCTTACAGTGTTTTCTTCTTTGGTTTCTTTCTTTTTAGTAAGGGTATTTATGTAATTGTCAAGTACATGAGTGAGGTGGGCTGGTTCAGTTTCTTGTTTAGAACACAGTCTCTTTCTCTTCTTTTCTTTCTCTCTTGCCACTACTCTACTTTCAATGAACATTGGCATATGTTTGTTGAGATAAATATTGGAGTTGCTTTCACTCTCCAAAGAAGAGTTAAAGTTACATTTGGAGCTAGGTGACCTTGGTGGCATAATTCTTCATTCTGTCCCAACGTTTCAGTCATAGTTAGAGGAATTGGCCGATCTGTCCTGCTTGGATTGTCCTGGGGCAGTCTGATTCCAGGGAGTAGCCCCTTGATCGTTTGAGTTCTCAAATTTTAGAATTACGATGGGAGATTTTGATAGCCATAAGAAGGCTCAAAGAATCAGAGCCTCTTTTGAGCCAGGGGTGCTCTAGTCGATGAATGTCGAAAGTGGATCAGGCAGCTGATGTTTTTAAAAAGCCATGACTAAAGCTCAGTTTGCTTCTGCCCTTGACAAGTTGAGCATGAGAATATCTACACTCAACTTGAGGACGAGTGTAGAAACTAGGGCCACTTCTGTTCTTACAGTGTTTTCTTCTTTGGTTTCTTCTTTTAGTAAGGGTATTTATGTAATTGTCAAGTACATGAGTGAGGTGGGCTGGTTCAGTTTCTTGTTTAGAACCACAGTCTCTTTCTTTTCTCTTCTTTTCTTTCTCTCTTGCCACTACTCTACTTTCAATGAACATTGGCATATGTTTGTTGAGATAATAATTGGAGTTGCTTTCACTCTCCAAAGAAGAGTTAAAGTTACATTTGGAGCTAGGTGACCTTGGTGGCATAATTCTTCATTCTGTCCCAACGTTTCAGTCATAGTTAGAGGAATTGGCCGATCTGTCCTGCTTGGATTGTCCTGGGGCAGTCTGATTCCAGGAGTAGCCCCTTGATCGTTTGAGTTCTGGCCAATGGATCACGCCGGAGCGGCCTGGATCGACCGATCCAGCCTCCAGCAGATGCTGCCCATCATTTTTTTTTTATACATTAATTAGTATATACATTAAGCCATCATTTCACATATATAAATAATAAATTAATATGTATGTATATACAAATTAATATGTGATATGATTGCGTACATTATTTACATATATATGTATATATAAGTACACAAACACAACCATGTATATGGCATATGATTATGTACTATTACTATATATCATATTTAACTATATATATACATGTAGATTGATTACATGTTCATATATATATATATAATATACGTATATATATACATTCATTGTCATATATATTTTAATATACTATTAATAATGAAGTGTTAATGTAGGCATTATCCTTTTTGTAGTGACAAATTTAATATACACATTCATTGTCATATATATATTCCATTAACTATATGTACATGTTATTAGTATTATATTTATTATATATGATCTTATGTACATTACCACAAAGAATATATATAATGTGTTCATTAATATGATATATATATTGTCTGTTCATTAATATATATGTATATGTTTACACATATAGTGTATGCATGTGTAAATGTATACATATGATTACATATTTATAGTATACATAGGGTTTTGCTGTGCCAGAGGGAGGCGAGCCCACATCCCCCCTGACATAGCCGGTTTGATCCTCAAGCTTTTGTTCTTCTTTCATTTTTATTATTTTTTAAAGGCATCATCCAGATCGAAGCATACCAATGCGGTGCACTTCGATCGGCTCGTGCCAATGGTAGCCCAGCACGACCGGGTCCCGTGGCATAGGCAACCTTGTGTACACACACACACACACACATATATATATATGTATAGTATATTATTATATATAACATGTGTTTGTATTCTTTAACATACACATATCTATCTATAACGTATACATTTATAAGGATATACATATTAATTATGTATTTACATTAATATGATTTGTCTATATGTATATATTACATATGTATATATATTGTGTGTGTAATTTATATGCATGATTACATATATCATAAACACATGTAAATATTGTATTGTATACATATTTTTTTCCTGATTTTTCTTGGATTTTTTTTTAATTTTGTTTTTTAAAGTGCATAGGCCAGAGTTCTAGATGATCAGCCGATTTTTCTATGGTTTCAGTTGGCAATGATCCATATAATGTTGATTGACATTAATCATGTTAACATAGTGATCATCTGGGCTGATCATCATCATCATTAGAGGCTTGTCCCATTATTTGGGGTCGGCTACATGAATCCTTTTCCGCCAAAAATTTCTATGAAGTGCAATATTCTTGTTTAAACCCAAGAAGTCAAATCTTTCCTAATAACGCACCATCTCATTTTAGGTCTTCCTATAGCTCTTTTACTGGCATCCACTACGATTTGGTCGTATCTTTTAACTGGGGCCGAGTTAGGATGACATGGACAATGCACGTATCCAAAGTCCAAACCACTTGAGTCTATTTTCTCTCATTTTCCTATCAATTGGAGCTACCCCCAAATCCTCACGGAAGTGTGCATTCCTAATTTTATTTTTCTTAGTCTTACCATACATCCATCTCAGCTTCATCATCTCTACTACACACATTTTATTAATGTGTTCCTTTCGCATTGCCCAACACTCGGTACTATATAACAAAGCAGGTCTCACAGCCATTATATAAAACATTCCTGGGCTGATCCAATTTTTTTTTCTATGGTTCAGTTGATGGTGATGCATATAATGTTGACTGACATTAATCTTCTACCATATTAACATAGTGGCATTGACTTTTCAACTCATTGACATGGTATATTCTTTTGTATCTACTTGCGTTTGGCACTAGTGTTACTCCTTAAGTTGAAATTTCCTCAGTAGGGTTCTGGAAACCCCAAAATAACTGATGAAAATTCAAACAAGGGAAGAGCTTTAACAGAGGATCCAGTCTCAGGTGGCTAGAATCCAAAGACCAATGCTAACAGGAAGCAACCAAAAGAAGTATTCAGACACCTCAGCTGGTACTGGGATCCCATAAAAGGGGATTGGATAGGGAAACAAGTGGCCAACATAGACCAATTTGCTGCCTTCTTCTTCTAGTTGACACATATAGAGGCCCAAATTTCTGAGGCAGTCTTCTTCATGGACAAGACTCTCATCCTTCTTGTGGACCCTTCAGTCACAGCAGGAGCCGAGTTGGACTAGACCCTGTTGGGGTTGATGCCAGATGTCTTACATATTCCTGACAATTATCTCACTCTCCTAGAGCAACATGCCAACATCTATTTGATGCAATGACTTGGTGAAGAGAGGTGGACTAGAGGAGAAGCGTGAGATATAAACGAGTAGGTGTAGAATGTCTCCCACATGTCCCCACCTCTCAGTTCTAACAACACCCCCCCCCCCCCCACCCCAAAAAAAAAAAAAGGAAAAAGGAAGAGAAGAAACACTCTTCTTATATTGAGGTTGGCTAGAAAATACAAACGATATAACTTCCTTATATAGCCTGCAGTATACCCCACCAACTCATGGAAAATATAAGATAACAGATACCGAGGGCAACAAATAAATAGGAGAAATTACTCATATACTCCTGGAATACTTCAAATAACAACTATGCCCTACCTTTACGAAAAAGATGTGTATACGCCTGAAATTTTAACTCATTGCAATTACTCAAGAATCAAGATGGATTATTAGACATGAGTTTGGGGAATATTCTGTGAATGGTTCTCAAAGGATATTGATGTTAAAATAAGGTTAAATTTTGCCCATGTCCATGACCAGCACGGCTGGCTGCATTGTGGCTTTGAAGAGAGAAGATGATGGTGATGCAGGTCTAGGCCAGATTGAGGACAGGGTGATGGAGAAGTCCAGTTCTGTGAGCTCGACCTATGTGGAGGTGGGATTGGGGAGGAGCTCCTGGCTCCTGCTGCTTGGCGGAGGCACAGGTGGGGTGACAGAGGGTGTCATTGACCCTGTCTTCCCCATTCTCCATGGGGTGAGGAGGGGTTGTGGAGGAGCTCCTGCAGGCTGGGGGAGGTGCAAGTGGGGATGAGGAAGAGGGTGTCAGAGGTGGCATAGACGGCAATGAAGCTGCCATGGACCTTATCTTCCTCTTCCCCACAAGAGACTGGGTGGGGGTTTGGAGGAACCAAACAACTGAACAAGGGGTTGGCACTCTTGCCTCAGTTACTACAACTAGGCTATCACACAGTTAAGCCATTATAAATGGGAAAAATTATCACATGGAATCAGGAATAGCGTCTTAGATATCAGCAGCATCTCAATGTCAAGGGTAGAGATTTGAGACATCCAAAGAGATTCCGGAGACATCCAGAATCCTCAGTAAAAATTTCACCCACTTATTTTTTTGGATGGACAGTTCTTCTGGGATCATATGTGTCGCTCTCTAAAATTTGAGGGGTATACAGATCTTTTTTTTGTGAAGGTAGGATGTAGCGGTTATTTTAAAAAATTCCAGGGTTGTACTGGTAATTGTCCCTAAATAAATCACCCCAGGTAAATCATTTATTTTCTATAAAAAATCTAGAAACTAAAACAAGAGGATTTGTAATATATATATTTTTACTGAGAATTCTGGATGTCTCCAGAATCTCTTTGGATGTCTCAAATCTCTACCCTTTGACATTGAGATGCTGCTGATATCTAAGACGCTATTTACCGATTCCATGTGATAATTTTTTCCCATTTGTAATGGCTTAACTGTGTGATAGCCTAGTTGTAATAACTGAGGCAAGAGTGAATATCAGATCTAGTGTCTTAAGAATAGGGAAATTAGGACTTTTCCACTTCAGTTTATGTTCTTTTCTGTTATTCTTTATATTGTCTCCTGGGTTAGTTGTTCACCAGGGGCATTTTAGTCTTTTCCTTGTACCGATTGGCTACCCATACAATTATATAAGAGATTGGGATCCTGTGGCCTTGGGTGAGATGTTTCACTTCTCATTACCTTCTTTTCTTCTTCTTCTCTCTCTTCTCTTGAGAAGCCTGGATTTTTCAGTGTCCATAGCTTCTGCCCCATTGAAAATATTCTGTAACTGGCAGTTAGCCAACTCGGGCCATTCATTGATAAGTACTAATCATCTTGTTTACCATAAACTTTATATTGTTCATATTGTCAAATTGGTAGGGTTGCTGTGGTTGCATACCTAAAAGATGCAAGAGTTTTTTTCCAGTTAGATTGTCGGCTGCTAGTCTGATATCCTAATTGCAGAAAGTTCAAGGAAAAAGTTGTCTTGGTTAACCATTTGATCTTCATGTTATAAGGTATTTGCATTTATCTCCCAACCTGTATTTATTGGGGTGGTGATAAGTTCCTTAATAATGGATTGTGGAATGGTATATGGAAAAGGTTCAGTGTCAATTCTAGATAGTTTTCCCTTGCTATGATTCTGATTCTAGATAATTGGACCACATAATGGCCTTTTTGAAAATATTTTGGTCTGGGAAGCTGTGCTACTTGATGAGGACTATATCAAAGGAGATGATACATTTTTAAGTTACCCTTACGATTGGGTGTAACCTTCGCATTTATTTGTCATGTTATTATCATATCTTGATGATTTAGATTTTGTTTCTTTCCCATATTATTTGTATATTGATTTTATATTTCCATGTGTTAAAACTTGATGCATCTGATGTCTCCTTGGCTGTAGGGTATGAGTGATCTTTTGTCACCCATATTGTTTGTAATGGGGGATGAATCAGAATCCTTTTGGTGCTTTGTAGAGTTAATGGAACACCTTGGTCCAAACTTTAATCGTGATCAAAGTGGCATGCACTCTCAGTTATTTGCATTGTCAAAGGTATATGTGGCTACTAGTCAGCTTTATTGTATGTTTGATGTATGAAAATTTGGCATCTAGTTCTTCGTCACCAAATGGGCTATTTTCTGTCACTTTTCCAATTGATCACTGGTGTAGCTCTAAGTACTGCCACAGAGAGTGGGGAAGTATCTCTCTCTGCTGCAAATACTATATTTATTTATTTATTTAATTTATTCAAAAAGATATTAAATACTAAAAGAATATGATGTTCAATATAGTTTAACTTATTTACTTGTTATAATGACTAAATATTTTGATCTGAAGGCCATTAATTGATACAAATTCATAGGATCTGGCACCCAAAAGAAATTGGAAAAAGGAAGAGTTCCAGATTCTTGTAGAATTCTTTCTTACCATGAAACATAATGCGTAGCTCATTATGCTACAGTAAAACAATATGTAGTCATCTAATTGAAATTTTATCAAGACCAGCCTCCAGTTGCTGCTATTGTTGTAGTAGTTAACCCTCATTATCCTCTTCTGCAGCATACCACTCTCTTCCCCAAGCATCGACAACCATTTTGCCAAAAATGCTTTGTTGAAATCTGCTATATCAACCAGCTCAACTCGCTTTGAAAAAGTTGCTATGCCCCTCTCTGCAAAAATGACCTCACGGATTCAATCTTCTTCTCCAGAGCTCTAGGAAGGAGCACCACGAACATACTTTATAGAGCAATGGAAGAGAAAGAATGGGAAAGCACCCTCCTTTCTCCTGAAGATAAGAGTTTGGCCTTCAACCCTTGAGTCCTTTGATCAAACCTTCAACCCTTGAGTCCTTTAATCAAACTTATGAATTAACCCATATGGATCCTGTGGTCTTCACAGTTTATCAGACAGTGGCAGTCGATACACTCCACAATATTTGAGCAATGAAACTTGCTAGTTCAACCCTAAAGCTAATCTACTGCAGGTGACCGCTTGTCGTTAGATAGACCATGACCAACCATTTCATGCTTCAGAAGATTTAATCTTCATCCACGCTCTACTCACATTAGACAAGTGGGCTTTCTCTGAACCAATGGAACTCATGTTTAGATCTTTCCTCATTTGTCTATGCCTCACCATCAACAGCCTCAATAAGATAATAACTAATATGATAGTTCTACTGGGCAGTAAGCCAAATTGATTTTCAAGGTGCTAGCCAGTAGCCACAAACTTAAAGTCATTTCTTAATGTCCCTCATGAGTTTCTCCATGATCAAAGATTAATACCATGGTATCAATTATAATTCCATCTAGTGCGTGGCATGTTATGTTCTATTTTTCTAGTGTTTTTTGCATATTAATTGTTTTCTTGTTCTTATTGCAGCTGGTGGAGATTTTAGACTGCCCTTTGCATAATTATCTCAGGCAGGCAGATTGTTTGAATTATTTCTTTTGTTTCCGATGGATTCTTATACAGTTTAAAAGGTGAGTAATTTGTTCACTGATGATATTTGCAACCTATGCGATAGGCTGTTATGTTATAACTGTTCTAAAGGACAGCAGCCTCAACAACTAGGCAGCCTGGGGTGCCACAAGATTATAATGGTATCCAAATTTTCAAAAACCCACAAAAAGAAAATGGCAGAACGCATTTCAATTTTTTTTTTCCATTGCCTAGACAATTTTCAAATCAGTTCAAAGTTTTCAAGAGATCATCAAATTTGATCAACTGATATCATAACATTACACATATGTCATGGCCAGATATTCATCTTCCTTCTTAGAATCGAAACATGATTTGTCCATTTGTAGTGAATTTTCTAGTCCTTTTGTTATCATTTTCCCTTTCAGTAGAGAATCACATCATCACCTCAAAGTGGCCTGATTTGAGACCAAATGTCTGAATCAAAGTCCTCTTTGAATATGAATTTGGTTTGAGTGGATGGACAAAATTTTCTTGAATTAACCTGCTTCATACTTTTAAATCGCATTGTTAACAATAATTTGTTTTTCCTGGCTTCATTTACTCAATTTTCATAGTAATTCCTGATATTCATGTGGACAGAGGCAGTAGTATCGTCATGCTTCCATACAGATATTAAGCTGGTCATTTGTGCTTATCCGTGAATCTTTTATTGCCAGAGTCTGATATTCCTTAAGTCCTATCTACTATTCTAGGACCTAGTGCTTTATCACATTAGATAGTCAGAGAAAAGGCTGAATGGTTCTGAGAATGTGTTGGATTTTGCCAAATGTCATGTCACCTGCTAAGACTTTTCTATGTGATTTGTTTTACCTTTTGATGGATTTTCCATCCCGGTACATTGATACGCTGCTGTACCCTGAAGCAGTTTACAATTTGACATGTTCCATCTGGAGCTGAATCAGATTGGTTTGGTCACTCCAGTATCAAGGCTTTTGGAAGGGGAACTATTAAACAAACTAAATAAATTTCTACTATCTCTTGTTGAGGAGAGGAGATTGCTTAGCACATGTCCCCATCGTGATGGAATGCCCGAGGAAGAGGAGCAGTATCCATGTGGCAGGCTGCTGTCTTTGCTTTTATAATTGTTTCCTTTCTTTACGTTTTTAGCCCTTCCCTATTTTTATTTCTCCTCACCCTGTTTCTTCCCCTTTCACATTCTTCTCCTTTTAAGATGAGATAATACCAATACAGAGCGCTCGTGTGTCATCTGAATTGACCAGATCCTAGTTTCCACCAGAAATTAGATTGGGATAGACCAACATGGCCTATAACCTACCACATTATATTCCACACTTGATGGATAGATGATAAGATAATATTTAGCCTTGGGCTTTCTTAATTTATTTACAGTCCGATTCCAAATTCTTTTTTATTATTGCAAATATCATGCATACCATTTATTGGTTCCTTTCAAGAACCTTGCCCAGTCAATATGACACTCGGCTTAGGCGGCTTGTTTGCTCTAGGTAGTGAAGTACTCGTATGCTGTTTTGTTTTTTTGTGAACTCTTTGAACTCATCAGGGAATTCGAGTATGAGAAGGTGATGCGTCTCTGGGAGGTGCTGTGGACTCGCTACTTGTCCGAGCACTTGCATCTGTACGTATGCGTTGCAATTTTGAAGAGGTACCGCAAGAAGATCATGGGCGAGCAGATGGACTTCGACACCCTCCTCAAGTTCATCAACGAACTCAGCGGCCGCATCAACCTTGACGACACTCTCCGGGATGCGGAGGCTTTGTGCATATGTGCAGGTGAGAATGGCGCAGCATGCATCCCCCCTGGAACGCCTCCTTCTCTGCCCATTGAGACTGGCCTCCTCTGTTCTCAACAAGAACAAGACGAAATTTAATGGCGCCAGTGTGGACAGAAGAATCTGTGCAAAATTTATCTTGGCTGCTGCTTCTGGAGTGTCCATCACCCAGGCCTGATCTTGTAAATTGCATATGCATATATTCACGAGTATTAAGTATTTGGTTGCCGTGCATATTCAGCTTTTGCAGAAGCTGACATAAAATAAATAAATTAGTCACAGTGGCTTAGTGTATATATTGGCGTCTCCAGTTCCTTTTTCAAGTGTGAAACAATTGATAAAAAGAGGAGCATTTCTTTTTACTTTTTGCAAAATAAAAGTGAACAGCTGGTATTCGCAAATCTTCCCATCGCTCCCAGCCGTATGTATGGGCACGTGGGATATAATAAAATAAGATGGATCTTGTGAATTGCTTGGAAAGCTATCCTAGCTAGTTGCTTAACAAAGTATCTAATTTTTTTTGGTATTTCTCATCCAATGGAATAGTTTTCCAAACAAGCCACGTCAGTCTTATTGCAAGACCCATCGTGCCATGAGTGTTACTCATAAACAGACTCCTTCGGAACACTTTGTAGGAATGTTTCTGTTATTCGGTGGCGTGAACTTGCGTTAATCTGGACTGAAATTGAGAAAGAATTCTTGCACTTTCACAATGTGACTAGGCAACATGCTCATGTGGCATTCAACAATTGGATGACCATTTTATCACTCCTTATAGGAGGGGTGCCACATGAGTTTTTGCCTAGTCACATTGTACTTAAAGTGCAATGTGAAAGTACAATAAGTCTTTCTCCTGAAAAATAGCGCCTACTAAGCAGGCTACGGGTGTAAAGTCTATAGAATTTAAAATTGACAGTAATACATGTTGCACAAGTGGCGTAGCTACTATGATCACGTGGCTTTCGCGGGCGGCCCAGTGCATGGTGATGGGTGGTGGCATCCAAAAGGAGATATTCCACAGTAAAAAATCAGCATTTCAGCAATTCTCGACTAAGTTTTTTTTATAGTTAAAATCAAATCTTCTCAGTAAAAATCAGGACCTCTCTTGTAACGATTTTCTTTATATCGATACGATTATATCAACTTACGTCGATATAAATGTGCCGTTATAGTGAGATATATATCTAACACTATAAATAAGTAGAGATATATACAAATAACAAAAGAAAGTACAATATAAATAATATAACTCTTATTCCATCACCACCCGTGCATATCTGATAGTCTATATAGCAACAAAGTAAATATATCAAAGTAAAAAGAAAAAGTATAAAGTTATAGTAATAGCTCTCTAAACCGCAAGTTACTCCTCATGTTCAGAGTCGCTCTTCGCTATCTCTTCATTCTCTAAAACCTCTGTCTCACTTGTATGATTAAGTAAGAATAAGTCTATGCAATAGACTCAACAAGCAACTTATTGGCCACATCTATACACTTACCACATATACTTTGCACAAGTGCACACATCAAGTAAATTATTATTTGGCTCACATGACAATTAGCAAGTACTATGTAATCATGCTTAAATATACTAACTACACATGGATTTCTCATAGCACATAATGGTTGACATAATTCACTATTATGACATACTTCTACATATCAAAATAGAATACATACCTACTCACGATACTAACATGATATCTTTCTTATCTAATGCATTTGCTTACCTCAAATACTTACTCTTTGCTTGCTATTTTAGCGTAGACATAACACATTCACATGATTTCACATTCTTTCACATTGGATCACATTATCACATCGCTTTCACATAATCACATTGTACATGCACACTTATCTTCACATTGTTTCACATATCACCGTGACACATAGCCTAAACCACCATAAAGAAGGACACTATCACACACATATCACATACCCATCGCCTAAACAACACAATGACGAATCTTGGTAAACTGCACAGGAATGAGAGAAGTACTCTCCGCCTTAACCAGCGGTACTTGTCCACCTCTAGGATTTCATCATGATGCCCACAAGATATCACATACACATTGATCCTTCCTATATGAACTTTTTATAATACGGATCCACTACCTTCTATGGTAGTAGTGTCATAATCGGCACATTAATCATTTTATCACATTAATCACTTATTTTGCACATATTTCTTATGCACTTTATGATATATACACATGCTCATAATATGGACACATTCATCAGTTTACAGAATTATTCTCTACTATATAACAATGGTAAAACATACTTAACATAGCCTAATCATGAAATTAATCATCAAAAAGTCATTATTCTCACTTAATTATACTTAACATGATCATTAGATCCTTATATTTGAAAACAGTGACTTTAGAAATCAAAATATGCTCAAAGTTTTATCCCAGGTCATATGCATGGAATCTAACATATGCCTAATTTTTCAGAAATTTTGGAATAGTATACATATTTTTAACATTTAAAACAGATTTCAGGTAATTAACATGATAGCACTTTAAAAATATCCTAAATAGGAAACTAACGAATATTTCTCTTTTAAAACACACTGACAGAAACCCTCAATCCAAGAAAAATTGTAGCAACCTGAATTTTTCAAAAAATAACAATTCAATAATATAAAAAAATAATTAAATTAATTAGAAAATCAAAGAAAAGATAATTAAATAAAACCCATTAAATGAAAAGAAGTAATGGACTTTGTTAAAAGGACCCTTTAAAATTTATTAGGCCAAAATAGGGATTTTTAAAAGAAGAAGAATAATAGGAAAATATCCTAAATTCGTAACTTAATTATTGCTTAAATAGAAAAAGGTTATTAAATGAATAAAATAGCTAGTTTGGGGGGGAATTAG